>CM020618.1:41732017-42026053 GCA_009829735.1 Pyropia yezoensis
ACGAGAGCGGCGCTGCTCCTTGCCAGGTACTTGTGGTTCACTTGCAAACGCACGCCCTGGCCCCGCTTGGCGGCGGGCGTCTCGCCCGTCCACGGTGTCACGACCACAGCACCCCCCCGGGGACACATCGGCCGTCGGGTGGGACAAGAAAATAGGCTCCATGTCGACAGCTCAACTACACACAGCACGAAGATTCCCAGCGTGTGGACACGGCGCGTGAGTGGGTGTGCCATGGATGAGCGAGGTATGCCCTTCCCCCCCCCCCTCTTCCTCACCCTACCCCCCTATCCACATGGCGACTCCCTGTCGAACAAGCTTAACAGCCATGTACGATGATACCCAACGTCACCACTCCCCACACCATCTCCCAGTCATACATGCACGCCCGACCTGTAGCATGCCAGCCAACCTCCCCCCCACCCTCCCCCCGACAGAATAACGCAATAGGTCCTGCGTACTGTCACGCATCCAACTCACGTGAGAAACACAGGCCAAGTCGACACAAGCCGTGTCTGCGCACAAGTGCGGCGCGAACGGGGTTCCTCCGCGAAGAAGAATGGTGAGGACGCGCAGTTCTGGAGATGGCGGTCCAGATGCGAGCACGGGGACAGTGCCGCTGCCCTGAAAGAGAGAACAGACAGGTTGGGCGCCAGTGAAGTCGCACCGGTGAGGACCGCACAGTGGATGGCAAGGAGTCGCTCAGCATCAGCTAGGCACACGCGGCCGGAGGGGGACGTGGGCGACAGTACAGTGGGCGCAAACGAGCCGCGCAGGACCAGCCTGTCACACCGGGCAGGGGGCAGGAGCGGAATGCGGGCGACTGCAGAGTTCGTGGGAGAGAGCCGCGCAGGACCAGCAACCAGCAGACGGCTCCACACCGCGTCCTAAAGGCAGCGTGCAGCGCGCCCCGCGCTCGCAGGTCGCCCGCCCTGCTAGCCTATGGCCATATTGCCCGGGCAATGTGGGAGGGGACTGCTCCTGGCTGTGAGTTTGGGCGCGCACTCCCCCGGCCCCGCCCACCCCTTCGGACAGTACCGTGGGCGCGGTGACTGCGCTGGCCATGGCTGCCCTGCCGTGCGATTGCGCGCGGTCCCCGGTGCGCTTGGGCGGGCAAACGTTGGCCGCAGTGTACAATGCGGGATACCTCCGTGGTGTCCCGCGACGAGAGGGGGATGTGGACTGCACAGGTCACGCAGCCGAATGGAGGGGACAGACTTGAAACGGATGCTGACACACGGTTGCCCTCACAGAAGCGCTGCCCTGCCAGTCCAGTGCCGCTGATTGGCCAGCGTTTCAGTCGGCACGTAGGTTGCGGCGGCGTGTCGTGCGTTCACAGGCACGTGACGTGTACGCACCGTTTGCTTTGCGATGATTGGCCATTGATGACGCAGGCTCTTTGAATTTCATTTGCGGTGCGCACTAAGTACCCCCATTCCGTCCAGCCCTCGCGGTCCGTGTCAACGTTGACGCGCCCCTTCCCGGTCGACCCGGCCGGCGTCCGCGTCCGCATCCGCGTTGTGAGAAGGCTCGTGTCTCATCGGGTCATCGTTCAAAGGACCCAAACGGGGAAGTGATGGTGTTGTCCGTGTGGTTGTCCGTGGACGGTGTGGTTGCGACTGTGCCAGGACGGGGTCGTGGCGGGGGCGGTGGATGGGGCGGCCTCGGCGGGTCTGCAGCGCGCAGACGTGCTTCGAGGAGGCTCCCACCTTGCTCGGCTCCCCTGCGGATAGAGGCTCTGCGATGCGGCTTTGGGGGCGCCGGTAGCGGGTCGTGGCTGAGGATCGGCGTTGGCCCCGGTGGTGCGGGAGGCTACCGCCTCGCTCAGTCCTGTGCGGCAGCATCGTGGGCAAAGCGGGGAGGCTACCACATTGCTCGATCCTGTGCGGAGGCGTGGCGGAGTTTACTGTCGACGTGTGGCCTGTCATAGAAAATGAAGACCCTACCCTTAGGGAACCCCACCCTCCGTACGTCTTATACACATGTCCGTTCCCCCCCACCGCGCTTCCGTGGGCCGCACAATGCAGGAAGATATGTCAATGCGAGAGGAGCTGCACGCGTAAAAGGACGGGCGAAGCCCTCCTGCTGCCCTATGCACATGCATGTCTCACAGACATCATGAGTCAACGTGTTACTATGCTAGCAAAAGCCATGCTTGAGCTTGAGCACATCAATCTTCTCTCGTGTCGTCTGCCGCGGCAGCAGCAAGCGCCAGGCGCCAGGTCCCGAAATGACCGACCCCACACGGTCTGGGGCCAGCCTGGAGTTCCATTCAAAAGTCTCGTCCATCACCATTTCGCGCAGCTGGTCCGCAAAGACCGGCAAGGTGGCGTCATCCGCGGCAATCGGGTACGACACGAAGGCCTCCAGGATAGAGACGGAATCCTGCACCAAGCAACCACGCACCTCCCTGACAGTTCCTGCTCGTGTCGCCTCGGTCGTGCCGTTCCTGTCCCCGTCCTCGTTCCCAAAGTGACGATTGGTAGCACCAATAAGCATCTTCTTTGAGTACGCGTAGTGCTTGCTTCCAACGGCGTCGTTCGCGTCGGGCTTGTCGACGTCAGGGTAGCACATGACGATGTCCACATTGACGCCGTCCCTGTTGACAACGTGGTAAAGAACGGCATTATACAGCACACGCCGAAACATCGACCGCCCGTCCACCTGCCGGCGCATGACACACAACTGCAGGGCCTCGTCGCGCCGACCGAGGTTGTCCTTGTTCACCGTGGTGTAGCCACGGAACACCTCATGGATGGCTCCTCCCTGGCGTGCATGCATCCGGTCCAAAATGTCTTGCATGACATCCCCCACTATGGCGTCCGCTTGCTGGCATACCCAAGCATTCTTGTCTGGTCCCCGGTATTCTGGCGGCACCAGAGGAGTGATAACATCTCCTCGAGACGCCGGGTCGGCCGACAAGCGCATAAAGTTCTTCTTCAGCGCATTCAGCGTTGAGGACCGGACCATGTCCCTCGAAACCGCACGGTCAATTAAGTCGCAGATGTCCATCATCGGCGTCGACGCAATGTCCATCGCCACGTCACGGCGTGCACGTGATGGAGAGCGCTTGGTGGGTGCAGACGACATGCGCAGAGGTGGGGTAATGAGAGCGCAGACAACAGCGCGTGAAGCAGCCAGCCAGTCAGCGCAGCTGTTCAGATTGAGGGTGTGTGGGCGACTGAGGTCAGAACGCGAGTCGACGCATGGGGTGGGCCGCCTTTTGTACGAGACACAGGTCTGTGCAAGCCGCATGTCCAAGAAACTCTCTTCATAGGGCGACCGCTCTCGGAGAGGACAGTGAGCGCCCCCCCCTCCCCTCGCACCCTACGACGCACATGGTGCTCCCCGGCCAACGTCCGCCAACCTGCGTCACTCGCGTTCTTGTACGCAAAGAGCACTCGAAAGCACAGACATATCCAGTCACAGGAGAGGCATCGCACGGCCTCAGGCAGACGGCGGTCCCCAAGAACAGGTCGCCGTGCAAGGGACACCACAGAGCCAAAACCACATTTCGAAGGGAAGACACCTGCCAAGCCGCCTGAGAGACTCTTCGCCAGGGGTGTCGCGGAACAGGGGAGGCCATCGCTTCCGTCAGCGCTGGCCTCTTGCGCTGTCTCGGACAGGTAGCCGCTCGATCATCACGTTCTAACGCGACTGGCAAGCGGGGCGAGCGGCTGTATCACGTCAGGGCCGCTCATTGCCTGTTATGATTATGGGGCAGTTATACTCCGCGTCAATTCCTTTTTCGGCTGTCTCGTGGCGCTCCCTGACACAGGACGCGTGACCGCTGCCATCCAAGAACCCGCCATCCCCATGTAGTCCGTGGAGGCAGCTGGCCGTTCCCTCTGATACCAACGGCCATCAGGAACATGGGCCCTTGCTGGGCCGCGCTGTTCTGTCTTGTCGCCGGTGGCTGGACACGAGAGTGGTGCGCCGTCTCTGTCCGCCAAGGATACTGGAGTGAGCCTGCCGCCCGAAAGCTGCACGCTGCTGAGGCTCCATCATGATGGTCACCCCCTCAAGCAACGGCCCTCTCTCTCACGGACCTCACTCGAGCGCCTTCCGCACATGTGTGGCGCGCGAGATCGCCGTTACGCCTCTGTCAGTGCCGTCAGGGAAGGGGGGGTTGAAGGGCCACGGCGGTGGCGCTGGCGGAGACTGTGATATTCTAGAAGTCCCGACGCAAGCCCTCCCTCATCGTTGGTCTGTTGCCTGTGACAATGCCTCGTACTAATCTCGTCCTCTCTTGGGGGTGGATCGAGCAGGCGGGCGGGCGCTTCTGCGCACGGCGTCGCGGATCCGTGCCAGTCACGGGAGCTGCCATTACGCCGCTCGGTCGGTGGTGCAAGCCCTGGGAGATACAGCTCTTGGTGGCACGCTTCATTTTCACGTGCGGCGCTCATCCGCCCATCTGGCACCAAGGAGCCACCACCCCCCTTAATATTGAGTGCGGCCGCGGGAGGGCAGGTGTGCGCTGGCGCGCTGACCCCCAGACGGCAAGACCCCGTCGACGCCCGCTCACCTCCTATACACCTGGCCATCTCGGCCTCCCTTCCCTTTACGCGTGGTATTGTGGCCGTGACGCTGCGTGGCTCCGTTGTTGTGGCGGTGCCTCTGAGTGGCTCTTGTACTGCGGTGGTGGATCTGTGTTGGCCCGTTGCTTCGACGCTGCAGCTGACTGTGTCCAATTCAGGCGGGCGCCCGGGCGGGCTGCAGCGTTCGCCACAACCTCCAAAGGCGACCGACGAGGACGTGATCATGTCGGTGACGACGGACGAGGACGCGACGGTGTCGTCAGCGGAGGACGCGGTCGGCGGCGCGGACCAGGTAGGCGTTGGAATCCGGCAACTCGGCATGCGCAATGACTCTGGCCGCAGCGTGTTAAATCTTTGGGCTCGACTTCCTCCCCGGGCATGTTCGACGGTCATCGGAGCGCAATGGTAGCCCCTGACCACCTCTTGTTCCATGGCATTACGAAGCGGCTGGTCACCGGAGCGCTTCGCTGGCTGGATGTGTCGCAGAGGAGGCGGGTCGGCGTCTCACTACGTGAGGCGCTGGCAAGGAGCCACTATCCAACGACGACAGTGTACAACGCTAAGCTAGACAAGGTGTCAAGTGTCGGCATCTCGGAATGGGCTGCCACGCTGACCGTTTTCGCAACTGTCCTGCGTCGGACGCTGCACAGTGCCATGCGGAGTGCGACCGCCGCCATGACGCCGCTGCTGACCGCCATGGAGGTCATTGACTGCTTTTCCGACATGGTTTGCGCCGCATACTTTTTCCCGCGGCTGGATATGGACGGCGAGACAGCGTGCCGGGCGCGCTTGTCAACGGCAGACCTGCAGTCGAAAGCGGAGGAGTTCTTCTCGCTCGTTCACGCGGCTTGCTTGCGCGAGGACGCGGCCGTGAAGGCGTTTGGCGTGATGTTGGACACGCCTAACCTCCACCGCCTTCGCGAGCTTGTTGACCGTGTTATCCCCGCGCTGTTGCACATCCGTCATGCACAGGAGCTGCTCTTTGAAAACGCACATCAACCTTTAAAACGTGCTGTTCTCTCTGGAAATGGTCGTGCCGACGCTCGGCGGGCCATGGCGCGATATGTTCGTGACGAGCTGGCTGCCAGGTTCAGGCAGGACTTCACGTTCTTCCAAGTCCCTCCTGCGTGGATTGGGCATGCTGGCGTGTCCTCCTGTCTGTCCCACGCAAGACCGCTGTGGAGCATGGCCGGCGCCGTCTGGCGGTGCACGACTGGAGCTCTCCCTCAAGCCAGTCTACATCCAAGTGTCGTGCGCATTGGCCAGGCCCGCTCCGATCCTGCGTCTCGCATCCGCTGGCGCTGTCGAGCGTCTCGCAGCAGCACGGAGCGTATGCACGTGAATGATGCCGTATCCGTCCGCGTCGTGGAGACATCTAGCACCATTACTGTACAGGAAGCGCGCGCTATCGGTAACGGGATGATGGCGTACTCCCAGGTGATAGCGTTTTTTACGACGCGTGCTGGCACCCCCTCTGCGGTCGTGCACCCATTCATTCCAATCGGAGGCCGGCGCCACCGAGTTGCTACGGATACCTTCTTGTATCTAGCGCTCTCTCCTGGTGTGCGGCGCGCGCTGGTACTCCATGATTGCCAGCTCTCGTGTCAGATACTAGCGACGGAGGTGTCTCATACTTCAACGCACGTGTGGTTCTTGTTTGGGCGCCGCCATGGCTACCCTGCTCGCAGCGGTTGAGGCAGTATAACAAAATGGCTCGCGGCTTTTGTCAGGCTGGCAGGGGAAAGACATCGTGGCGCTTCTCCTGCGCGGTGCTTCTCACACTAGAACGACTGTTGTTTTACATGACCTTCGATACCAACGCATGTACGTCCAGCGGTAGAACCTCCATGGTGCAGCACGGAATGCTTACGGTGACCGACCCGCACGCCGCCCCACCCTCCCACGTGTCCATCGACGAGCTCACAATCGTTTCACGCCATGAGATGAAACAAGGGCACAATACAGGTATAGCAGGCACCTCTTCGCGTGTCACCATGCTCTCGACCAAGTCGTGCACGTATGCCCTCCGCCGGACATGATACTGCTCCGACTCACGGGACGCAACCATCGCGCCCCCACTGTCCAGCACGCGGCTCACAATATAAAACTTCCGACCGTCCTCGCTCGTCACACGCTCTAGCAACGTCCGTGCAGGAGCTGACCCATCGGCTCGCTTGAACTGCCTGCGCATGTTCTCCATCACAACGGGCACCTCCAAGGCCCTCAGTAGAGCCGATGCGCTCGAGAAATGGAGAGTCCAAACAGGACGAGTCGGCCGCCTGCCTGCTGTCCTTGCGGTGTACGCCAGGGAGAGCATCGCCCTGAGCTCGTCTATGCCGCTTCTGGGGAACAGCACGTCGAGGACGATAGCCGTTTGTTCTTGCCGTGCCCTTCCAGCGAGGGGTCGATTGCCAGGAGGGGCGCGCGCCGGGCATAGCTTCAGGCGATCCAACAGGCGGTTGGCCAACACTTTCTGGAGCGCCCGTCCTAAGACAAACTCCTCCTGCCGTGCCACTGCTCGAAGGACGTCCAGGCCGTGCAGGGCTTGCCGAGAGCCGCGGAACTCCTCGCGGACAACAGACAGATTGTCTGACAGCTGGGCCTCGCGCAACGCCAGTTCTTGAACTTGGCGCCGAAGGCGCTCAAAATCAGCCACTCTCACGGACGTGCGAGCTGCCACTGATGGCCGCGCCCCTTCATCAGCGGGTACGAGTGTCACGGCCGCATGGACCGCGGCAGGCGTTGGTGCTACACGTCCCCCTTCCTCCGCATGCTCCGGTTGCGGCGCGGCTGAGCCAACGTCGGCTGCCGACATTGTGACAGCTTTACAACGCCGGAGCCAGAGAAGACCGCAGGCAGCCGAGAAGGGGACAGAAGGATGTCAAACGAGGCGACCACCACATGCCAGCTTCAGTCTGCCTCACGAAAGCCACCAAGAACCGGGAACGCCGGCACTCGCGGCACTTGTGCCACCCAGACAGCCCCAAAAACCACGCCCACAGAACGACAAGTAGCGGCTGTGACGGCGATACAGGTAGAGTACCAGGAGCTGCGTCTGTGCCGGCTTTACAGGTAGAGAATGCACATCAGAAGGCAATGGCTAAGGAAGCAAGGCCAGGCACCGGGTCACCTGCGAAGGTAGGGGGGAGGCGACAGTCCCGGACAGCGGGGGGCAGCACCACGCGTAGATGTCGGCGACAGGAAGAACGGACGCGGCGATAGCGGATACAGTGTGTGCCTTTACGATTGAACTGACGGCGCCGGCAGAGGCGCTCGTGTGAGAACGCAGATCCAGAGGAATCGTCGCATTGCCCGTAGCCACCGGTCTCCGATCAGGGATTCCTCACGCGACTGCTGCTGGACCCGCCTGTCCTGTCCCGTGCTCGCTTCCGCGTACACGTGTACTGGCGTGTCTTCCGGTCGCCTTGTCATGCCTTCCACGCATGTCAGCCAATGGGAAGGCCACAATCCCCGTTTTCATCCCTCGGCGGCGCCCAGCGGCGACTGTCGCTCATGACCCACCTTCATGAGCTAGTCTCGAACCACTAGTCCTCTCGGAGGCGCTTAGTTGGGCCCCACGTGCACCCCCTCGGACCGCGTCCGGTGGGGGGCATCACGGTGGTACACCTGCGGGTATGTAACAACCCCCCCCCCCCGTGGACCCAACTTTCGCTGGTCTGCTCCTTTGGCGGCGCCTGTGTGCACCTCGTGTGCAGTTCCCACGCTGGTTCGCGCTCCCTGTCTCCTCGCGTGTGCACGGGAGAACATGTATGTTTGTCCCCGGTCGACCATGCCCGGTGGCTGTCTTTGCTGTTGTACACCCATGTGCCTGCGGATGTTCTACGCCATCGACGCCCAATACGACTGGGCCTCGGACCATCTTTCTGTGGGCCAGGTGGTCGATCCTGGGTGTGGTCGCTCGGGTACGACTCCTTAACACTGTCGTCCGCAGCTCCAGGCGACAGGCGCCGCTGGTGTCCGCGATGGTCGGCCTCCCGTTCCGTGCTGATACAAATGTCTCACGAGAGGAACCGCCGGCGAACGGCGCTACGCCAAGAGATGACCCTGTCGGGTGGCATCCTGTCAGCGTGGCCCGTGGTCTACTCCCGCACCGCTCGGTGGCCATGACAGCGATGGCGGGTGTGCGGCCGCGTCCGCTCACGCCTGACCACGTCTTCTGCCCGCGACTGTCTTGGTGGACCGCGCTTAGAGGTTGCCGAGAAAGGTCACCCTTAGCTGCTTGAGGGGCCCCGGCCCCGCCTGGGAAACCCTCCGCCACTCGATGCCTCGGTGGTACCCGGTTGCGTATTCGGTGGGCTTCCCCGCTTTGGCTGACGGTCGATAGTGTCGGTCGCTCGTCGCCCCCTTCTCGTTGCCGTGAGACCCATCCGCTGTCCGCCCTACGCGGTAACCGAGTGCAGTGCCTGTCGTACATCTCGCTCCTCGCGGATTGCGACAGCGGCTCCTCTTTTTCTCCCGCCGCCGCGGGCATAAGGGCATCTCCTGCCAGTTGTCCAACTATTTACGTGCTGCGAGTTGTGTCACTGCCCATCGGCGGCTGTGAGCGCCCAAGTGCATAACCGCCGCTGTGTCAAGTGTCTGTCATTAACATTGCATACACCTGTACAACATCAACCCCAAGGAATGCCTCGCAAGCGTGCCCGTCCAGCTGACCCTCACGACTCTTCGAACGATGACGGGCGCAGTCCGGGCAGAGCAGATGCCCGTCGGCAAGTCGGTCGCCGCACAGCTCGACCTGTACCCGCTGACACGCGTGCTTCTGGTGCACCATACGAGGAATACCTTGCACGACCTCCATCTGCGGGCTCCCCGTCAACTGCCGCAGCAAACGCCACCCCTCTTGCCGGTGGTACATCTACGGCCGCCGACCCTGGTACAATCTTTGCTGGCGCCCCGCTGCCCCCGGCGGCTGCCGGCACACACTCTTCGTTTCACGATGAGCTGGCGCTGGACAGCACGCGCGCTGCTGGTGCACGGCCTGTCACGATGGACAACCTTCTGGGGGTGGAGACAAGGCTGTCGGCGTTGATTCACTCGAGATTTGACGCGTTGGTCGACTCCTCAGGTGCTCTGAACGTGATGGTGGGCGCCAAGGTCAAAGAGGAGCTCGAGCTGCATACAGAGCGCCAGCCAAGTGCCGACTCGCTTGCTGACAGCACCGCGAAGAAAGTGTGCGCCGCTGTCAGGCACACCATTGCGACGACGCCGCAGTTTCGAAGTGCTGACCAGATGAGCAAGGACGAGCTGGTGGTTGCAGCGAGGCGCGCCGCCGGGGGACCCAAGAAGCTGCGGGAGCTCTTCCCAGAGATTTTAGTGAAGCGCATACTCGCGCTTGTGGAAGGCGCCTCAGACGAGGAGATACTGGACGTCCTCACCATCTCATTCCCAAGCTCGAACAAGAAGGCAAAGACGTTCTCTAACACGGAGCTTGAGAAGATGGTGCGCGGTGTTGTTCACCAGCTGTACTCCCTCAACAAGATAACGCCCAAGGAGCAGCGACCTCCCCTGATGCAAGCCAAGACTTTTCTTAACGTGAAGAACTTTGACGCCCTGGACGAGGCGTTCTTGGGGAATACGCGCACCTCCGTTCACGACGGGCGGTCCGAGGCACGGAGGGTCTTCTATCGCATGATTGCGTTCTTCTTTATTGTCCTCGGGTCGCGGATTGAGCTCGTGAGCAGTACTGCGGCTGCCCCACTACTCGGCGCTCGGGCGGGATCATCCTACTTTGCGGTCGAGCAGACTCTCAGGGTGTCGGAGACGGGGGAGGTGCCCGCCGGCGGCGGCGACTCTTTCGTGCGCCAGGTGACCCGCCGCGTGTGCTTGTACGCTGTAGCTGGGATTTTCCTGCAGGCCATCGTGATGATGCCCTACACATTTGAAGCGGCGGTCATCGACGCAGTTGCAAAGAACATGCGGCGCATTGTGGCTGCGCCTGATCGGTCCTGGTGCAAAACCAAGGGAAAGGACGCGGAGTGGCTGGTGGGACCGGGTGACTGGGCGTTACTTCTGCCAATTCCCGATGGATGGGCGCTCCTGGACAAGGCCGTCCAGAAGATGACGGCGTCGGACCAACTGGTGGCTTCTGCGGGACCTGCAGGGGGTGCGGCGGGTGCTGAGGACGTTACTGTGCGCGTAGAGGATGCAGACTCGACCGCCGAGCCCGAGGACCTTCCAGACTACCTCCGGTAGCTCTTGAGAGGTACAGGCGTATCACGCCGCATCTAGAATCTCTAAGAACGGGTACGGCGAGCGGTGGTCCGAAAAGAGTTGCGCACGGGAGGGCGAGGCGCAAGATGGGTTCAAGTGGCGCTGGGTCATGTCGGGGTGGGCGGGTTTATGGTGAGTGCAATGCTGGCAACTGTTGGTGTGACCATTGCTCCACGCCGTCGACAATGGCCGTGTGAGAGCAAAGCCGGAAGCGATGTAAATATACGGCACCATGCTGTAACATTTTCGTCCTGACCTACTTCAGCGCCTGTTGCACAGCTCGGCAGATGCTACGAGTACGCGCCGTGGTCCGCGCCATTTCCACGTCCGAGCTGCTGCCATGCAGACCAAACCGACTGCCGGGTACACCCGGTACGCGGTATGAGCACAGCGGGCAAGGTGCTTTGGCCCCATATCCCATGAGCATACTTGTCTTCACCACTTGAAGGTAGTCGCCGACAAACATTGCCACGTCAGCCATCACACGCACGGCGGACCCGTCTCGTCTGTGACAGAGCCACCCGCTGGTGGCGCCCTCCACAAGATCAGGTGTTATGGCTCGGAGCACTTCGTCCGAGTTGACACCCGAGGGCGTCACGGAGATGGTCCTGCTGCCGTGGCTGTTGTGCCGGTGTTGGTAGAGGAGCGAAGGGTAGCTCATGTAGACGCCGCCCAACGACTGCTTCTTGCCGCGCCGCGTCTCAAAGTCGTCCGAGTTGATGCACAGCGACACTGTCAATACATGGACACCTTCTTGTAAATCGCTCACTTTGCGCCGCACCGGTGCATCTTCAACCGTCGCCGTTGACGTGCCGCCACGACCCTCATCACCAGTGCGGAGATGATGGAGGCTTAAGATCTCAATCAGCTCGTCGCCCTCACAGTCTGAAAGCCACAACATTGATGGCAGCTGCGACGCCAACCAGTGCCTTGCAATGATGCACCTCGACACACCGCTGAGGGAGTCACAGGCGACGACAAAGTCCCCAGCGTGCTCAGATTGGCCGGGCGAGAGACCCGACTCGTGCGAAAGGAAGTATGCGTCCGACACCTTAACCCGGCGAGAAGCATGAGGGGAAGCAAGCTTAATGACAAGCAAATCGTTGATGGACACGTCAGTACCATCGAGGGTAAAGTGCTGGATGGTCTCACCCGCCAGCAGTACCGTGGGGCGGATGTTAAACAGAGGGGAGTCGATGAACTCGGGTTCCAAGGCACGCTCCTCGTCCGTCCGCAGCTCTGCCGCCAAGAAGTTCTCAAACGTCGCCGAGAATGCGACGTCGCGTCGCACGTGTGAGCTAGGAAGGATGCAATCGACGGACACCTTCTCAGCGCTCCCAGGCGATACGAAAGAGAATGACTGCGTCGGCAGCATCCACGAAGATACCTGCGCAGTGAGCGTTGCTCTGACGTAGCTCAATGAAGGCAGAGGAACAGGAGAGGATATGTTGAAGCCCTCGCGTACGACGAGGTACTGGTCCTCCCGCAAGCCGCGCGGGCCACGAAGAAGAAGGAGCGCGTACAGGTCCTCCACGCTGCGGAAAATGGAAGTGCAAGGGTGTAGGAACGGCCGGCTGCCACCGGACGACTCGCTTCCAGACCCAGATACACTCGCGAAGGATGGAGGGGGTGCGTCGTCGTCGTCTGCCTCATTGCCCAATTCGTCTTCAGGAAGCACGTAGGGCGAAAGGTCGTCGTCGTCGCTCGAGCTGGTCGATGGGGGCCGTGCCGCCGGCGCTGCGCCGGGTATCACTTCTGCGAGAGCTGGAGAGCTTGGCAAGGAACTGTCCTCGTCCGTGTCTGGACTCGACCGCAATCCGGGAGAGGGGGGACCAT
Source organism: Pyropia yezoensis (assembly GCA_009829735.1). Taxonomy (NCBI): domain Eukaryota; phylum Rhodophyta; class Bangiophyceae; order Bangiales; family Bangiaceae; genus Pyropia; species Pyropia yezoensis. The sequence goes on from CM020618.1 coordinate 41,744,620, forward strand.
CAACACCGTCCGTGGCTGCACCGCCTGCGCCGGCGTTAGTGGACACGCTGCCAGTAGGTGTGTCCATAACGTCCGGCTCGCCGCCAACGAGTCCTCGGTGGTCACGCGTAGTGCCCCTCTGGTCGTGGTCATCGAGGGTCGCGAGTGGGGACGCCTCAGCGCCGCAGGCGCCGCTTCCTGGCCCTAGCCAGACTGTATGGTCCTCGTGTTGACGTAGGTCGCGGCGACCGCGCCGCATGTTGCCAGTCAATGTTGACCCTGCCGTCGGCAGTAGCCGTTGTAGTCGGCAGCACCCACGGCAGAAGAACGTGGGGCGCGGCCAGGGGAGAGGACGAGAAGGCAGTGGGCGGGGACGGGGGATAGGCGACAGAGTGGGCGATGGGGGCCAACGAGAACCGGGTAGTTGACTCGTCGAGGCAGTCGGTGTCTGCCCGTTCCCGTGAGAAGACGCATCAACCGCACCGCGGCGAAGCAGCACGTTCGTCTCGTCTGAGCAAGGCGCCAGATGCCAGATGGGCGGGTACTGCACATCCGTTCGCTGATGGGGCCACGGGCCGGTCTTACCAGGTACCCTAAAATCCCTGTACAGAAGATGTTTTCGGCAGCTGGCAAAGCCTCTTTCTGGGATCAGCCGTCGAAAGCTCTGGTCCGCCAGCTCTTTCCCGATCCTCTTGAGAAGCTGCTGATTCTGGCGTGTGGTAAATGGCTGGGTTCTGCTGTAACATCCGCGGGGACCGTGAAACATGTATTTTCCTGGTACACGGGGCTGATTGACCCTGTGGGGCCCTGGACGATTTCCAGAGCCCAAATTAGGTCGTCACAGGATTTCGTGGTGTCCTGTGCGGGACGGCACCCGCGTTGATCCTGACTATTGCAAAAAAGAGAAATAACAAGAAAAGAAACGGGAGACAGGAACGGACACTCCAATGGGATCGGCGGCCGGCGAACTACTGTCTCGGACTCTGATGGCACGCCTGCGTGCCCGGGCGGGGCGGGCGGAACGGAGCGGGCTTGCGTCCGACCCGCCGACCGCCAGCACCGCGCGGCTCGTCCGCCCCCCCCCCTCGCCCGCGCCGTCGCCGGCCGTGTCGCGGCAACGGCCGCGTCGGCGGCGGCGGCGGCGGCGGCACCATGGCGGCGGGAGGAGGCGGTGATGGTGGCGCCGGTCGCCGCGGCGGCGGTGCTGCCGGGGGTGGGGACGCGGCTGGCGGCGGCGGCGAGGTCGGCCGGCGTCGGGCCGGCGGTGGCGGCGGGGGGCGGCGGCGGCGGCCGCCCCCCCCCGCCCCCCACCTCCCGGCCCACCCCCGGCCGCACCCACCTCTGCCCTTCTTCGCCCCCCGCCCGCGGCGGTAGAGCAGCTGCTGCTCGACGATGACGGGGCGGCCGCCATCGAGGCGGCCGTCGCCGCCGCCGAGCGCCGCCGCCGCGGCGACGCCGCCGCCGCCGCTGCCGCCGCCGCCGCCGCCCGTTGCGGCCGCGTCGACGCGGCGGCGCCACGGCCTGCGGCGGCGGACGGCGCTGCCGCCGCGTGCCACGGCGGCGGCGGCAGTGACGGCGGCGGTAGGGGACGCCTGGCGGCGGGCGGTGGTGGCGGCGGCGGCGGCGGCGCGTCGGCGGCGGCGGCGGCGGCGGCGGCGGCGGAGACAGTGGGCGCGGGTGGCCCCGCCGCGACCGCCGGGGTGCCGGCGGGGGGCGCGGCGGCGGCACGTGGCCGCCCCCCCGCGGCGCTGGTCGTCGAGCTCGCCCGCGGCGGCCGCCTCGCCGCGGTCACCCACGGCATGCGGCCGCCCGCGACGGCCGCGGCGCTCGCAGCGCTCGCGGCCACGGACGGCCGCCCCGCCGCCGCGCCGCCCGGCGTTGGCGCCGCCGCCGCCGCCGCCACCCCCCCCCCCGGCCACCGGCTGACCTGGCCCGCCACCGCCGCCGCGGCGGTCGCTGCCGCCGCCGCCGCGGCCGGCGTGCGCCTCGCGCGGCTGCCGGCGTGGCTGGCCGCGCTCGCGCCGCAGCTGGCGCCCCCCCCCGGCCTTCCCGAGGGGCCACCACCACCCACCGGCGGCACCCGCAACGGCGGCGGCGGCGGCGGCCACTGCCGCCGCCAGTAGCCCCCCCCCCCCCCCCCCCCCTTTCCCCCGCGTCGGCCGGCGGCGCCCCTTCCCCCCCCCCCCCCCCCTGCGTGGACGTCCGCGGTCCACCCCGCCATCGTCGGGCGCCTCTTCCCCCACCAGGCCGCCGCGGTGACCGCCGGCGTTGCCCGCGGCGGGCGGCTGCTGCTCGCCGACCCGATGGGGACGGGCAAGACCGCGGCGGCGCTGGCGCTCGCCGCCGTCTACCACCACCCGCGGTCGCCGACGCTGGTGGTTGTGCCCGCGTTGCCGCGCGCCGCGTGGGCGCGCGCGGTGGCGGCGTGGCGGGTGCCGGCCGACGCGGCGCGCGCGCCGCCGGGGGGGCCGCGTGCCGCCGCCGCGGCTGCGGCCGCCGCCGCCGCCGCCGCGGTCGACGACGACGCGGGCGCTGCCGGTGCGGCGGCGGCGGCTGCTGCGCCCGCGGCGGCGGCCGCCGCCGCGGGCGGCCGGCGGGGTGCCGCCGCGGCGGCCGCCGCGACGGGCACGCCCGTCCTCCCCAGCGCCGCGGCGGCGGCCGCGTGTGTCACCGCCTACGCCGCCGCCGCCGCCCCCGCGGACGCGCCCGCACCGCCGCCGCCGCCGCCGCCGCTGCCGCCGCCGCCGCCCGGGGACGGGCGGCGCCGTTCCTCTCCCCCCGCCCCCCCTCCCCCCTGCCGCCCGCACGCTGCGATCCGATCGTGCGACCTCGCCGCCCGCGCGGCGGCCGCGCTGCGCGCCGTCCCGTGGGGCGCCGCGCTCGCCGACGGGGCGCCCGAGCGCCGCCACCCGGCCACGCCGCGGACGGCGGCAGCGGCGGCGGTGCTCGCCGCCGGGCCGGTGCGGGTGCTGCTGACGGGCACGCCCGCGGTGGCGCGGCCGGCCAACCTCTTTGCCGCCCTGTCCCTGCTGTACGACGACGGCCGGGGGGGGGGCGGGCGGCGCCGGCGGTGGGGGTGTCCCCAACGACGCTAGCAGCGGCGACGACGGCAGTGGCGGTGGGGCTGGCGACGGCCGCGGCGACGGCGGCGGTGGGGGCCCGCCGCTCCCCGCCGCCGCCGCGGCGGGCCGCCGCGTCGGCCCGGCCGGCACGTGGCGCGCGTACGCGCGGCGGTACGGCGGCGCCGACGGCCGCGGCACGTGGCACGCCGCCGGGGCGCACGCGCTGCTCGCGGCGGTCATGGCGCGGCGGCCCGCCGCGGCGGCGGCGGCCGCGCTGCCGCCCGTGTCGCGGGCGCGGGTGGTGATCACGCCGCCGCCGCCGGCGGCCGCGGCGTGTGCACGGCTGGCCGACGAGGTGGCCGACCTGCGGCGGCGGCTGGCCGCGGCGCGGGTACGCGGCGGCGGGCAGGGGGCCGCCGTTGGCGTCGCGGCGATCGAGGCCCGGCTCGGGCTCCGCCACCGGCGGCACGGCGTGGCGACGATGCGCGCCAAGGTGGGCGGCGTGACGCGGCGGCTGCTCGCGCTCCTCGCCGCCGCCCCCCCCGGCAAGGCCGCCGTCTTTGCGCACCACACGGCGATGCTGGCCGCCCTCGCCGCCGCCCTCGACGCCCGCGCCATCCGCCACGTGACGCTGTCTGGCGCCACCCGCGCCGCCGGCCGCGCCGCCGCCGTCGACGCCTTCCCGTCGCCCACCGCCACGCCCCCGGTACGGGTGGCGCTGCTCGCCCTGCGCGTGGCGGGGGCGGGCGTCGCCCTCCCCGTCGCGGACGTCATGCTCTTTGCCGAGTGCCCCTGGTCCGCCGCCGAGGCGGCGCAGGCGGAAGGGCGCGCCGTCCGGCTGGGCCGCCGGGGGGGGGGTGCGGGTGGAGGTGGCGCTCGCGGGCGGCACCGCCGATGACGCGGTGGGAGGGGTGCTCAGCCGCAAGTACGCGCCGGTCGCGGCGGTGGTGGACGGGGGCGGAGAGGGGGCCGACCGCCTACCCGGGGGGAGGGGGGGGTGCCCCAGGGGGGGGGGGGGTCGACGATGTGTGGGGGGGGGGGGGGGAGGCCATTCATCTGCCGCCCGCCGCAGCTGCCGCCGGTGCGGCGCGCGCGCGCGGCCGGGGGGGGGGGGGGGGCGCTGCGGTCCGCCGCAGCGGCGGCGGGCACGGCGGCTTGCTCGGCGGAAGCGGCGGCGGCGGCGGCGGCGGCGGCGGCAGCAGCCGGGCAGCCCCCCGGCTGGGGCCGTCGGCAGACGGGGTGATGCGGGTACCGCGGCCGCCGCTGTGGGCGCCCGCCCGCACGCCCGCCGCGCCCGCCACCGCCGCGCCCGCCGCCGTGGCGCACGTGGCGCCGCCGATCGCGGCGCGGGTGGCGGCCGCCGCTGCCGCGCCTGCCGCCGCTGCCGCCGTCGCCGCCGCCACGGCCGCAGCCGCGGCGCCGCGGCCGCTGCCGGCGGGCGACCCGATGGAGGACGCGGACCAGGGCGGGGGCGGCTCGCGCTCGCCCCCCCCGCCGGTGGAGGGCGGTGGCGCGCCGCCGCCGCCGCGGCGGCGGGCGGCGGAGCGCCCGGCGCGGGGGGGGCGGCGGGGGGGCGGCCACCCCAGGCGCCCGCGGTGGGGGTGAGGGCGTGCCGCTGGCCGGTGGGGGGCGGGAGGGGTCGGGCGGCGGGCGCCCGCGGCGGGCTGCACGGGGCTGTGTGAGCGCAGCGGGAGGCCGCTGCGCGGCCGTGCCCCTCCCCCCCTCCCCCACGCCACCGCCGTGCGCCTCACCCCCTGCCCAGCCCCCCCGCCTCCCCCTCCGCCGCGCACGCGACCGCGACGAACAACGAGAGAGAGAAAAAAAAAGGGGGGGGGTGCGTCTGGACACGGCTGCACGCGGTGGTGGCGCCGCCGTCGCCGGCAGTGGCGGCGGGGCGCACGCGATGGCGACGGGCGGACCCGCGGCGGAGGGTCCCCCGCAGCGGGAAGGACCCCGTCGTGGCGCTGGAGGTCGCGGAGTCGACGGCCACCGACGGCGAACGCCTCGCTCCTTTGGCCCCGCTCACGCCGGACGAGCCTGCGGGGTACTCGGGAGGAGCGGTGGAGAGCGAGGGGCGGCGCGCACCGCCATCGCCCATGCGAGGGACCCGTGCGCCGAGCGGCAGCGACAGCGCACCGCGCGCCGCGGCGGCGGCGCCGCACGCGGCGGCGCAGCCGCGGCGGGCCATGGCAGCCGCCGCCGCCGTCGACGCGTGGCGGCCACACCCACCACGCACGGCCGGGAGTATCAGGGGCCGAGAGGCGCCCCGCTGCCGACAAAAAGGGATGGCCGGGCAGGGAGGATGCGGCCCCGCACCGCGACGCACGCCAGGGGGGGTGGCGAAGGGGGGGAGCGGCCGCCGCGTAGCGGCGACGCGACGAGGGCGGCGCGGGCGGCGCTCTGCGGTGTGCAGCGGCGCCTTCCCCCCGCCCCAGGTAACCCGTGGAGAAAGACAGGGACAATGGCGGCGGCACGCACGGGTCGACCGGCATGGCCACCGGCGCCACCGGAGGGGCGACACCCGCGCCGGGGGCACCGCCGCCGCCCTCACCGCCCCCACCGTCTGCCCCATCCGCCTTGACGAGCGGTGACGGCGACGCCACCGCCGCCGCCGCCGCCGTCGCCGTCGCTGCCGCGGCCGCCGCCGCCGCCGCCGCCGACTTCCCCGACGCCGCCCCCGCCGCGGCCACCGGCGGCGGCGCGCCCGCGGCGGCGGCGGCCAGCCGCCGCACGCGCCGCGCCTCGTCGACCGACGCCGCGGACAGGCGGTTGCGGGGGATCCGCCGCCGCCGCCGCGCATCGTCAATCGTGTCGAGGTCCACCGGCCGGCGGCGGCGGCGGCCGGCCGCGGGCGCGTCGCCGCCATTGCCGTCACCGCTGACGCCGCCGCCGCCGCCGCCGCTTCCGCCGCCACTGCAGCCGCTGCTACCGCCGCCGTCGCCGCCGCCCGTGGTGGCGCCGCTGTCCCGCGCCGCCGCCGCCGCCACCGCCAGTGGCGCGGCGGCGGCGGCGGCGGCGGCGGCGGCCGCGGCGGCGCCGCCGCGGCGGCCGCCGCGGCGCGCAGCGCGGCGAGGCGGTCACCGCCGACGGCGGGGCGAGCCGGCTGCGTCGGCCGCGCCGACAGGGCCAGCCGCTGCAGGCGCGCGACGAGGCACACGCGTGTTGGCTCGGTCTGGACGACAGAAGACACGACGACGACCGCGCTCGCGGCGGCGTCGGCGCCGCCATTGGCGGCGGCGGCGGCGGCGGCGGCGGCGCCACCGTCGGCAGCGGCCGCCGCACCCGTCGCCGCAGGGGCGGCGGTGGCCACCCCGACGGCGGCGGGAGGGGGCGCCACGTCCGGGGGCAGGGGGGCAGGGGGGGAGCTCACCGGGAAGACGGCCGCGTCGGTGGCGGCAGGGCGCACCTCCCCTCCCGCCCCCCCCGCCCCCCCCCCACCGCCACCGGCGGCTGCAGCACGGACGCGGCGCCAGACGCGCCAAACTCCCGCATCCTCTCCTGGAAGGCGGCGACGGCGGGCATCCCCGCCGGCGGCCCCGGCCGCCCCCACGGCGTCGTCTGGCGGAGGAGCGTGGCCGTGCGGAGGCGGAGGCGTCGGGTGCCCGCCGGCCGCCGCCGGCCGCCGCACGACCGTCGACAGCCGGGTGGCCTCCGCGTCGCCGCACCGTGCAAGGTGGTCCATCTCCATCGCCGCCTCGTCGGCGGAGCGCCCCCACAGCAGGGACTCGGAGGGGGCGGCGTCGCACGCAAAGAGGTAGCTAGCCACTGTTCGAATGGCACGCCGGGCGAGTGCACCCGCCGCACCCGGTCATGGACGACCGTGTCGCTGACAACGACGCCACAGACGACCGTGCCGCCGACGCGCTGCGGGAAGCTGAGGCTGGCCATGAGCATCAGCGCCAGCTCCGAGCCGCCGCCACCGCCGCCGCTGCCGTCGCCGTCGCCGCCGCCGCGGCGGGCAGCGTCGCCGACCGCCGCCGGCAGGCCATCCACCCCCCCCCACCGACGGCGGCGGCGAGGAGCGGTGCCAGTAGCCCACCCCCACCGCCGCGGCGAGGTGCGGCGGCGGCGCCGCCGCGGCGGCGGCGGGCGTCGGCAGCGGGCTCCGCGGCGCGAGCCACGCCGCCGCCGCCGCCGGCGCGCGGGGCGGGAGGGCGCGGCGCGCGGGGCGGGAGGGGCGACCTCGGGGACGGCGGCGAGCGCCGCGGCGGGGGCGGCCGCGGGGCGGGCGGCCGCCCAGAGCGCGTCAGAGGCGTCGGCCGCGGCGGCGGCGGCCGGCGGGGGGGGTGGCCATCGCGGCGGCGCGGCGCCGGGGGGGCGGGCGTACGGCGGTGGCGTCCCGGGAATGAGCGGGACAAAAGGGGGAAGGAGATGGGGGAGGGGGAGAAGACGGGGTAAGCCGGGGGGGACGGGCGGCGGCCACCCGCTGTGGGAGCGCCGCGGCACGTCCCCGCGATGGAGGCGGCGCCTTGAACAAGAGCGTGGGTGCGAGTCGCGTCCCGCGGGATGGGTCCAGCGAGGACAGCGGCGCCCCGCCCGACGATCCGATAGATCCCCCGGATAGACCTGCACAGTATCCGCCCAGTGGAAGCGATGAAAAAGAAAAGTGAGGAGAAAAAAAAAAGGCCTCCACCGCCAGGCCGGTCGGCGGCCGGCGCACGCGGGCCGCCCCCGGCACTTGGTGCCGCCTGCCACACTGCCCGCCTCCCCCATCGACCCCATCCCCCCCGGCCGCGACGACCACCGCCGCCGCCCCCCCCCCCCCCCCCCCCCCGGTCCACTCCCCCTCCTCACGCACCCCCCTCACCCCCACTTTTACCACTGCAGCCCCCAGCGCCATGGCGTTTGTCGCCGCCGCCGGCGGCACCGCCCGCCGCGGCGCGCGGCGGCTGTGCCCCGGCCGGGCCGCCGCCGCCGCCACCGCAGCCGCCGCCGCCGGCCGCCGCCGCGGCGCGCGCGCGGCGGCCGCCGCCCCGCCGCCACCGCCACCGCCATCGCCGCCGCCGTCGCCACTGTCGCCGCCGTCGGTGCGGTCGCTGCAGTCACCGTCGCCTCCCCGGGCGGCGGCACCGGCCGCGGCCTTTGCGGCGGCGGCGGCGTCGGCGGCGTCGGCGCCCCCCCCCCCCCACCCCCTAACCGTCTTCTCGCCCATCCCCCCCCACATCCCCCCCCCGCCCCCCCCCCCCCCCACCCCCGCCCTCACCCTCTACTACAGCGACGTCTACGCGCTCCCCCTCCCACCCACCCACCGCTTCCCCGCCGCCAAGTACGCGGCCGTCCGCGCCGCGCTCGCCGCCCACCCGGCCATGGCCGACGTTGCCTGGCGCGTCGCCCCCCCCGCCAGCCGCGCGCAGCTGGTCACCACCCACACCCCGGCGTACGTGGACGCGGCGCTGGGGGGGGGGTTATCCAAGGCGGCGGTCCGCGCGACGGGCTTTCCGTGGTCGCCGGCGGGGGCGGTGCGGGCGACGGCGTCGACGGGCGGGACGGTGGCGGCGGCGTTGGGGGTGCTCGCGGGGGGGGGGGGGGGAGGATTGCGGGGCACGTGGCGGGGGGGACGCACCACGCGCACGCGGACCGGGGGGCGGGTAGGTGTGGGGGGGGGGGGTTGTAGTGTGTGGGTAGGCAGGGGGGGGGGGGCGCCGGCTGTGGTGGCCCGCACGCAGCGACGGCATGGCAGTGACGGGTGGTGGGGGCGGGAGGGGGTGGGGGCGGGAGGGGGTGGGGGCGGCGGTGGCGGTGCCGCCGTGGTGGTGCCGCCACCGCCGCTGCCGCCGTGACCGCCACTGCCACTGCCGCGGCCGCGGCGGCCGCGACGGGCGGCGGCGGCGGCGGCCGCCCGTCGGCGGGCGGCTGCGGCTGTGGCCGCTGTTTACGGTGGTGCGTGTGCCTGACGTGTGGTATGCCTGGCGACTGTCGCGGTTGTTGCTCTGCCCGCCTCCCCCCCCCCGTTCCTGTGCTCGCCTCTTTCCCCCCCCCTCCCCCCCCAGGCTTTTGTGTGTTCAACGACATTGCCGTCGCCACGCGGGTCGTGCAGGCCGTCCACCCCGCCGCCGCCGCCCGCGTCCTCATCATTGACCTGGACGTCCACGCCGGCGACGGCACCGCCGCGCTCTTTCCCCCCCCCCCCGGCCACGTGGCCGGCACCCCCCTCCGGCGGGGCACCCCCGCCGCCCCCTCCGTCACGACGCTCTCCCTCCACGGCGCCCACAACTGGCCGCCCATCAAGCCCCCCTCCACCGTCGACCTGCCCATGCCCGACGGCGCCACCGACGCGGACGTCCTCTCCGCCCTCGCCGCGGCCATCCCGCGCGCCGTCGCCGCCGCCAACCCGACGCTCATCTTTTACCAGGCGGGCGTCGACGCGCTCGCCGCCGACACGCTCGGGCGGCTGGCCATGACACCCGCCGGCCTCCGCCGCCGCAACCGCCTCGTCTACTGCACCGCCCTTGCGGCGGGCGTGCCGCTCGTCGTCACCATGGGGGGGGGGTACACCCGGCCGGTCGACGCGAGCGTCGCCGCCCACGTGGACGTCTACCTCGACGCGCGGGCGGCGCTGCGGGAGGTGCCGCCGCCGGCCGGCTGGGGGGGGTGACGGGGGGTGGATGGGCGGCGCCGCTGGCCGGCCGCGGCCGCCCGTGCCGGCTGGCCGCGGTCGTCGCTGCCTGTGACGGCGCGCGGCGCGCCGACGTGGGGCACCCGTCCTGTCCCGTCCCCCACCTCTTTTTCATTGACACAACTTTGCTGCCCTGTGCACCTTAGTGACCCTCGTCCTCGCTCCCGACCGACGCCAACGCCCGTTCCATGCACCGGCTGCGCTCCGCTCGGTCCCAGTACAGGACCAGCAGCGCACCCGACCAACGACCCACTGTCTACTCCTGCGTGGGGCGGGTCCATCGGCGCCCAGAGGGGCAACGGCGGGGGTGGCGGGGCCACGAACGACAGCATCGCGCCACTGACACTGCGTAACCGTCGCCGGTGGATGGCCATAGTACAGTTCGTCTCCCCCGTCCCCGCCCCTGCTCCCCACGCCCGTGGAACTCTCCCCCCCGGCCATTCAGCCTTACCCCCCCCCCCCCGGTCCCTCAAAGTCGTCTGGCAGCAGCCCGCCACCCCCGCACCCGTCGTCCCCCCCACCGTGGGCGGGCGGCGGCGGCACGTCTGCCCACGACGACGACCCGGCCGACGAGGACGACGCCGCGCGGGGGGTGTAGGCCGACACGGCGATGGTGGTGGCGGCGGAGGCGACCGTCACGGCGGTGCCGCCCGTGCCGGCCGTGCCCGTCTTGGCGGCGGTGCCGGTCGTGGCGGTCGAGCCGCCGCTGTCCCTCCCGGTGGGCGCGGGGCGGCGGCTGGCGGTGGCGGCGGCCGCCGCGGCCGCGCCACCGCCCGCGTCGCGCGCCGGCGGCAGCCCGCCGCCGACGCCAACCGCCGCGGCGGGCGGCCGGTACGGGCGCCACGCCCATGGGTCCCCGGTCGCGTCGCGGCCGCCGCAGCTGGCGGGCGCCCAGCCCCGCCCGACGATGCCGACCATGCCCGTGATGAGCGACACGCACGTCGCCGCCGCCGCCGCCGCCGCCGCGTCAGCCGCCGACGCCGCTTCCGCCGCCGACGGAGCCGACGTGGCCGTCGTCGCCGCCGCCGGCTTGGTCATCGTCGACGTTGCCGCCCCCTTCCCGCTGGTAGCCGCTCCTTCGGCCGCCCCAGCAGCTGTCGCGAGCCCCCCCTCCCTCTTGGCCCATCCCCACTGTGGTGACGTCCACCCCACCTCCGTCGCTTCCACCCCCGCCCCGGCGGCCGCCCATACCAAGTCGTCCGACATGCTGCTGCCCGGGCCCCCCCCCCCCCCCAGCTCCGTGCCCGTCCCCCGCCGCCCCGCCGTGTCGGCCGCCAGCCACAAGCTCCCGACCATCACCTCTGCGGCCGACGCGACCGCCGGCGGCGGCTCGGTCACCGGCCGCGGCGGCCGCCGGGCGGCGCCCGGCGGCAGCGGCCGCGGCGGCGGCCCGCGGCGGCGGCCGCGGGCAACCATCGCGGCGGCCGCGACGGCCGCGACGCCGGCAACGCCCGCCGCGACGCCAGTGAGCAGCAGCGCCCACGCGGGCATGGCGCCGCCGCCCGCCGACGGGGTGCCCGCCGGCGGCGACGCGGCGGGGCGGCCGCCGCCGCCGCCGCCGCCGCGGCCGGGCACCGCCGCCGCCGCCGCGGTGACGTGCACGTCCGCGCCGCCCGGGATGCGGGCGGCGGCGGCCTTGGCGGCGGCGGCGAGGGCGGCGGCCAGCGGAGGGGTCCCCGGCGGGTGGCCGGCGTGGCGGGCGTGACGCTGATGCGGGCGGCGGCGGAGGCGTGTCCCCCCCCCCCCGCCGGCGGGGGGTACGACCGCGTAGGTGAGGACCGCCGCCGCGGGCGACCCGCCGCCGCCGCCGCCGCCACCGCCGCCGCCGCCGCCGCCGCCGCGGCCGCCGCCGCCGCCGCGGCCGCCGGCCTGGCCGGCGGCGCCGGCGGGGCGGCTGGCGAGGCCGACCAGCCGCACGGCCGACCCGGCGGGCGCGGCGGCGACGAGCGCGGCGGCGACCGCCGCCACCCGCGCCGCCGACACGTTGACGCCCACCGCCCAGCCGCGGAGGGCGACCGTGACGCCCACCGCCGCCTCCCCCCCCCACCATCACCCTCCAACGGCGGCGGCGGCGGCCGCCGCTGCGGCGGTGGGCGCCACTACTGCCCGCACGCCGCCGACGGTGAGGGCGGCGAGGGTGAGCGTGCCGCCCGTCGCGGGGGGGGTCACCACCCACACGCCCCCGCCCGCCGCCGCCGGCTCACCGTGCGTGCCATCGACGCCTGTGACATCAGTGGTGTTGTCGCGGGCGTTGTGGACGGCGGCAGCGGGGAGCGCCGTGACGGCGGTGGTAATGGGCGGGAGGGGGGGGGTGGCCGCCGTGCCGCCACCACCGGCGCCACCACCGCTGCCGCCACTGCCACCGCCACCGCCGTCGCCACCGCCACCGCCACCGCCGCCGCCCCCCCCCGTCACCCGGAACGTAACCGCCACGCGCCCGCGCCCGTCAGCGTTGCGCAGCGGCAGCCACACGCGGCTGCCATACGCGTCCGCAGCAGCGGCCACCCCACCCGCCGCCCCCTCCCGGACCGGCAGGTACGGCGGCGGCGAGCCCGTCACCGCCACCCGCGCGGTCGTCGTCGCCGTCCACCGCCCCCCCCCACCGCCGCCACCGCCGCCGCCGCCGCCGCCGCCGCCACCACCAGCCGCCGACGACGCGGTCAGCCGCACGACCGCCACGCCAGCGGCGTAGGGCGCGACGCGGACGGCGACCGCCACCGCCGTCGGGCCCGACCGGGTCGCGGCGAACGGGCAGCTGGCCCCGGCCGGCGGCGGCGGCGGCGGCGGCGGCAGAGGGGTGGCCAAGAGGTTGCCGTCACACGCGGCGGCGGCGGGGGCAGCAGGCCGCCGCCGGCGTGGACGACCGCGGCGGTGAGTGCGGCGAGGCGGCCGTGGCGGCCGCCAATGCCCGTCGCGGCGGGCGGTGGCACGGCGGTGACGGTGAGGGGGGGGGGGGGGCTGGGGGGGGGGGGGGCGCTGCCGCCGCCGCCACCGCCGCCGCTGCTGCCGCCGCCGTCGCCGTCGCGCACCCACCCGCCCGACACGCCGCCGCCCGCCACCGCCACGCCCGGCGACACGAGCTCCCCGCGCACGACCACCGACACGGCGGCGGCGGCGGTGCCGGCGGCGCCCGCCGCAGCCGCCGCGGCGGGCACGCCCGACAGGGTGTAGGCCCACACGCCCACCCCCGGCGGCGGCGGCGGGCTAAACGTGACCGTCACGACGGGCCGCCCGCCCCACCCCCCCCCCCCCCCGCCGACACTGCCGCTGCCGTTGCCGCCGCCGTCGCGGCCGCCCGCCGGGACCGTCGTGACCGTCACGGCGACGCCCGCGGGCGCGGCCACCGCCCACACGCGGTCGACCGCGGCGGCGGCGGCGGGGAGCACAAACGAGACGGCGGTGCCGGCCGGTGGGAGGGTGTGGAGGATGGGTGGGGGGGCGGCGGCGGCGTGGGGGTGGGGGGGCGGCAGGGCGGTGGCGGGGGGGGGGGGGGGGTGGGGGCGTCAGAGAGGGAGGAGGCGAGGCCGCGTGCGTGCAGCGGTGGCGCCGCCGCCAGCAGCAGCAGGAGGCACATTGGTACCAGGGGTACCGCGCGGCCGGAGGTGAGTGGGTGGGAGCGGCGTCGCCGTCGACGGCGGGGGCGGTGGGGGCGACGGTGGGAGTGCCAGGCGGGTGGGGTTGGGGGAAGGGGAGGTGACGACTGGAGAGGACAGCGGCGAACGGTGGGGGGGTGGAGGGGAAGGGGTGCGGGCAGCTAGTGGAGGCGCCGCCGGCCTGGCGGGGGAGGGGGCAGGTGGGCGGCAGGCGTCGGGGAGGAGGTATCGGCGGCCGCCTTTCGCCCCCCCGCCGCGCCCGCAGGCGCGCCCCTCAAGGATGCCGGAGCGGAAAAGGCTGGACGGGTGAGGCGGCCGCGCGCGACGCCGCGGCGCCTCGGCGGCGGGGGCGGCAGCGGCGGCGGCGGTCTCACCCAGCCGCTCCCCCCTGCAACAGTGCGGCCACGCCTACAATGGGCGATGCCAGTGAAGAGGCGGCGGGACGCCGCTGCCGCGGGGGCCAGACGACACCCCCCGGGAGGGCGCCCACAAGAAACAGCACCAAACAGGCGCCCGCCCGCGCGGGCGCAAGGCGGCGCGGCCACTGCGCGGCCGCCGCGCGGCCGGCAGGCAGCCCGAAGTCGCTCCTGCCTGGTCGCTGCCGCCCGCAAAAAGGCGCCACGGGTAGACGCGGCCGGGGCCGGTGCCGCCACCAGAGGCGCCGCTGCGCGCGCGTCCCGCGCACCATCGCCCCCAGCCCGGACGCCACGGCAGAGGCACCCGCGGGCACACGGCCAGCAGCGGCCGGCCGCCCCCACCGGCCACCATCCTCCCCTTCTCCGCGTGTCGGGCGGCGTGCGTCGCCGCTAGGCCAGAGCGCGCGCCGTTCCCCCCACCTCCTCTGCCCCCCGTCCCCCCCGAACCAAACCCGAGTCAACGGCACCCTTTCCCGTGTTAGAAAGAGGGGTGGTGGACGGGGACCCGCTCCCCGCTGCGGCCAGCCGGCCCACCCGTGCAACGACGGCTGCGCCGGCACGCAGGTTGACCCGGAGTTGGGAGAGCTCCCCACCGCCCGTGGCCCACCACCCACCCGACCGCCAACGGGCTCCCCAGCACGCACAGAAGCGACAGGTAGAGACGGAGGGGGGAGGAGGGGGAAGGGCAAGAGCGCAGAAAACCGGCTGCCCCCCCGCCGCACCCCCCCCCCCCAGTGCGACGCACCGGCAACCCGTGGGCCACCAGCCCCCCCCTCACGGGCGCCTCCCGGGGAGCGACCCCTCCGTCTCGAGCATCTCCCGCCCCTCCTCATCGTCCGACGCGAGCCGGCCGTACGCCCCCCCCCACCCACCAGCGACAGCCCCGCGTGCCACCAGTAGTGCTGGACGAGGAAGAGGGCGTTGACGTGCGGACGGGACGAGCGTGAAGACAGGAACAGGATTTGCATGCGCGTGGCACACCCTCATTGGGAGTTACGACTCCCATTGAACACGTGCCACGGCAACAGGGAAAATAGCAGCCTTGGCTGCGCAGTGGGGCGTAAACCGTGTCCCTTCCAGGGAGCCGATTTGGCGTGCAACGGCGTGCGCGACCCGTTACACGTGCACTGCGCCCCAACAGCACCCACCCCCCGACCACGGCCATCATGGCTTCCACGTTGGTCCGCTCGTCCGCCCCCGCAGCCGATAGCTGCACCCACCACAGGCGCGCCGCCAGCGGCCCGCCACCCGCCCGACGCCGGCGGCGGCCGCCGCCACGCGCGGAGGGGAGGCGGGTGTGGCGGCGGAGCGGTAACGTTTGCGGATGGGGCTGCCGCCGCCGCCGCCACCGGTGGCGCCCGTGGCGGCGGTGGCGGCGGCGGCGGCGGCGGCGGCAGTGGAGGTGCGGGCGGTGGCGGCGCGGGCATCCCCGCGGCGTCCCCACACCCGCGCGGCAACGGTGGCGGCGACCGCGGCGGCGGCGGCGGCCGCGGCGGCGGCGGCGGCGGCGGCGGCGGCGGCGGCGGCGACCGCGCCCGCGGCGGCGGCGGCGGCGGCGGCGGCGACGGCGGCGGCACGGCCGTGCCGGCGCCCCCCCCCCCGCGGCGGCCGCCGCGGGCGGCGACGCGCACCCGACGACGTCCGTCTGCGCAAAAGACGACGGCTCCGTCGGCCGCCCCGCGGTGAGCGCGCCCGGCGGGTAGGCCGGCGCGCCCCGAAAGTTGCGTAGCAGCACCACCCGCGACCGCGGCGGCCGCCGCGGCGGCCGCGGCGGCGTACCCCCGCCGCCGCCGACGCGGCCGCGTGGCGACGGCGGCAGCGACGGCGGTGACGGCGGCAAGGCGTCGAGGGCGGCCAGCCGGCCCGTCACGAGGTCCAGCATACTCGCCGGCACCCGCCGCGGGCGGTCGCGCAGCACGAGGCGGTCCCCTGACCGGAGCACCCGCCCCGTGCGCATCGCCAGGACGACCGCCGCCGGCACGCCCGCCGCCGCGTCGGGCACGACGCTCGCCACCCGCGACGCCGCACAAAAGAGCGTCTCGGTCGCGTTGCGCCGCAGCTGCGTGTACGCGCCGTGGGGCGTGTCGAGCCCCGCCGTCGAGTCGTCGGCCGCCGCGAAAATCTGCCAGAACGACCAACTTGGGAGCCCGCGACCAGGTCCCAGAGTGAGCACTTCAAGCTCGCATTTCTGTACTTGGTCGCGCGCCCATGCTGGTCGTCAGCCACCTTGTGGGCGCGAGTGCTCCGTCGCCGCCGGCACCCGTCCACTCCTCCGGCACCTTCGTTGCATACAGCAATATCTGGGTTTTCTCGCTGCTCGGGGACTGCGGAACGCGACCGCCGCGCAAGGGCTTGCGGCCTCTTGTCGGCGGCGGCGCCAGCAGCCGAGGTGCGTGGGCAGGGTTCTGTCGCCTGCCGTGGCGGCCGTGGCGGCAGCGAGAGCGTCCTCCCCAATAGCGGCGGCGGGGGCGGCCGCCAGTTGGGGGCGGCTGGGGTCTGTCGGCCGCCGTGACGGCTGCGGCGGCAGCGGCAGGGTCCCGCACCAACGGCGGCCGCGGCGGTGGCGGCCGCGGCGGCGGCGGCAACAGTGGCGGTGGAAACAGCGGTGGCAATGGCTGCAACACGGAAGGCGCGGCCAGTGCCTCATTTGTAGACGGCGTCGACGGGCCGGCGCCTACTTCCGTGTAGCGCCTCTCTTCAGCGGCCAAGCCAAATGAAAGGAGTAGGCGCATCAGCGGCTGGTCGCACTCGTGGGGGTCACCATTGAGCAGAAGAGGTTGGGGGGGGTTGGGGGAGGAGGGGGGCAGGTACAGGCGCCGCCGCGCCTGGTACGAGAGATGCCCTGGGTAGTTGCAAAATCGGAGGGGGGGGTAGGCGGGCGGTGGCGTCACAGACGGGCCACAGGCCATCACGCTTGACACGGCTGCAGTGCCAATGACCATGGGGGAGGCGGTGGGCGATGCGCGGCGTCCATTCAAGTGCGGCGGTGGTGTGCTTGCGCGCAACTCACCCCACATGCCCCCGCCCCCTGCGCCAGGCACGCCCGCTAGTGTCAACGGGACGCTGGCACCAAACAGGGAGAGCGCAAGTCGCGACGGACACGATGGGCCGAAACGCCACCAGCATTAGGGGCAACCGCGGTGGCGGTATCGGAGGCAGCAGCAGCGGCAGTACCAGAGGCAGCACCAGTGGCAGCACCAGCGGCAGCACCAGCGGCAGCACCAGCGGCAGCACCAGCGGCAGCACCAGCGGCAGCACAAGCGGCAGCACAAGCGGCAGCACCAGCGGCAGCACCAGAGGCAGCACCAGCGGCAGCGGCTGCGGCAGTAGCAGCGGCAGCGGCAGCGACAGCGGCAGCGACAGCAGCAACGGCAGCGGCAGCGGCAGCAAAAAACACAGGAAAGCACCAGCGACGGCACAGGCGGCCGCGTGTTGGCAGGCAGCCCGCCCGTGTTGTGACCACTTCAAAAAAACCCGCCTTCCGCCGTTGCCTGGGTGTGTGTCTCATCCCTGACCACCGGATGTCATCCGGGGAGGCAGCGAGAGGAGCACCAGGGCCCGAAAAAAAGCGACCGCCGCTGGGGTGCCGGCGGCATTCTGGGCGCAGGTCACGTCACGCCCGTACAGGTCGGCGTCCGCCAGCGATGCCGACAGCATTCCTGGCACAGGTCACATCACGTTCACTCGATGGTAGCGCCGTAGAGCGCCGGCCCGTCCGCAATGAAGCCACTCAGAGCCCTGCCGTACATATCCAAGTGCTCATCCAGCGTAACAATGATGACCATCGCCGACTCCACGTCGTCGAGTAGCACGTCAGGGTTGTCGGCAGCCTTGAGATTCGTCTCAACAACAAGCACAGTGCGATTCTTCCACTGGTTCCACTCGTCTCCGAACGCTGTAGACAACAGCTTCAAGCTCTTGCGAACCATGGTGGCCACATTGACGGTGGGCGCTTTCCCCCGCCCCGTAAACTTGGACGACTTGCAGATGGCAAACAGGTCCTCCTTCCGGACTTCCGTGGAGCCCGAAAGAGGAAGGAACTTGATGTGGTCAAAGCTCTTCTGCAGGGGCTTGCACTTGAAAACGGTGGAGGTCAGGGCCGCTGCGTTGAGCTGAAGGATGTCCTCCAGCTTGTTGTTGGCTTCATCGACGTTGGCATTCACGGCGGCGACAGCACAAAACCGCGTCTCCTTAAGCACACGCCCTTGACCGTTCTTGTAGTAATACTGCGTGCCAGGGTACAGCTCTGCAAGGGTCGCGCTTCGGTAGTCGCGAGACAGCTTGAGGCCGGGAGATGTCAGGCCCCAAACCAATGCAGCGGCGCGGACACGCGTGAGGGCCACGTCCGCATACAGTGTCACGTACTCCCACACTTCCCCTGAGTCACCCTTCTTGTCACAAACGTCAAAAACCATGGACAGAGCGTCGAGGACTCCCGCCAACTGCCAAAAGCCCAGGCCATTCTTCAGGTCTGTCTGCAACGTCCGCTTCATGGTCACCCAGAACTTGAGCAGCGCGATGAGGAAGAGCGGGGGGATGCTCGGGTCCCCGTAGGTACCGTCGGAGTCCTCGACAGAGCAGGTCAGTACGTTGCTCTGGAAGAGCTCGTCCCAAGACTGCCAGTTGTCCGGGCTGAGGGAGCCCGAGAGAGGAAGTTGGCTCTGAATCGTGCAGCGTTGAATGGCAGCCACGATGACCACCGGCGTGTAGAACAGCTTCGTGAGTAGCAGCTGCATGTCCGAAGACTGTGCAAGCTGCCTCCCCGCAGTCTCCACAACTTTGGGCCACACAGGTCCAGACTTCACCGTGCTGAGCCTTTGAAGCAGGTACGCCGCGCTGCGCGCGTGGCCGCCACTGAGTCGGCCAAACGCACGCGCAGCCCTGTCGCTTCGCATGAGATGGCTGCCGTCGTCCGAGAAAGAAGCGCGGATGTGCTTGTTCGTCTTGAAGAGAGGCAGGAAGTAGACAGACGCCAGCTTGTCCATGTCAAGGAAGCCCAACTCGCTGGCACACGTCAGCAAAAATGGAGACCCCAGCCTTCGGCTGTCTGCTGATGACTGCAGGATCTGCCGAGTCTTAGCGTGGTCCCGAGCTGCAAGTAGTTCCTTCACCAGCAGAGGCAGGTTGACCGCCTTCAGATCTCTTGCGCCCTGAGCGTACTGCGTCTCGTTGTACACCACTGCGAACGACGGTGACGTGAATAGCAGAGAGGAGCTTGAGCCCATTAGGTTGGTCCAAAGGCATATCTCATGCCGGTACACGTCCATCCTGGTCTGAGTCAGGGACGTCTGACGCAGAAGCGTCTCCCGAGCTGGCTCTTCACCGCCATCCCCGTCACCAGACGATGTTGATGTGACTGGAAAAGAGGGGTCTGGTGACATCGATTGAGGGCGCGGCAAGCCAGCATCGGTAGTCAACACCTTCTCCGCCGGGCTCGACAGCATGTTTGAGATCACCAACCCCTCAATCTTGTTCAGCTCCTCAACGATGATGATGGTCGAACGCTCGCACAGGGCTTGCATGGCCTCATCGATGATGGCTTGAACAGTGGTTGCCTTGGACGCTAAGAGGCGAAGGACATTGGCAGAAAACTGAGGCCACATCATCTTGTCGGCACACCTCATGAACCAGAGTACGCGAAGGTAGAGCGGCAGGTACACGGCGCGTGGCTCCGACTTGACGGTCTTCTCGATGAGGTCGTTATCGCTGCTTGACCATGCTGCACGACCATTGAAGGACAAGACACAAACGCCACAGTCCTTAAAGGCGTCAACCACGGCCGTCCACGATAAGACCTTGGCACGTTGAGCAACCGCATGGTACTTGTCCGTGTCTAGCTCAGGTAGGGCATCAAGCAGATCCCAGATAAAGTGCGTTTTTCCTTGCCCGGGTGACGACGTCATAAACGAGGCCGTGCGAGTGCCGCGCATGAGCCACAAGTGCTCCACGGTCTCGACCACCTCGTCGTCCCGAGGAATGAGAAGGTCCGCATTACGAAAGGGTAGCGGATCCAATACCGACCCAGGTGCGCGGTGTTGTCCCGTTGGGAGAAGGGCGCCCTCTTGCAAAAGCATGCAGGCGACAGGGTAGAGCTTGGTGAAATGCGACATCATCTCTGCCGTCGACGCGGACAGAGCCAGTTCGTGCCTCGTCAGCACCTTGGAGAGGGCCTTCATCATGGCGCCGGCCTTGCGCAAGCGCTCCTGGCGCAGTGAGCCGGGTTCACAGCAACGACCAGCTACACTAGCATCGGCGCAAGCCACCAGCGACTTCGAACGTTCCAGGCGGAGCGCCCTGCCCCAATCGTCCAGCAAGCGAGTCGAAGACAACACCAGCGGCGGGGTGCTCAGCTGCGAGATGTCGCGACCAACGGCCACCACGGCGCTGGCAAGCGCCAGTTCCACAGTATCAACGTCGTCATCCTGAGCCAGAGAGAAGGCGCGTTCTTGATGCTCATTCACCAACAGGTCGTCGACTTCGCTCAACAGCTCATCGATCAACGCCAAAGCCGATCGCGTCTGCTCCCAAAACGTCGCCAGCTCAGCACTCGGGCGCTCAGCAATGTAGGCGTCGACAGGTCCGGCACTACTTGAAGGAACGGTAGGGCTCGCCCCCATCGAAACAGCTGCGACCTTGGCTTGGAAGACAAAGGGGCTGCATCGAGCTAATGCGCCGACGGGACGGACAGTTGGATGACGGGGCAAACTGCGCCGTGTCGACAATTCATTAGATTGGCGAGAGCCGCAGAGCGCCGCGCCAACGGGGGCCACACCACCGGAAGTCAGCCGCGACAATGGCACACCAACAAAGGCACCCATAGACTGCTTGGGCGTCGAAGCACGCGGAGCCCCCTCAATGGCGCTGCGCGAAAGCACAGCACACGACAGCACGCGTCAGCCGAGGTGGCGGCCGCCCGTCGCTGCCGCGTGCCACACGACCCACGATGGCGACCGCGCAGACGCTGGTGCAGTCTCCCCGAAGGAGCACGTGTCCAGGGGAGCACCAGCGCAGTCGCGCGACCACTCGAGGTCTTCGTGTCGAACACGGCACCGAAAAAAGCATTTCGGTACGTTTCGCAACAAATATTGTACATTGCACAAAAAAGATCGACGCGGCTTCTTCTGAGAGTAGTTCCAACGGTGGCGTACCAACTCGCGAACATCTCTCCGCAGGAGACTTTTCAAGCACCACGTGGGCGCCTCTGACTGGCTGAGAACGGCTGCTCTCCATATTCATGAAGGAGTTGTTCTGGGACGGGGGCTAAAACGTATTGTGCGACGACAGTCTGTCTGAGAGACGACCGAGAACTGTCTTGGACAGCAAATTGGATGTAGTCACGGATTTTCTGCGTTCGCTGCCTGTATTCTTTGAGTTCGCCCGCGATGACGCAATATGCAAGAACATGCAGTAGCCCTGCAGATGGAATGCCCAAGACGCCGAAAGACTGTCCCCATTGTTTCTCGTATAGGCAAGGTAGCGAAACACGCCGCGCCAAGATAGCCATTCAGGAGAAGTATCGCCGTTCTTTCGCAGGAATGGGGATGTATTGTGCATGGAAGACAAAATATTGTGCCACGTGCGCGAGTAATTTGACGAATAAACGCGTGCCAGATGCCGTTTTCACGCATCCACAAGTGCAAATACGGTCGTTTCGCGTGTTTTGGGGATCATGGCGTTGGGACAGCCAATGATACTGCTCTGTTGTTCGCGACGATTGTGACGGACGACCGGTCACAGCAACGGATGCCGACAGTCTATCTCCAGCAGGGTTGAGAGGGGATAATTACAGTCGGATTAATACAGCTGAAATTTTCACTGTATTAATCCAAACCATGGATGGGCAGACAATAATTATGCAACGTGGGCACCACGTGTCGATAGTTGATTCTCATTTCCTCTCTCTACGTAGCCATTAAGTACTGTGATTACATCGGCCTGGACGTGGGGGGGAGTGGTCGGCAGCTGTGCCACCCGCTTTTATGTGGAGGGGGGGGGGTTGGCGGTGGGTGAGGGCCGCCCATGAGTTCTGTGCACCTGGGAGGGGGGCTGCGGCAGGCGGCAGGCGCGGCCACGGCCCAGCCACGATACTGCACGTGCGGCGAGAGCGCAGGCTGTGCGGCGTGAGGGGCAGGCACGGGCGCCGCCTGGCGAAAGCCGAGCAGGCAGGCCCTCTTAGTGCTCCCGCCACAACCGGCTCTGGCGACACAGCCAGCGGCACCACCCTCTCTAAACGGCTGTCTGGAAATGCCCGCAGCGCCACCCCCCCCAGCGCAGCGAAACGGCTGCCTGGCATTGCCTGCTGCTCCGCCCCCCCCCCGCAAAACGGCTGCCTGGCATTGCCCGCAGCGCCGCCGTCTGCCATTGCCGGTGACAAGGTAGATCGCCAGGCGAAACGGTCGGAATGCTTTTGAAACATTTGGAACGCGGAACTCATAACTCTTCCATAAATGCTTTCTATAATTATACGGGCAGCATTTCGATAATTATACTGAAATAGACCCTTCAGCGGATGATTACACCGTAAACTTGCATCCCTGATCTCCAGCTGGGGCGGGCCCGGCTCGGCCTGACTCGAGTCGGCTCTGGTTCTGTGGCTGCAAGTCGTCGTGGGGTGACTGGCCACTCTGTCAATCGCGCGCGGGACACCGCGGCGAGGCCCAGCTTGGCCACGTTGCCGACCAGCGGCGCCCACGAGCCCGCCTGAACGCATTGCGTCAGAGTGTTTTCAACAATGCGATAGCATCTCACTACCATCTCGCATATATATTCGGAATATTTATTTAAGCTGCCACGTGACTGCCGAATGTCGTCTGCACCAATGGGAGCCCAGCACGGGCATATGGGACTCCGGTGGCGGCCAGATTCGGGCCTCCGATTCGGTTTTAGGTCCGAATGGAGTTGATGTAGTTGATCCAATTTCTCGCGTGCCACGTACACAAACGAGTTCGTCACGGCCATCTCGGAAACGATGTACCCCCCCCTACATCGTTTTGGAGATCGTCATGACCATCTCGTTTCGGCTTGTGGGACATCATATTGGGCTAGATTGCGGCCTAGAACGAAAGATTGGAGCAGTCTGTGAAAGTTTTTGTCCCAATTCGAAAGCCGCGCGGTCGCCGCGTACTGGGTCCGAGACGACCTGTTGCGCCGTCGGCTCGCGACATTCCCAGCGGGCGGCCGGAAACCCCGCCTGAGGCGTGTGTCCCCAGGCGGGGCGTGGGGGTGCGGGAGGGTGGCCAGCGGCTACGCTGCGGCCCCGACGTGTCGGCCATTGGCCTACTCGACAGGCGCGTTGCGGGGGAGGAGGCGGTGCGCCAGCTGGGTGCGTGGGGCGGGGAGGGGGCAACCAGCGGCCGAGCCGTGTCGGCCGCAGCCCTGCCGGAGAGCACCTATGTGAGGACCCACCCTAAACCGGAAAGCCCTCAACGTACTCGTGGGGGTGTCAGCGGGCCCGGCCAGCCGATAGGTCGGCAGGGCACGGGGAAGAAGATGGTGGGCTCGACGGGGGTGGGTCTGGGGAAGAAGATGGGCGCGACGTCGGCGGGGATCGAGGGTTCGAAGGTAAAGAATGTCTTTGGTCTCTGTCTGTCTGTCCGTTCCCCCCGCCGGTCCCCTCCGGTGGCGCCGAGACCCACGCGTTATATACTCGCGTCGGGGCACCTGGGGTGCCCCAAAGCATGCGTTTCCCCGTCGCCCCACCGGGCGGCACCAGAGCGACAAAAACAAGGCATGGCTATCAAGACGAAGTGGGGGCTGTGGCAGTATTGACCCCCAGGTAGGGGGGCAACACGTGCCATGCAAGGGGCGGCAGGCCACTAGCCTGATCCGTTCCTCCCCCTGCATTTGGGTCCATATTCCTTAAGTTTGGGATAGTTAGCTTAGTAGTAAATCCAACTCGGATTTGAGGGTTTTCTGCATTTATCGTCTTGAATTTTCGTGTGGCCCGGTGGGCAGGTGCTGGGGTGGGAGATTCTGAGTGGCGAGATTCTGAGGGGACCCTGGGGGGATAAGGGGAGGGACAGCGGGGCTTGGCCCTGCGTCCCCGTCCCGACCAAGAAACTGTTGGACCACACACCATCTTCTTGTTTGTCAGTGGGGGGATTGCCCCGCAACAGGGATAGAGTGTGTGCGACTTGCACTTCTTCCGGTTCCCCCGACACGGGAGGCAGCCCTTGTACACCGCCCCAACTTGGGTGCCGTGTGTGCGAGTGGTTTTTGCCACATTTGGTGGAGCAGCAGGGGACAGATGTAAACTTTACCTCCGGGTGCACCCGGGTGTAGGGGGCCCTCTGTCTCAGAGGAACGGTGGACTTGGACCGTGTCATACGGATCGTCAGCCAACATGGCTAGTTCGGACCCCCCGTCGTCCGGGGAGTACACGGGTGACGCACGTACTTCAGTGCCTTTGAATACTGGTGAGACACAGGTGGGTTTACCTGGGGTCGCAGAGGGACTAGAGGTCCCTCAAGCCAGCAGGACTGGAAGTGCGGGCGGGCAACAGGCCACCCCGACTCAGTCGGGAGTTCGCTCGGGTGACACTTGTGATGTGGGTTGGCCGAAGTCTGGCCACCGTGTGGTACACTCAACGGGAACGTCCCAAGGGGTGAGGACTGTCCCCGCGGGTTCCACTCGGGTTGGAGCCAACTTTGGCTTGGAGCCGTCGCCAACTAGGCTTTCGGAGGACGGCGGACCTCCGTTGGTCGGCGATGGGCTCGCGCCCATGCCCCCGGTTGAGACCCCTGAGGAACGTGGTTACCCCTCAGGTGGACTCCCGGAGGCGGACCGAGACTCAACTGGAGTCGACATTCCACTCCTCGCGGAAACTGTCCGTCGGGAGGCGACCAATGTGTTGCGGCAGACGTTGCCGGACCTGGTGGTCACGATGACGAATACTATTCTGAATCAGATTGTGGCGAGTTTGCCAGATGGCCTTAATGTCCAGACCGGATTGGGGCCTTCGAGCCCGCAGGCGCAGGGGGTGCCCCCCCTGACACCTATCTCGGGTCGCCCTGAACAGGGGGCGACCCCTGTGACTCCCAACGAGGGAGCCACACCATACTCGGTGGGGCGTACGCCCTTCATGGGGGAGTTCCCCCCGACGACACCGGCGGCTACACCAAGCGCGCCGCGCCGGACTACAGGCACTGTGGGTGAACTTACCCCAGTGCCACAGCGGCTGTTCCCTCAACGTGAGGTGCCGCCCAAGATCCAGGTAGCCAACCCGGTCTACCAGAGGATCTTTGACTGTGAGACCTACGCCCTCCACAACAAGTCGGTGGCGTATGGTCCTGACCAGGCCCGAGCCATGGGCCGTGCCAAGAAGAATGCACTTCACTCTTTTGGGCACAAAGCGGAGTGGGATGGAACTCCCCCCCTCCGTGTCTTTGAGTTCCTACGTCGTTTCACAAAAGCCTGTGACGACAATGCCATAAGTGAAGGCATGGCTTTTTACATGCTACAGGAGTTTACGAAGGGAGACCTGCGGACAGAACTTATGTCCGTCATGCCCAGCTCCTCAAGTGGAGGCGCTGGGGAGGTGACGTCCTATTTGGAGCTCGTCAACTGGTTGTTGAGGGCCATGGTTGATGAAGCGGCGTTGGCTTCTCAAGTCGAGGAGTTTACGCAAGCCCATCAGGAAGAGGCGGAGGACGAGTTGTCCTTTGCGGAGCGAGTCCGTAAGCTCAACAATCTTTGTGGGTTTCTTCATCCACAAGCTGTGGTGAAGAGTCGGTTTGTGGAAGGACTCCACTGGTCAGTCCGGATGGAGACCCGGGAGCATAACACTGCCCGGGCGACCCTGGCCGAGTTGGCTAGGTTCGCCTACCGCAGAGGCGAGGCCTACCGCAAGTTGCGGGAAGAACAACGCCAGGAGCGTCAGGCCGAGTTGGCCAAGGAACGGGAAGAGGCGCGCCAGGCCAGAGAGTTGCGAGAGGCACGCCGAATCCGCAAGGAGAGGGTGGTAGCTGCCGTGGGAACTTCCCAAGGTACCTCGTCGTCTTCCCCAGTTGGGAAGACCCCTCCGGGAACTGATCATCGGTGTTGGAACTGCAACTCCGATGGTCACTGGGCATATGATTGCCCCAAGTTGAGTAAACGCATCCAACAGCTTGTTAGGAATGCGAGTAAGAAGTCGGCTACGAACGAAGTGCGTTCACGCCGCGAGGGTGGGTCTCGACCAGTGGTGGCGGTCGCCACACCCTCGACGGAGGGGGCGGACACGTCGTCCTCGGACTCGTCGTCGTCCCCTTCGCCCTCAGATTCGGACGCCAAGTCGGCGGGAAACGAATGACCGTTGGAGCTGGTCGTCCGAAGCTCACAACGGCAGCCTCGGCCAAGTGGGCCAAGAGGACGAACCAACCGTGTCGGATACTGCGGCGACCTAAGGGAGTCCGCCCACCTCGGGTGGGACTTCCCAAGAACGTAAACCCACGTCGGGTCATCGCGGTGCTGACGGGTGAGAACTTCCAGGTGGCTGGACGGGTGCAACTAGCCCCCGGCCGCGCCTGTTGTGTCCGTATCGTACTTGATACCGGGTCAGGAGCCTCCTTGATACGCAAGTCGCTAATACCAAAGGGGATGAGGCTCCAACGCTGGAAGTCTAAAGCTGACCATCTGATCGATATCAATGGTGGGGTACTTCCCATCGTTGGTGCCGTGACCCTACCAACTCGGTTGGGGACCCATGAGGTCGACGTGACCTATGGTGTAGTTGAGAATATATCGGTACCCCTGCTTCTGGGTACCCCTTATGTCGTAACACAAGTGCCTTTGATTTGTGGCCCTGAGTACTGGGTCAAGTTGATGAATGGGGAGACTATCCCCATCCTTGGTAAGGGAAAGTCTGTGGCTCCTGTGACAGTTTCACAGTCGAAGCCTGTTTGTTCTGTGAGGGAAGGGTTTACTGCTACTCTGCGTTTAGCCCGTAAAGTCATGTTGCCCCCCAACTCGGTGGCGCACGTGGATGTTGTAACTGATTATGCGGGGAACGGGTTGGTGCACCCTAACCCCCGTCTTGCTCGCAAGCACCAAGTGCATGTTGCCCTTGGCACGATGGACTCCAAAGCCGGAGTCCCGTGGAGGATCCAGGTGATGAACCTGAGCTCGTCGCCCAAGTTCTTCAAGTCGGGGGCCAAGTTCGGCTTTATCGACCAACACGAGGGACCGGTAGTAGCGGTCACCCTCAGCGCGGGCGCAAGTAGCGACCCGAAGTCCGGAAAGGAGAAGCATCAAGCCAAGTCGGCCGCCTCTCCTCGGCCCCAGGTAAACATGGAGGGTGTTCCACCCAGGTTGAGGGTTCAAGTTGAACGCCTCTTGGACCAATATCACAAGTTGTGGGATGGTCAATTGGGACTCATGAGAGCTACCCAACACCGGATCGAGTTGAAACCCGGTGCGCCCCCTATACGCCAACAACCGTATAGGGGGGGACCCCGTTCAAGGGCCCTCGTTAAGGAGCAAGTTGCTCGCATGGAGGCCCTCGATGTGATCGAGGCCAGCAACGCCGAGTGGGCGAGTCCGGTGGTGATCGTCCCCAAAGTTGATGGGACCCCCCGGTTCTGTATCGACTACCGTAAGCTCAACGAGAGCACGGTGAAGGATAGTTATCCCCTACCTCGGATGGATGACTGTCTGGACTCTCTGGGGGAGGCAAACGTGTTCTCTACCCTGGACTGTAACGCGGGGTACTGGCAAATTCCCATTGCCCCGGAGGACAGGCATAAAACTACCTTTACCTGTCACTGTGGTACCTACCAGTGCAAGCGTCTACCGTTTGGCCTGTGTAACGCGCCGGCAACTTTCCAGCGCGCTATGGACATGATTCTGGCCGGAGTACGGTGGCAGATCTGTCTCGTGTACCTAGACGATATCATTGTGTTCTCCCGAAGTCCGGAGGAACACATTGGCCATCTTGGCCAGGTGTTCAAGCTACTTGCTGACGCCGGAGTGTCACTGAAGGCGAGTAAGTGCCACCTCTTCACTCAAGAGGTGGAGTACTTGGGACATGTTGTCCGTCCGGGGCGTCTCAGTGTCAACGAGAAAAACTTGAGGGCCATCCGCAAGGCTCAGTACCCCCGGACCCAGACCCAGATGAGGAGCTTCCTCGGGATGTGTAACGTGTACCGACGTTTCACTAAGGGCTTCGCCAAGGTGGCGAAGCCGTTGAATGAGCTAGTGAGCTCAACGCTACCGAAGAACCTGCCTCCCCCAAGTCGGGTGGAGCAGGAATCCTTTGAGACTCTTCGGGACCTTCTGCTGAAGCCCACTATCCTGGCTATTCCCAGGTTGGGAGGCCACTACATCCTGGATGTGGATGCTAGCTACGACCAACTTGGTTGTGTGTTGCTTCAGCAGCAGCCGGACAAGGAGTTCTTGCCGGTGGGATACTTCAGCAAGGGGCTGAACTCGGCCGAGAAGAACTACGGAGTCACCGAGTTGGAAGGACTCGCAGTGGTGTGGGCGGTGACGTCACTTCGTCACTACCTGGAGGGTGAGAAGTTCCTCATCCGCTGTGACCACCGCGCGTTGCAGTTCATCTTCAAGACGGATTGTACGAACACTCTTCTCAACCGGTGGAGGGTGCGACTGGCACCCTTCAACTTTGATATTGAGTACCGACCTGGCAGGCAACATGCCCTGGCCGACGGCCTTTCTCGGGTACCTACCGAGGGGCTGGACACTAACCCAGTCGATGAGGACATCCCTATCGGGGGGGTAGTCACGCGCTCGGGTCAGGCGTTGAACCCCGAGGCGCCAGGGAACAAGAAGTACTTGCCCTTGTCCCTGGACGAGGTGGTGAAGGCCCAGGCCAAGGATCCCTTCTGCAAGTCGCAGAGGGATACACTGGATACAGTGGCGGAGACGCGGTTCTTTTTCGGAGACGATGGCCTCCTCATGAGGAGGGGGGTATTCCAGGGGACCGAACAACTTGTCGTCCCCGCATCCCTCAAGGACAGTATCCTTGAGAGGGTGCATAACGCTCCCACAGGTGGACACCTGGGGTCTAGTAAACTGTACCAGACCCTGAGGACCAGGTACTACTAGCCGTCCATGGTGGTGGACATCTACAGTTGGGTGGCTGCCTGCACAAGTTGTGCACAGAACCGCATGATGGAACGGCGGCCTAGTACGGCTATGCTATTGTTCCCGGCCAAGGAGCCCTTTGCCGCGTTGGCGATGGACATCCTTGGGTCACTGCCAGTGACCGAGGAGGGCAACCAGTACCTCCTGGTCATCTGTGACCGCTTCACGAAACTTACGCGAGCGATCCCACTGGCAGAGATCACGGCCATGTCGGTCGTGTCAGCCTTCCTAGATCACTGGGTTGCCGCGTATGGCATCCCAGATAGTACACTATCGGACAATGGACCGCAATTTGCGTCGGTACTGTTTCAGGGAATGCTGGATATGTTGGGGGTTTAAGGCAAACTATGCTACCCCCTACCACCCACAAACCAACGGGCAGGTGGAGCGCTTCAACAAAACTATTGTTAGGCAGCTGCGCCACTACGTGAGTGAGCATGTGAAAACGTGGGACCAATACATTTCTATCCTTCATACCGCCTACAATTCGCAGGTTCACTCATCTACCGGGGAAGTACCCCTCGCTTTTGTGACCCCCCGCCGCGTGCGGTCTATTGCCGTGCGGCGGCCGCTCCCAACTAGGGAGGATGGTGGCAGTACGCCTACTCCTACTGAGATTAAGGCGGAGTTCGCTGCTAGGCTTGAAGAACTCATCCCTAAAGTCAGGGCTGAGATGGACAAAGCACAAAAGCGCTACAAGCGTACCTTTGACAAAAAGGTGCGCAATGCTAAGCATGTCACCGAGCAGGGTGACTGGGTATTGGTTCACTCACACACCCCAACTGGTGGTAAGTTGGTATTCCAGACGAAGGGACCGTACCAGGTCCTTCGTACTGATGGGCGGCGCTTCACCATCGAAAGTGACGATGGGTGTGGCAAAAACCACATGCACACATGGCACCCAAGTTGGGGCGGTGTGCGAGGGCTGCCTCCCGTGTCGGGGGAACCGGAAGAAGTGCAAGTCGCACACACTCTATCCCTGTTGTGTGGCAAACCCCCCACGGACAAACAAGAGGATGGTGTGTGGTCCAACAGTTTCTTGGTCGGGACGGGGACGCAGGGCCAAGCCCCGCTGTCCCTCCCCTTATCCCCTCAGGGTCCCCTCAGAATCTCGCCACTCAGAATCTCCCACCGCAGCACCTGCCCACCGGGCCACACGAAAATTCAAGACGATAAATGCAGAAAACCCTCGAATCCAAGTTGGATTTACTACTAAGCTAACTATCCCAAACTTAGGGAATATGGACCCAAATGCAGGGGGAGGAACGGATCAGGCTAGTGGCCTGCCGCCCCTTGCATGGCACGTGTTGCCCCCTTACCTGGGGGTCAATACTGCCACACTCCCCTCCTCCAGTTCCGACCGACCCGGTCGGCCCTGCGAGGGGGTGCGTAAACGCACGTCTCGGCGTTGGGGGCGCGACTTGCTGTCCCCCCCTTGAGTACGTAACGCGGATGTGGAGGCGGTCACGTTGACCGCCCCTCTCCTCAAGCTTGCCAACTCGGCAGCTTGCTCTCCTCAGTTCACACTTCACCATCACCACCACCTCCCCTTCACCTTCCACTGGGCTGCCCCACGCTGGGGAGGCCACCCGTATACCCACGATCCGAGTCCCCCTCAACTCGAGGCGGGTCTCGTGCCGCGATAGCCAGAGCGTCTCTCCCCAACTTGGGGAGAGCCATGGCGACCCCGGGAGTGGAGACGGACTCTCTAGATGAGTGTATGGAGGACACCACCTACGGTGCAGCACCCGCCGGGACATCCGGCGGGGGCTCCGCGATCGCTCCGGGGGATGGGACTCCCGCGTCACCCGGCTTTGGGTTGACGGCGGGATCTCCCCCGGAGGCGGGACAAGTTGTCCCGCGTGAGACCTTGGGGCGGTGGTTTTACCCCGCTTGGCCTCTCTATGAGGAGGGGTTGACTGTTCTTCGCTGTGGCCGACTTGGCGCAGCGATGGGTCGGGTATGGGACCGCCTACGGGAGAAGTATCCCCGTAGGGTCGGGTTCCCTGCCAGCTTCAGGACGGACCAGTTTGCCTTCCTGGACGATGAGGAGGCTGAGGACGTTCAGCGTGCCAAGGCCATGGTGGACCGCGGGGGAACTATCCCGGGTCCCGGCAACTTTCCGACCTTTACTTGGGACGCGGTAGCAACTCGCCCCCCGTACCTCCACGAGGTCGATCCGCACACTCATCACTTTGATGTGCGGATGGAGAAAGACTTCCGGCGAGGTCCCTACTTGGTGACCTCGGCTCAACTTGAGTTTCCTCAACAGTCTGCTGCCAGTAAGGAGCAGTACTATCCGAAGAAGCCCGAGTGGTGGCCTCAAGTTGAGGTCCCATACGGGTTCCCGGCGTTGCTGCCACGGTTGCTTGACCACTTCGGCTCCGTCATGTTGACGGCTGGCCCTGATCACCTGGTGTGGGCCATGTTGGCCACCCAGTGGCTCCTCGAGGTCATGTCGACCTGGGTGTCTTGTGTTCAGCGGCGGGGGATGCTCTGGCATCTCCCCCTCCGGCTTATGCAAGGTTTGGAACAGCTCACCCCTCAGCTAGTTGCTGAGGGGTGCTCATCAGGACAACTCACTCTACTTGAGGAGATGCTCCGGCTCCATAAGTTTATCGAGTGGGAGAGCATTGAGCACAAGTTGCGCCGCTCCACTCGTGGGCCCAAGGACGATGGCGCACTTCGCCAGTTCGTGTGGGTCGCTCGTGAACTTCACGACGGCCGTGTGGTCCTACGAGAGGGGTTGGGCATCGGGGACTACCCGTATGCCCCGGGGGTGGATCGCCACACTGCGCCACCCCCGGACAAGGCCATAGTTATGGCTGTGCCCTCATATGATGACCATATGACTCAACCCACTGCGGGCGCCCCAAGTCGGGGTCGCAGTTATACCCGGGTACCGCCACCTCGGCGTGCCCCTCCGCTTCCTCCTGTTCCTTTCCAGCCTCACGGGAACATCCCGATCAGCGTGGCCGTGGAGTCATCCACCCCGGTGTCCCCCAACTTGGGGGCCACCCTCCTGACGGTATACCCCAAGTTGGTGTTACCGCCCACGCCTCTAACCTCAAAGATGATGATCACCACGTTGGTGCGCACCATTTCCTGGTTGGCCTCGTCGACCGCAACCCTCCAAAGTTCCGAGACTCCTCAACTTGAGGAGCGCGTTCGTACTGCAGTGGCGACCGCGAGTTGCGAGTCGGTGGCGGAGTTTATGACGGCCGAGTTGGCTCGCATTGGGGCTATTATGCCCCAGCCAGCCCCACTTGGGCGTGGCAAACGTCGTGCGAGCCGGGCATACTCGCCTCCTCGCCGTCGTCGCCGACACTCGCGGCGCTCTCCCTCCGTGTCGGAAGACGAATACTATTCTGAATCAGATTGTGGCGAGTTTGCCAGATGGTCTTAATGTCCAGACCGGATTGGGGCTTTCGAGCCCGCAGGCGCAGGGGGAATCCCTCCTCACGCCTATCTCAGGTCGACCCGAACAGGGGGCGACACCTGTGACTCCCAACGAGGGAGCCACACCATACTCGGTGGGGCGTACGCCCTTCATGGGGGAGTTTCCCCCGGAAACGCCGACGGCTACACCAAGCGCGCCACGCCAGACTATGGGCACTGAGGGTCAACTTACCCCAGTGCCACAGCGGCTGTTCCCTCAACGTGAGGTGCCGCCCAAGATCCAGGTAGCCAACCCGGTCTACCAAAGGATCTTTGATTGTGAGACCTACGCCCTCCACAACAAGTCGGTGGCGTATGGTCCTGACCAGGCCCAAGCCATGGGCCGTGCCAAGAAGAATGCACTTCACTCTTTTGGGCACAAAGCGGAGTGGGATGGAACTCCCCCCCTCCGTGTCTTTGAGTTTCTACGTCGTTTCACAAAAGCCTGTGACGACGATGCCATAAGTGATGGCATGGCTTTCTACATGCTACAGGAGTTTACGAAGGGCGACCTGCGGACAGAACTTGTGTCCGTCATGCCCAGCTCCTCAAGTGGAGGCGCTGGTGAGGTGACGTCCTATTTGGAGCTCGTCAACTGGTTGTTGAGAGCCATGGTTGATGAAGCGGCGTTGGCTTCTCAAGTCGAGGAGTTTACGCAAGCCCATCAGGAAGAGGCGGAGGACGAGTTGTCCTTTGCGGAGCGAGTCCGTATGCTCAACAATCTTTGTGGATTTCTTCATCCACAAGCTGTGGTGAAGAGTCGGTTTGTGGAGGGACTCCATTGCTCAGTCCGGATGGAGATCCGGGAGTATAACACTGCCCGGGCGACCCTGGCCGAGTTGGCTAGGTTCGCCTACCGCAGAGGCGAGGCCTACCGCAAGTTGCGGGAGGAACAACGCCAGGAGCGTCAGGCCGAGTTGGCCAAGGAACGTGAGGAGGCGCGCCAGGCCAGAGAGTTGAGAGAGGCACGCCGAATCCGCAAGGAAAGGGTGGTAGCTGCCGTGGGAACTTCCCAGGGTATCTCTTCGTCTTCCTCAGTTGGGAAGACCCCTCCGGGAACTGACAATCGGTGTTGGAACGGCAACTCCGATGGACACTGGGCATATGATTGCCCCAAGTTGAGTAAACGCATCCAACAACTTGTTAGGAATGCGAGTAAGAAGTCGGCTACGAACGAAGTACGTTCACGCCGCGAGGGTGGGTCTCGACCGGTGGTGGCGGTCGCCACACCCTCGGCGGAGGGGGCGGACACGTCGTCCTCGGACTCGTCGTCCTCCCCTTCGTCCTCAGATTCGGACGCCAAGTCGGCGAGAAACGAATGACCGTTGGAGCTGGTCGTCCGAAGCTCACAACGGCAGCCTCGGCCAAGTGGGTCAAGAGGACGAACCAACCGTGCCGGATACTGCGGCGACCTAAGGGAGTCCACCCACCTCGGGTAGGACTCCCCAAGAACGTAAACCCACGTCGGGTCATCGCGGTGCTGACGGGTGAGAGCTTCCAGGTGGCTGGACGGGTGCAACTTGCCCCCGGCCGCGCCTATTGTGCCCGTATCGTACTTGATACCGGGTCAGGAGCTTCCTTGATACGCAAGTCGCTATTACCAAAGGAGATGAAGCTCCAACGCTGGAGGTCTAAAGCAGACCACCTGATCGATATCAATGGTGGGGTACTTCCCATCGTTGGTGCCGTGACCCTACCAACTAGGTTGGGGACCCATGAGGTCGACGTGACCTATGGAGTAGTTGAGAATATATCGGTACCCCTGCTTCTGGGTACCCCTTATGTTGTAACTGAAGTGCCTTTGATTTGTGGCCCTGAGTACTGGGTCAAGTTGATGAATGGGGAAACCATCCCCATCCTTGGTAAGGGAAAGTCTGTGGCTCCTGTGACAGTCTCACAGTCGAAGCCTGTTTGCTCTGTTAGAGAAGGGCTTACTGCTACCCTGCGTTTAGCTCGTAAAGTCACGTTGCCCCCCAACTCGGTGGCGCACGTTGACGTTGTAACTGATTATACGGGGAACGGGTTGGTGCACCGTCACCCCCGTCTTGCTCGCAAGCACCAAGTGCATGTTGCCCTTGGCACGATGGACTCCAAAGCCGGAGTCCCGTGGAGGATCCAGGTGATGAACCTGAGCTCGTCGCCCAAGTACTTCAAGTCGGGAGCCAAGTTCGGCTATATCGACCAACATGAGGGACCGGTAGTAGCGGTCACCCTCAACGCGGGCGCGAGTAGCGACCCGAAGTCCGGAAAGGAGAAGCACCAAGCCAAGTCGGCCGCCTCTCCTCGGCCCCATGTGAACATGGAGGGTGTTCCACCCAGGTTGAGGGTTCAAGTTGAACGCCTCTTGGACCAATACCACAGGTTGTGGGACGGTCAATTGGGACTCATGAGAGCCACCCAACACCGGATCGAGTTGAAGCCCGGTGCACCCCCTATACGCCAACAACCGTATAGGGGAGGACCCCGTTCAAGGGCCCTCGTTAAGGAGCAAGTTGCTCGCATGGAGGCCCTCGATGTGATCGAGGCCAGTAACGCCGAGTGGGCGAGTCCGGTGGTTATCGTCCCCAAAGTTGATGGGACCCCACGGTTCTGTATCGACTACCGTAAGCTCAACGAGAGCACGGTGAAGGACAGTTATCCCCTACCTAGGATTGATGACTGTCTGGACTCTCTGGGGGAGGCAAACGTGTTCTCTACCCTGGACTGTAACGCGGGGTACTGGCAAATTCCCATTGCCCCGGAGGACAGGCATAAAACTACCTTTACCTGTCACTGTGGTACCTACCAGTGCAAGCGCCTACCGTTTGGACTGTGCAACGCGCCGGCAACTTTCCAGCGCGCTATGGACATGATTCTGGCCGGAGTACGGTGGCAGATCTGTCTCGTGTACCTAGACGATATCATTGTGTTCTCCCGAAGTCCGGAGGAACACATTGGCCATCTTGGCCAGGTGTTCAAGCTACTTGCTGACGCCGGTGTGTCACTGAAGGCGAGTAAGTGCCACCTCTTCACTCAAGAGGTGGAATACTTGGGACATGCTGTCCGTCCGGGGCGCCTCAGTGTCAACGAGAAAAACTTGATGGCCATCCGTAAGGCTCAGTACCCCCGGACACAGACCCAGATGAGGAGCTTCCTCGGGATGTGTAACGTGTACCGACGTTTCACCAAGGGCTTCGCCAAGGTGGCGAAGCCGTTGAATGAGCTAGTGAGCTCAACGCTACCGAAGAACCTGCCTCCCCCAAGTCGGGTGGAGCAGGAATCCTTTGAGACTCTTCGGGACCTTCTGCTGAAGCCCCCTATCCTGGCTATTCCCAGGTTGGGAGGCCACTACATCCTGGATGTGGATGCTAGCTACGACCAACTTGGTTGTGTGTTGCTTCAGCAGCAGCCGGACAAGGAGTTCTTGCCGGTGGGATACTTCAGCAAGGGGCTGAACTCGGCCGAGAAGAACTACGGAGTCACCGAGTTGGAAGGACTCGCAGTGGTGTGGGCGGTGACGTCACTTCGTCACTACCTGGAGGGTGAGAAGTTCCTCATCCGCTGTGACCACCGCGCGTTGCAGTTCATCTTCAAGACGGATTGTACGAACACTCTTCTCAACCGGTGGAGGGTGCGACTGGCACCCTTCAACTTTGATATTGAGTACCGACCTGGCAGGCAACATGCCCTGGCCGACGGCCTTTCTCGGGTACCTACCGAGGGGCTGGACACTAACCCAGTCGATGAGGACATCCCTATCGGGGGGGTAGTCACGCGCTCGGGTCAGGCGTTGAACCCCGAGGCGCCAGGGAACAAGAAGTACTTGCCCTTGTCCCTGGACGAGGTGGTGAAGGCCCAGGCCAAGGATCCCTTCTGCAAGTCGCAGAGGGATACACTGGATACAGTGGCGGAGACGCGGTTCTTTTTCGGAGACGATGGCCTCCTCATGAGGAGGGGGGTATTCCAGGGGACCGAACAACTTGTCGTCCCCGCATCCCTCAAGGACAGTATCCTTGAGAGGGTGCATAACGCTCCCACAGGTGGACACCTGGGGTCTAGTAAACTGTACCAGACCCTGAGGACCAGGTACTACTAGCCGTCCATGGTGGTGGACATCTACAGTTGGGTGGCTGCCTGCACAAGTTGTGCACAGAACCGCATGATGGAACGGCGGCCTAGTACGGCTATGCTATTGTTCCCGGCCAAGGAGCCCTTTGCCGCGTTGGCGATGGACATCCTTGGGCCACTGCCAGTGACCGAGGAGGGCAACCAGTACCTCCTGGTCATCTGTGACCGCTTCACGAAACTTACGCGAGCGATCCCACTGGCAGAGATCACGGCCATGTCGGTCGTGACAGCCTTCCTAGATCACTGGGTTGCCGCGTATGGCATTCCGGATAGTACACTATCGGACAATGGACCGCAATTTGCGTATGTACTGTTTCAGGGAGTGCTGGATATGTTGGGGGTCAAGGCAACTATGCTACCCCCTACCACCCACAAACTAATGGGCAGGTGGAGCGCTTCAACAAAACTATTGTTCGGCAGCTGCGCTGCTACGTGAGTGAGCACGTGAAACGTGGGACCAATACATTTCTATTCTTACCACTGCCTACAATTCGCAGGTTCACTCATCTACCGGGGAAGTACCCCTTGCTTTTGTGACCTCCCACCGCGTGCGGTCTATTGCCGTGCGGCGGCCGCTCCCAACTAGGGAGGATGGTGGCAGTACGCCTACTCCTACTGAGAGTAAGGCGGAGTTCGCTGCTAGGCTTGAAGAACTCATCCCTAAAGTCAGGGCTGAGATGGACAAAGCACAAAAGCACTACAAGCGTACCTTTGACAAAAAGGTGCGCAATGCTAAGCATGTCCCCGAGCAGGGTGACTGGGTATTGGTTCACTCACACACCCCAACTGGGGGTAAGTTGGTATTCCAGACGAAGGGGCCGTACCAGGTCCTTCGTACTGAAGGGCGGCGCTTCACCATCGAAAGTGACGATGGGGTCCGCACAGTGAACGGACAGGACGTGGTCAAAGTTGCACCACCGCCTGCAGGCGACCCAGCTTGGGCGCGTGCGTTGGAAGCGTGGCGCCTCCCCTCGCTTCCTGCGGCCAAACAGGGCCCACAGGAGTACGTGTTCGATAAGTTCATCGACCACGGCTGGGATGAGGACACTGACCGCCTCATGTTGAGGGTGCGTTGGTTTGGCTACAAAGCCAAGGATGATACGTGGGAGTATGTGGAGGACCTTCCCGCTGAGAGGTTCCGGGCATACTGTGCCCGGAATGAGATAGACCCTAACAGCCCTCCCTCAACGTGAGGGAAGGCCGAGTAACTGTGCCAAGAGAGTGCTTCAAGTCGAAGTGGTACGCAGAGTGGCTTTTAACTACAGCCCTAACCCTCACACTCTCACAACAAAGGCAGCTGCCAACTAGGCATGCATGCTAGACTCTCCAACCCCACGGCCCTCGCCCTCACGTGGAGGCGAGCGGCGAGACCCACGGCGATAACGCTCCCCACCAGTCGGCGGGGCCGGCGCCTCCAAGTCGGAACCGTCGCGCCCCTCACGGTCGTGCAAGTGGCGACGACCGCGGCTGCCCTTCTGTTTATTCTTGCGCGCAAGTTGGCGACGCAGACGCCGGACCGACTCCGACTCTGACGGAGTCGAGGACTCCGAGACGGAGTAAGACAACTCGTCTTCCGACACGGAGGGAGAGCGCCGCGAGCGTCGGCGACGACGGCGAGGAGGCGAGTATGCCCGGCTCGCACGACGTTTGCCACGCCCAAGTGGGGCTGGCTGGGGCATAATAGCCCCAATGCGAGCCAACTCGGCCGTCATAAACTCCGCCACCGACTCGCAACTCGCGGTCGCCACTGCAGTACGAACGCGCTCCTCAAGTTGAGGAGTCTCGGAAGTTTGAAGGGTTGCGGTCGACGTCGCCAACCAGGAAATGGTGCGCACCAACGTGGTGATCATCATCTCTGAGGTTAGAGGCGCGGGCGGTAACACCAACTTGGGGTACACCGTCAGGAGGGAGGCCCCCAAGTTGGGGGACATCGGGGTGGACGACTCAACGGCCACGCTAATCGGGATGTCCCCGTGCGGCTGGTAGGGGACAGGAGGAAGTAGAGGGGCACGCCGAGGTGGCGGTACCCGGATGTAACTGCGACCCCGACTTGGGGCCCCCGCAGTGGGTTGAGTCATATGGTCATCATGTGAGGGCACGGCCATAACTATGGCCTTGTCCGGGGGTGGCGCAGTGTGGCGATCCACCCCCGGGGCATACGGGTAGTCCCCGATGCCCAACCCCTCTCGTAGGACCACACGGCCGTCGTGAAGTTCACGAGCGACCCACACGAACTGGCGAAGTGCGCCATCGTCCTTGGGCCCACGAGTGGGGCGGCGCAACTTGTGCTCAATGCTCTCCCACTCGATAAACTTGTGGAGGCGGAGCATCTCCTCAAGTAGAGTGAGTTGTCCTGATGAGCACCCGTCAGCAACTAGCTGAGGGGTGAGCTGTTCCAAACCTTGCATAAGCCGGAGGGGGAGATGCCAGAGCATCCCCCGCCGCTGAACACAAGACACCCAGGTCGACATGATCTCGAGGAGCCACTGGGTGGCCAACATGGCCCACACCAGATGATCCGGGCTAGCCGTCAACATGACGGAGCCGAAGTGGTCGAGCAACCGTGGCAGCAACGCCGGGAACCCGTAGGGGACCTCAACTTGAGGCCACCACTCGGGCTTCTTCGGATAGTACTGCTCCTTACTGGCGGAAGACTGCTGAGGAAACTCAAGTTGAGCCGAGGTCACCAAGTAGGGACCTCGCCGGAAGTCCTTCTCCATCCGCACATCAAAGTGATGAGTGTGCGGATCGGCCTCGTGAAGGTACGGGGGGCGAATTGCCACCGCGTCCCAAGTAAAGGTCGGCAAGTCGCCGGGACCCGGGATAGTTCCCCCGCGGTCCACCATGGCCTTGGCCCGCTGTACGTCTTCGACCTCCTCGTCGTCCAGGAAGGCAAACTGGTCCGTCCTGAAGCCGGCAGGGAACCCGACCCTACGGGGATACTTCTCCCGTAGGCGGTCCCATACCCGACCAATCGCTGCGCCAAGTCTGCCACAGCGAAGAACAGTCAACCCCTCCTCATACAGAGGCCAAGCGGGATAAAACCACCGCCCCAAGGCCTCACGCGGGACAACTTGTCCCGCCTCCGGGGGAGATCCCGCCGTCAACCCAAAGCCGGGTGACGCGGGAGTCCCATCCCCCGGAGCGATCGCGGAGCCCCCGCCGGAAGTCCCGGCGGGCGCTGCACCGTAGGAGGTGTCCTCCATACGTTCATCGAGAGAGTCCGTCTCCACCCCCGGGGTCGCCATGGCTCTCCCCGAGTTGGGGAGAGACGCCCTGGCTATAGCGGCACGAGACCCGCCTCGAGTTGAGGGGGACTCGGATCGTGGGCGGACGGGTGGCCTCCCCAGCGTGGGGCGGCCCTGGGGAAGGTGACGGGGATGTGGTGGTGATGGTGAAGTGCGAACCGGGGAGAGCAAGCTGCCGAGTGGGCAAGCTTGAGGAGAGGGGCGGTCAACGTGACCGCCTCCATATCCGCGTTACGTACTCAAGGGGGGACAGCAAGTCGCGCCCCCAACGCCGAGACGTGCGTTTACGCACCCCCTCACAGGGCCGACCGGGTCGGTCGGCACTGAGGAGAGGGGAGTGTGGCAGTATTGACCCCCAGGTAGGGGGGCAACACGTGCCATGCAAGGGGCGGCAGGCCACTGGCCTGATCCGTTCCTCCCCCTGCATTTGAGTCCATATTCCTTAAGTTTGGGATAGTTAGCTTAGTAGTAAATCCAACTTGGATTTGAGGGTTTTCTGCATTTATCGTCTTGAATTTTCGTGTGGCCCGATGGGCAGGTGCTGGGGTGGGAGATTCTGAGTGGCGAGATTCTGAGGGGACCCTGAGGGGATAAGGGGAGGGACAGCGGGGCTTGGCCCTGCGTCCCCGTCCCGACCAAGAAACTGTTGGACCACACACCATCTTCTTGTTTGTCAGTGCGGAGATTGCCCCACAACAGGAATAGAGTGTGTGCGACTTGCACTTCTTCCGGTTCCCCCGACACGGGAGGCAGCCCTTGTACACCGCCCCAACTTGGGTGCCGTGTGTGCGAGTGTTTTTGCCACAGGGGCGGGCGTGCGCCCCCAAGGGGGGCGGCACCAGACCGCCCAAAAACCCAGGGGTAGAACAGGGTCCGGCGGGCGGCGCCTAGCGCGCCGCACCAGCCGGTTCCCGACGCCAGTCGGCCATATATTCCGACCGGCTGTAAGGGCCAGCATGGCCAAATTCAATCAATCCCTTGGTCGGCCAGCCAGTCACCAACCAGCTGGCCGAATTCAGTCAATCCAGAAGCCGGCGAGCCAGTCACATCGCACTCAGCCGCCAGCGAGGATAGTGCTGTCCTCGGGTGTCGGTTAATCGTGTGGCTCGTTCTTGATGCCAGCCTTCAACCAGCGCAGAGAATAATGTTCTGGCAGCACAGAGAGGGATGTCCGCCCGTGGTTGGTCCACTATGTGACTCGTTCCTCGTTGTCAAGTTTTGACGTCCATGACTAAGTTCCGACAGTGGGTTGACGGCGGCTTTCGTGCGGCCAGCCGACGTCCGCAAAATGTCAGGGGTACAGCGTGGTGTCGCCCAGAGTAGTTGGGAGTTGATGTGTCTTAGGAGGAGTTAGCAGGGCAGGACATGAAAGGAGAGGTCCCAGTCCATATCCCCTGGGTTCCAGGCGTGGATTTGAGGGGCAAATCCTTACACCTCTCCCCCCATAGGACGCGCGTCGAAGAAACGCGTCCAAAACTTCAGGGGCGTACGCAAGGTCTTGCTTCGTCAGCCAAGAGTTCTCGCTGACGTCGCAGCCTTTCCACTTGACAAGGTACTGCAGTCGTCCACGGCGCTTTCGTGACCGTATAATGGAGTCCACTTCATACTCGACCGAGCCATCCGCAAATGAAACCGGGGGTGGACCGGGAGAAAGTCGACCATACGGATCAGCGCGGTACGGCTTCAGTAGGCTGGCATGGAAGGCGTTGTGAACTTTGCGATCGAGGACAGCTTGAGGTAGATCGAGACGGAACGTGACGTCATTAATGCTCTCCGTGACTTTTTAGGGTCCAGAGTACTTGGGCATCAGCTTACGAGCGCCATGATAGGCGTCGGGCAAAAGGTTCTTGGTGCTAAGGAGCACGAGGTCGCCCACAGTGATCGTGCATGGTCGGCGATGACGGTTTGCATACGCCGAGCGTGACTCATTGGCGCTCTGGATGGCTGCAATAGCCGTCTTTTGAGCATCGTGGAGGCTAGTTAGCCAATCCGACACAGCAGGTAGGTTTGATTCCCTGCTGTTGAGGATGTCCATAGGCACCGTCCTTGGTTCGAGTCCGTAGTTCAAGAAGAATGGAGAGTACGTGGTTACGGCATTAGGTGACCGGTTGTACGCAACTTCCATAGCAACGAAGAAAAGATCCCAGTCGCCTTGATGATAGTTGACGAAGTTTCTGGGGATTTCTTCAATCTTCTTGTTCATAATCTCAGTTTGGCCCTCCGTCTGCGGGTGGTAGGCCGAGGAGGCCTTGATCTTGACCTTGAGAATTCCCGTCAGTGACCGCCAGAAGTTGGAAAACAGATTGGGTCGCGGTCGCAGACGACTTCTTCAGGTAGGCCGTGGTTGCGATAGACGTGATCGTGGTAGAGCTGAGCTGTGACCGGCGCTGTACATTCCTGCTTCATTGGTGCCAGGCGAATCATCTTGGTGAGTCGGTCTATAACGACATAAATGCCGTTGTGGCCTCGTGGTGTCAGTGGCAGTGGGGTGATAAAGTCCATGGAGACACTTGCCCATCGTTGGCTCGGTGGATCGAGGGGTTTGAGGTGACCCAGAGGTGAATGGGTGCTAGCCTTGTTCCGCTGGCACGAATCACATGATTGTACGTATCTTTGGATGTCCTGCCGCATAGTCTTCCAGTAGTACGTGGAAGCAATGGCCTTGGTGGTTTTCTTTACTGCCATGTGTCCTTGGCACGGGACGTCATGGTAGTCGTGGAGTAGTCTGTGGCGTAGAGTACCAACGGGGATGCACGTACGCCCCCTCCAATTCTGGCATGCCTCGTGAGGCACCTGCTGGGGTGGGGCTGGCGACGGCGGTCACCGATGTGTAGCGCCAGCCACGCGCCACGCCGGCACGGTATGGCTTCCACCGTCGTCGTGACCATCGCCGTCGCGCCCATCGTTCTCGCGTCCATCATTCGGCCCAACGCCGCCACGCCCATCTGCATGCCCGTCACCGCCGCTGCTGTCGTCACCCCCTCCGCGCTAGCGCCACTGGTGAGGCCCCCGCACCGGTAACCGGCAACAACGGTGCCCGAAGGTGCCCGACGGCGCTCGAAGGTGCTCGACCGTGGAAGCGGTGGTAGTGGAGGTGGTGTACCGTACGTTCCGAGCTGACGGTGGTCGCGGTGACGGCGGCGGCGTACACGTCCGCAGCCACCCTCCCACCCCACCCCCCCCCCCCCCCCCCCCCCCCGGGACTCGATCGGAACAGGAGCCGCCCCGTCGCTCGCAAGCACACTACCTGCGGTACTACGAACGCCCAGGGACACAACAGAGCGAGTGCATGGATGCTCCGAGCGTCGGACCGGTCACGGGAGAGGAGAGCGGGGGGGGGGGGGTGGGGCGGGGGAGTGGGTTGGCATGGCAGCCTTCGCCGTAACGGGCGCCAGTCGCCAAGCCAACGACCGCATACACGCACTGAGGGACCTTCCGGAGGGTCCGGAAACGCGACAGCGTGCGCG
This sequence comes from Pyropia yezoensis, assembly GCA_009829735.1. Lineage (NCBI taxonomy): Eukaryota > Rhodophyta > Bangiophyceae > Bangiales > Bangiaceae > Pyropia > Pyropia yezoensis. The sequence continues at coordinate 41,787,627 of CM020618.1, forward strand.
CTACTCTGCAAGGTCTTCCCTCTCGGCCCGGTCTTCCAGGCTCATTCGCCCCACAGTTGGGCCGTACACTACTGATACATAGTGTGCGGCCAACGCCCACGCCGACGGCTGTCAGCATGCCTGTACAAATCCGAGAGAGCCCCCCCCCCCCCCCCCCTGACGCCCCCCCTGGTGTCGTCCAGTGATCGTGCTCCCGCGAATTCGAAATTCGACACCCCCTCTGACGCCCCCTCTGGTGACGCCCCCTCTGGTGTCGTCCAGTGATCGTGCTCCCGCGAAGTCAAAACTGCCAGTCCACCCCCGCTCCCGCCCCACCTGGTGCAGTCCAGTGGTCGTGCTGCGCGTTGTTCATACTCAATTCCCCCCCCCCACCATAACTTACTCTCCTGCGGGGGGCGGGCGGGGGAAGGGAGGAAAAGAGCAAGGAAGTGGACCAGCGGCCGTGGGGCAGGGGCGCGGCTCGGGGGCAGCACACCAGCAGCGGTGCCGGCGCGGTTCAAAAACCACGCCGGCCGTGCTGGCGCAACCTGCTCCCCCTCCACCCACAGAGCCGCCGCGCCCGTGCTCCCCCCCGGCCAGCCGACGATCCTGCACCCCGAACCCGCCCCCTCCCCCCCCCCCCCCCCCCCCAGCGAAAAGCCACACACCCCAGCGGCCGCCACAACTTACCCTTCTGCTGGGGGAAGAGGGAGGCCCCGCGACGGCTTGAAGCACGTCAGCGGAACAAGGGGGAGGAAGGAAGAGGCCCCGCGACGGCTGAAAGCACGTCAGCAGAACAGGAGGGGGAAGAGGGAGGCCCCGCGACGGCTAAAAGAACGTCAGCAGAACAGGGGGGAAGGAAGGGGGAGGCCCCGCGATCGCCAAAAGCACGTCAGCAGAACAGGGGGGGGAGAAGGGAGAGGCCTCGCGACGGATAGAAGCTCCTCAGCAGAACAGAGGGGGGGGGGGGCTGTCTATTTTGGCAGGCGGCGGTGGCGGGGAACGGTCGTGACGGGCGTCTCCCGGCCCATTTTTCCCGTCGCCCTGATTCTCACCGGGCCCGGCGTCTGGATGGCGGGGGAGGGGAGCGGATCGGTCGCATCGGGCCCCATGCCACGCCCCCCTTCCCAGCCGCCCAGAATTGCCCCCCCCCCCCCCACCCCCCCAAAAACCGCTGTCTGGGCGGGGGAGAGCGGGGGGGGGCGCCCGGTCGCGTCTCTCCCCCCCCCCCCCCGCCCCACCCTGCAATTCGGCCCGACGCCCCGTGTCGTGCGTGTCGTGACAGGGGGGATGGGGGAACCGGTCGCACCGGGCCCCCCCCCCGCCACCTTTCCCCGCCCCCCTGATTCGCCCCGCCCCCCCCGCACCCCCCCCAAGACGGCCCCGTCTGCGTGGGTGGGGGGGCATCGTCACGTTCGCCGCAAGCAGAAATCGCCCGCAGGTTGCGTTAGGGCAGCAATGCACCAAAAACGCCTATCTTGGCTGTGATGGGCCTTGATGGGGCCGCGACATTGGAAGCCCCCGCCAGGGAGAGAAAGGCTGATAGCAATGTGCTTTGCACACACAGCAGGACGAAGTCGAAGTCTTCGTCATTAGTGTGACTGTAATGAACTCCCAAGTGCGAAATACCCAACACCCTCCTCAAGGAGATCATGTGGCAGGGGCCACGTGGAGCTTCGCGGACCGGCTGGCAACCAGAAGCACAACACAGCGGTGTGGTCAGCAGTTGTTTTTTTTTCCCTCTTCTTTTCCTGCCTGCCTGGGGCATACGTCTCTCGGCGGTTACTCCAATACATTGCCCCTGCTGGTCATAGCCCACCGGTCGCCAACGTTCCCAGAAGCGCGGCCGGGCCGCCTCCCCCACTACTGTAGCAGTCCCCCCGCGCCGCCCCGCTCCGCCCCCCGCCGCTATCCACCCAGCCACAGCCGCCCCCTACCTCGAACGAACCCGCACCCCACCGCTGCCCGCAGCTGCCACCCGAGGCGGCGGCCACCCACCCCCCGGCAGCAGCCAGCCCCCCCCCGCGACCACAGCCGGCCCCCCCCCCGGCAGCGACCGCCCGCCCCCGCCGCCCTAAAGCGCCCTCCGCAGCGGCACCCGCCCCCCCCTACCCCCCGGCCGCAGCCGCCCCACCTCACGCAGCGGCCGCCAATCCCCCGCCCCCGACCACCAGCGGCCTCCCCGCCCCAAGCAGCAGCCACCCCCCACCCAGCACTGGTCGCCCACCAAATGCCCTCAGCCGCCCGCAGCCGCAGCCCCCCTAGAGGCAGCAACCACCCGACCCCCTCCTCCAGCCGCCAGTGGTCGCCCCACCCCCATCAGCGGCCGCTCTCCCCCGGGCAGCAGCCGCCCCCCCCTCAGCTGCCACCGCCCCACCCACGGTGCGGCGGCCGCCCGCTCCCACCGCTAGCCGCCTGTGGAAGCCCCCTCCCCGGAAGAGGCCGCCCCACACCCGGCCTCAGCCGCCGCTCTCGCGGCCGCGGCCGCCCCCCCTACCCGGCAGCGGCCACACCCCGCATGAACGCAGCCCCCCAACGCCAGGCAACCGCCGCCCCCTCCCCCCCGCAGCATCCGCCCCTACTCCGGCCGTAACTGCGCCCCCCCCAGGCACAGCGGGTGACCCCCCGCCCCAAGTCCCCCTTCCCCCTCCCCGACCAGGCCCTCCAACCTCCCGAAGCGAGCGGGCACCACAAGGCAACCCCGACGAGGGCCGCCCGCAGCTGGATAAGACCGACGGCTCGCTGCATCGTGCCACTCGAGCCATACAGGTGCAACTTGTGGCTGGCAGCAATTTGACATTACCAATACGTGGACCAACCAAAGGGCGTTAGATAGCGCGACAACAAGCGTGGCTGCTTCATTTCGGAGCTTCGCTAATAAATGTTCCTGGCATCTCTGTCCCACTACCTCTGGCTGCCGGCACCAGGCCCCGCCCCGCCGTCGCCGGCCGCTTTCGCTGTGGCCACTGCGACGGCGGCGCCGCCACAGGGCGCGGGTGTTTGTCGCAGACGCGGCGGTGGCCCAGCACTCGAACGCCAAGCACCGGGGGCTGCCGGTGCGAGTCGTCGCCGCGGCGCCTCGCTGAGCGGGCCGGCCGCTACTGCCGTGGGCGCCCGCCGCGCGCTGAGAGGACAGCCGCCGCCCTGCGCACGCGCCTGCCCCCGCGGCGGCCGCCCCGCCGCCCGCCGCAGTGGGGGTAGCTGTGGCGTGCCGCGCCGCCGCCGCCGCCGCCCACCATCGTCGGCCGGCGCTGCCGACGGGCAGCCGGGCGGTCGCGGCGGCGGCCAGGCGGCAGCCGCCGCCGCCCGCGGCACCCCTTCCTTTCTCTGGAAGAGGGGTCTCCGCCGGCGGGGCGGCGCCGCCTGGCGGGCGCATCGCCGCCGCGCGGCGCTTCGGCGCGCGCCCGCCGGCCGGTGGCGGCTGCGTCGCGACGTGGCGGCGAGGGGGGGCGCTCTACGACGCCGCCGCGTCTCCTCCCTGTCGCTTGCGCGCCACGGGGGGGACCCCGGCACCCTCGTAGATGAGCTCCTGACTGGCTGATGTCCAACGAGGTGGCCGTGCGTTGGCTCTGCTCGCCCCAAGGGGTTCGTCGCCCCGTACTTCTCCGTCGCTGCTGCCATTCCCGGCGGCGGCACCAGCGGCGGCGGGGGAGCACGCCTCCGCCGCCGCCGCCCCCGCCGCCGCCGTTGCCTCTGCCGCCGCAGCCGCCGCCGCCGCTGCCTCTGCCGCCACCGCCGCCGCCGCCGCGCCGCGTCTCCGCTGCCGTCGCCGCCGCGGCGTGGGGTTTCCACTATTGAGTGCCCGCCGGTGGACCACGCTCCGACCGACGGGAAGCCGCGACGGCTGGCAGCGGCGGCGGCGGTGATGCGACGGCCGTCAGGGAATGGCGCTGCCCCCTCCTCATTCTTCTTTCCACCGTCTCCCTTTTGGCCGGTTTCTCCCCCGGCCGACCACCAGGCCGCCGCACTACGCGCTGCTACCGACGACAGCCTGACAAGGGAGAAAATAAAATGCCCGAGGCTAGCCCGTTGCTTTCGTGGACCCCGCTGTTGCACAACAAAAACGAAAAGAGAATCACGCGGCTGCTCGAGCCGCCCCGCCTCCTCCCCACGCCCCCGCCACCGCGCCAGCGAGCAGGCAGGCAGGCAGGCATGCCTGTCGCGTGTGTGGCGGCGCGCCAGTCCCACTCCCCCACTCTTGGCCGAGTCTAACCGCCCACCCACCGTAGCGGCAGGCGGGGACGGCGCGGCTTCTTTTCCCGCCGTGCCTTTGGCGTGGGCCACCGGCTGTGCGGCGGCCGTATGTACCCCCCCCCCTGCGTCGTGGTCGCTGCTGGCAACCGCCGTGGCCCGTGGAGGCGGTGGGGGGCCGGCTGCCGTGGATTGTTGCGGAGGGGAGACGCGCTGATTCGGTGCTGATGACATGCGATTGGTGCTGATGACGGGCGGGTGTCGGTGCTGAGGACGGGCGGATGTCGGTGCTGATGTCGCCGTATGTACCCAATCTTGCCACAGGCTTCTCGGCTGACTCGCCGCACGTTCCCTGCAGCCCAGCAGGAGCCCCCCCACTTCCCCTCCTCGGCCCCACCCCTCTCTTCATCGCCGCCGCCCCGACCGACCTGCACCCGCCCCCGCCGCCCCACCCCCTTGCGGCAGAGCTCCGCCTCCCACTCGCCCACCTCTGCGCGCCCCAAAACGCCAGCCGGTCGGTGTAGCGGTCCCCCCCCGTGGCTACCGACGCGAGGTCATCGCGGACGCCCTCGGCGGCGGTTGCCTCGTACGCCGCCCAGTCGGCGCGGTCCTCGACGGGGCGGTACCCCTGGACGTGACCGCCCTGGCGCGGCACCCCGCCGCGGCGCTGGACGTGGCCGCCGATATGGCCGCGGCGCTCGCGTATGTGCACGGCCAGGGGGTGGTCCACAACGACGTGCGGCCGGCCAACGTGCTCGTATCTCATGCAACTTGTCGTGGATGTTCTGCAAGACCCCCTGCGTTCTCTCGGCCATCGGGGCTGACAACGACTCCACCCAATGTTGGCTGGCGCCGGGATGAGGGGGGCGGTCCAGGACACTACACGCCACAGCCAACAGGTCCATGTCGGGCAGCGCCAAGTGTGCACGGATGGGGGGGTTGACAGTAGAGCCAGCATCACCCGACGCGCCGTGGCGACGGTCGCTACCACTGCTACCACCACCACAATCACCACCACCACTACCAACGGCACGGGCGGCACCGCCACTGCTGCCGCCACCGCCGCCACCGCTGCCGCCACCGCCACCGCAAACGGCGTCCCCACCGGGCAACGACGTCATCTCCGACACGCCGTCTGTCGCGCAAACGGCCGCCAACGTTGCGGCCGCCGCCGCGATCACCGCCTCCGCAGTGCGCTCATCGTTGCTACCGCCGTCGCCCCCGCCACCGCCGCCGTCGCCGCCGCTGTTGCCGCCGCGGCTGCCGCCGCCCAGGCGAGGCGGTTGGGGCGGTGGTGCCAAGGACCCCGGGGGAGCAGGGGACGAAGAGGACGAGGAAGAGGACGACGACGACGAGGACGAGGACGACGACGCCATGGCGCTGTGCCCCCCCCGCACCGCCGTGTCGCCAACACACCACGGTAGCGTCCGAGCAACCTGTCAACGGGGGGAATGTCAGGGAGATGGAGGAAGGAAAAAATGAAATAGACCATGATGAAGAACACGTGGCCAACGTCGACACAGCAGGACTTGTGCTGTACCGTGGAATTCGGTCGACTAGGCTGAGCGCTGCCACGGGGTCCGCGTCCCCGCTGACGGCCACCGGTGGCGGTGCACCACGGTGCGCACCGCCGGAACGCCGAGTGGGGGTGTGTGCGCGGCACGGCAACAGGGCATTGCCCGACTGGGGGTGCTGGGTGGGGCGTCCCCTTCCGCTGCCTTTCTGGATTCACCCCTCTGGCGTGGACGGCAGTCCTGCCTCCGCTCTGTACGCCCACCGCCGCGCAGACCCAAAACTCTGGTAAGCTGCGCCCCTCTCCCCTCTCTGCGCCCCCCCCCTCTCCCCCCTCCCCCCTCCCCTCTCGCCTACCAGCGCCGTCTGTGGCCATGCCAGGCGCTGGGGAGACCCCCGCCGGGGTCGCCGTCGACGCGCCGGCAGGTACGGAAGCCGTCGCGGCATCCGCCCCCGCGGCTGCGCCTGCTGCCTCGCCCGCACCCCGGACGGAGCGGTACCCATGGCTGTGCCCCTGGACACTGGGGGAGGGACGTGACTGGGGTGGTGCCAAGGGGGACGCTGCAGGCGCCGATACCCCCACCGACGCCCCCGCCAACAACCTGCACATCCTCAACAGCCTGACTGGGGAAAAGGAGCCGTTCCGCCCCCGCCATGGCCGCGCCGTCCGGTGGTACACGTGCGGCCCGACCGTGTATGACGTGACGCACGTGGGCCACGCGAGCAACTACGTGTCGCTGGACATCCTCCGCCGCATCCTCACCGATTACTTTGGCTACGACGTCACCCTCCAGATGAACGTCACGGATATTGACGACAAGATCATCAAGCGGGCGGCGGAAGCGGGGGAGCCGTTTGCCGACCTGGCCCGCCGCTACGAGGCGGCCTACTTTGAGGACATGCGCTCCCTGGGCGTCCGCCCCCCGGACCTCGTCACCCGCGTCAGTGAGTATGTGCCCGACGTCATTGCCTACATCGCCGCGATTGTGGACCGGGGGATGGCCTACGCCGCGGGTGGGTCCGTGTACTTTGACGTGGCGGCCTTTCGGGCAGGCGGGCACCACTATGCTAAGCTCGAGCCGGGCTCGGCAGGCAACGCCGCCCGCCTGGCCGAGGGCGAGGGCGGCCTCGACGGCCTGCCCGCCGCGTCTGTGGATGCGCCCGAGGGGGCTGCCGCCGCGGCAGAGGCGGCGGCGGCGGCGGCTCGCGGGGCGGAGAAAAAGTCCCCGTCAGACTGGGCGCTGTGGAAGGCGTCACGGCCCGGCGAGCCACACTGGGACTCCCCGTGGGGACCCGGTCGCCCCGGCTGGCACATTGAGTGCTCGGCAATGGCGTCGGCCGAGCTGGGCGGGCAGGTAGACATCCACTCCGGCGGCGTGGACCTTAAGTTTCCCCACCATGACAACGAGTTGGCCCAGGCCGAGGCTTACCACGGGTGCCCCCAGTGGGTCGACTACTTCATCCACACGGGCCACCTGCACATTGACGGCCTCAAGATGTCCAAGTCGCTCAAGAACTTTATCAGTATCCGCTCCGTACTGAGTCGGGTGTCGTCGCGGCAGCTGCGCCTCTTCTTCCTTCAGCATCGGTACGACGCACCGACGGTGTATGCAGAGTCGGCACTGGCAGAGGTTGTTAACGTCGACCGGGGGCTGGTCGACTTCTTCGGCGCCGTCAAGGCGGCCTTGCGCGAGGCGGCCGCGACCGCCGCCGCCCCTTCGACTGTTGACGGGGCGGGCAGCCTCCGGCCAACCGCGGCGGCGTCCTCGCTGCTGGCCGAGCTAGCCACCACCCGCACCGCTGTGCGGGTGGCGCTCGAGGACAACTTCAACACCCCCGCCGCGTTCTTGGCCCTCCTTGGGCTCGTCAAGGTCGTCAAGGCCTACCTGGGTGCTCCTGGCAGCGGCGGCGTGAACGCACCCGTTGTGCGCACGGCCGCCCGCTATGTCACCTTGATGTTGCGGGTGTTTGGTCTTGGTGGCGACGCTGGGGAGGAGCTTGGCTATGGCGCCGCCGACGGGGAGGGGGAGGCGTCTGCCGAGGCGGTTCTGACTCCCGTTCTCGACGCCCTGAGCACCTTTCGTGACGCCATCCGCGGCGCTGGTCGGGAGGCGCTCGCGGCGGGGAGCGGCGGCGGGAACGGCGGCGCGGCGGCAACGGCGGCCATCAAGCGCATCCTGGTGGCGTGCGACGAGGTGCGCGACACGGTGCTGCCGCCACTGGGGGTGCGCCTGGAGGACCGCCCCGACGGGCGGGCGTCCCTGTGGAAGCTGGTGGACCCCGCCGAGGCGGCGGCCGAGGCCGCCCGCCTCGCCGCCGAGGCCGAGGCGAGGGAGGTTGCCAAGGCGGCGCGCGCGGCGGTGGCGGCGGCCAAGGCGGCGGCCGAGCTGGAAGCCGGCCGCATCCCCCCTGCGGACCTCTTTCGGGTGGGCGAGGAGTACGCGGGCAAGTATAGCGCGTGGGACGACGACGGCCTGCCGACGGCCGACGTGGCGGGGGCGGAGCTCCCCAAGGCCGCCCGGAAACGGCTGGCCAAGGCGCGGGAGCGACAGGTCAAGCTGCACCAAAAGTGGCTGACCGCCCAAGCGGCCTCGGGGGGCGGCGCCGCGTAGCCGGATGACTAGGTGAGAGGGGAAAACAGAGACTTATTTTTTGGGGGGGGGGGAGGGTGGGACGGTCGACGGGCAGACAGGTTGCGTTGATGTGGGATAAGTGGGGGTCATATACAGACATTCTGTTGGTGGGGTCGGTGATGAGGGGACAGTCGCGGGTGAAGGTGGGGCATTACTCATGTCCCGTCCTCATCCCATGAGAGATGGTTATGGGCTGAGGGAGAGCGCAAACGACGCGGTGACGCCGCTCCCCTGCGCCCCTGTCTTGGAATGCCTCGCAAAGAGAGGGGGCGGCAGCGGCCAGGGGGGGGACGTCGCTCCCACGAGACGCCGCCGCCGAGGCGGCGGGGGGCGACGAGAGACGCGGGGCGCCCCGTCGCCCAACGAGGCGGCGGTGGCGCTCGGGCTATCCCTCCTTCGGTGTGCCCCCCCGTCCGGCGGCCCAACCGGTGCGCGCTGGTGTGCACCCAACGCGTAGGAGAGCGCGTTGCCCACCAGACGTCGTCGGCCGCCCAGACAGGCGACCGCCTCGTCGTTCCCCTTCACTCGGCCAGGGTGCCCCCTGCCGCCCCCGGCCGTCGCGCGCCGTCCCCACTCCCCCCACCCCCACGTGCGCTCCGGATACGCCTCCCCGCCCGAGCCACCGGAAGAGCAAATGTGCGTGGCGCCCACACGCACCACCGCGTGTGTGTGCCCCGCTGCCCTGCGGCAGGCCCCGCCTGTTGCCGCCGCGCGTGAGCGTCAAACCGAAGTCTACGCAACGTGCCACCTCCCCCCCCCCGCCCCTCTTCTCCCCCCTCTCGCGTCTGTTTTTTCTCTTTTGTCTTCTCCGCGTGACGCTCGTGGCGGCGGCTCGCGGGCGGGCACAGGGTGCGCGCTCCACAGATGGACGCGGGTGTGGCCGCCGGCAGAGGACGGCGCCCGCACGGGGGGTGAGCGAGAAAGAGGGTTGAGGGGTGCAAGGGGGGTGAGACGCCAGGGGGGGGGGGGTGCCGTGTCGTGTCTATCGCCGGCGCGCCTCGTCACCACGCGCCCCCACCCCCCCCCGTTGCCCGTCAAAAATAGAGACACAGACGGTTTGTTTCTGTACGAACAATTCCGCTCGGACAGACGCGGAGCGCAACGGCAAGCACAGCGGGGGGCGGTGTGGTGCCGCCCCATGGAACGAGCCCCACCCCGAGCCACCGAATCGGCAACACGGCTGCGGAGACCACCACACATTCCCTCGCCATTCAATGGGCGGTGCGTCCTCCTACCCCCGCCCCCCCACCACGTCCCGCCCGTTGGATTTGGACTCTCGGTGATGATGAGAAGACACTGCCACAACCAAGACGAGGGGGAGGAAGCGTATGTTGCGCAAACGGCCGGGCGACTTGTACACCCCCCCCCGCCCCGCCTCGCGAGCCCATTGGTCCACCCCGCGCCACGCGCAGAGACAGCGGGTGCCGCCTCGTCCTCCAAACGGCGACACCCCCCGCTGCGCGCACCTGCGCCCCAATGGGCCGTGGCGGCGGCGGCAACGTTGCCGCCCCCTGCCGGCCGGCATGCCGGCCCTGCCGTTGACGCGTGTGGCGGGGCCCGTGCATCGAGGGGGGGGGATGGATCACGGGGTGGGATCGCCGTCGAGGCGGTCTTCCTTCCTCCCCGGCCCCCCCGGCCCCCCCGGCCCCCCCGGCCCCCTTCCCCTCCACGTCTGTTCCACCCCCCACCGCACCATCGGTTTTCATTGTAGGAGCGCGGCGGGGCCTCCGCGCGTCGTGCGGGCGATCAAGCGCCCCAGTTATCCATGATTGTTGCCGAGCGCAGGGGGGGGGGGTTGCCGTGGCCGACGACGCGGGGCGGCACATGCTGGCGCCCCCGCGCCCCATCTTGCCCGTTCTCCCTCTCTCCTAGCCACTGCAGCAACCTCCCCCCCCCCCCCCCCCCCCTCGTCCCGCCCCCGGCGAACTCCCACGCTCCTCCCGCGGTCCCGCTCGGTGCCGACTTGCGGGCGGGGACAGGCCGGGAGTGTGTGTGGTCACCACTGGTGGGGGTTGTTGTCGTGGTCGCGGTGGGCGGGTGCGGGGGTTGCCGTCCCCATGACGGGCGGCGACGCGGGAGGAAGCGTAGCCGCCCCCACCCCCTCCTCCCCCCCCCCCGCGTGGCGGCCTGTCCCCCCCGAGCCACCCACCCCCCCGGCCGTCATGCTGTCCTCGCGAGCGCCGGCAGGCGGCCGGCGCGTCTGCCCCTCCCTCCCCCCCCCCCGCTTCTCCCTCCACCGCCGTCGAAGCACACTCCCGCGCCACCGCCCTTTTTGCGCTGCGCGGCGCATCGGTGGCCGTTGATGACACACACCCCTCCTCCCCCCCCCGCACCCACCCACCCCCCCCGCCGCCTCCCAGGCGGGGCGCGCGCGTCTCGACGATTCCGTGGGGATGCGCGCCCCCGGCCACGCGGCGGCGAACGCCCCCCGCCGCCAAGGGGGGTGGCCGGCAGGCACGGGCGGGTGGCGGCCGTCCGCCCGCGGGCGCTCCCACGGGTGGGCCCTTCGTATTTTTGGGGGGTGCTGCCCTGCGGCGACCCGCCCCTGCGCCCCCCCTGCCCCCCCCCCCGCCCCCCCCCCCCCCCCCCCGCTTCCCCCGCTTCTCCTCCTCACGGGTGTGCCTTCCCAGACACCGCCCTGCCGCTGCTCTCTCGGCACCTTGCCATCGCCACGCTGAGCCTCACAGACATTCATTCGTGGCATGCCCGTTGGATGGGGCGCCCAACACGCCGTTGTATGCATACGAATGTGCGGTACACACAACGTGCATACGAATAGGCCGCCAGAGACGGGTTGGGGGGGGGGAAGGGCAGCACCCCCCCCCCACGGTACTGTACTGTGCATTCATACAGGGGCCGTCCCATCCAAACTGGGGCAACCGCGCGGGGGCCCGTCGGCGACGGCGGGCGCAGCGGCGCCCGCCGTTGCGAGTGCCCCGCTCCGGCAACTGTGCGGTGGCGGTCGCCGCCAGAACCCCCCCCCCCGCCCCCCTTGCAGACGACTTGCGCAATAGTGAGGGGCGGGGGAGGGGGTGGGTACCCCCCTCCGCCCTTTCCCCCCACCCATCCCTGTCCCACCCTCCACTGATGTCCGAGTCCACCAGTTCCACCACTGTCCCACGTCCACCAGTGGCATGCTGGGGCGGGCACGCTGCGTTTCGGTGTGGTCTGGGTGGGGGGAGGGAGAGGACAGCGGGAGAGGGGGTCACGTCGGGGAGGACGGCCACCGCTGCTGAGGCTGCCCCGTGACGCGTCTTGCCAAGCGCGCTGCGTGGGCAGCGCAGCGCAGGCGGCCCAGCGGCTGGGCGGCCGCCCGCCCGACGCTGCCGCGCCTCGGCGCGAGTGCCGCCACTGGGCGCGCCGCGTGGGACGGCGGGCAGCCAACGGCGGGGCGCCACCCCCCTCCAAGTCGTAGCGTGGGTCCGACCGTACAAGAGGGCCCTCCGCCGCCCCCAGCCAGCCACGAGACAAGCTGGCTCACAGCCGCAGACCGCGCACACCAAGCACCCGCCCACCCACCGCTCCCATCACCAACTCCTCGCTCTCCCTTCGCGACCGGTGCCCACTCCCTGCCAAGACAACCCACCTGTGCGCTCCCTGTCTCTCTGCCCACCTCCTCCCTCGCTGCCAGTGTATTTCGTGGTTGCCAACCCTTCCCCCGCCCACGATTGCTGGTTGCCTTCCGCCCGCCCTCCTCCCCTCGTTAGCCTACACCATGGACATGGCGCGTCGCCCGCTGTTGCCGCTCCTCTCCTTCACCGCCGTCCTTGCCGCCGCCGCCACCGCCGCCATCCTCCCCGCCGCTGCAGGCAGGCCGGTCCAGATGGGCATGGGCGGCGGCGGCGTCAAGGTCGAGTGGGACTACTCGGACGGCCCCAAAGGCCCCGCCCACTGGGGGGAACTCCACCCATCGTTTAAGCAGTGCGGCGTCGGCAAGCAGCAGTCGCCCATTGACATCCCGGCGTGGAAGCAGCGGCAGGCGCGGGGCAACAGCACCATGAACGACATCCTGGCGATGCCCCCGTCGCTGACGCTGGTGCCCCACGAGGGGCGCATCAACATGGCCACCACCTGCGCCACGTTTGGGCGGTGTGGCAGCTTGCGATGGGATGACCACACGTACTTTTTCACCAACCTCCACTTTCACCAGGCGTCTGAGCACCGGCGGGGCGGTGACACGCTCGCCATGGAGGCCCACCTGGTCATGGCCACCCACGAGGCTCACCCCGCGGACGGCAAGGCGGGGGGCGCTGCCGCGAAAGACGAGCCCCGGCTGGCGGTGGTGGGCGTCTTTTTGGAGCTGGGCCAAGCCAACGCGGTGCTGGACGAGGTGCTCGACGGCCTCGAGGCGGGCACCGAGGTGCCCGTCGGCGACCTGTGGGACAATCTCCTCGTCCCTGACTCGGGCTACTGCGCCTGGCGGGGCAGCCTCACCACCCCGCCCTGCACCGAGGGCGTCCAGTGGCTGATGCAGACCGAGCCGGTGCGCGCGTCGCGGGCGCAGCTGGCCCGCTTTGCCGTCGACATTCACGAGGGCTCGGACGGGGTCAACCGGCCGGTGCAGCCCATCAACAACCGGGATATTCAGTGCTTCGCTTCGCACTGAAGGGAGTGAGGCAAGGCGGGCGGGTGGTGGCAAGCAGGGGAGTGGGGGAGGCGTCGAGGCTGTAGGAATAGCAGTGGGGAGGGACGGGCCCGCCAGGAGGGGGTTGCGCCAACCGAACACAAAGCACTCAAAAGATATCGTACTCTCCGTGCCCCCGTCGCCATGAGGAAGAACTGCAGAAGGGAGAAAGGTCACAGCGTGATCCCCATTGCGGGTGTCCCTCCCTCGGCCACATTCTTTCAGACGCCATCGCCCGCCGCACCGCTACGAGTGATGCAGCTTTCGCCAAAATCTGCCCGGAGCTTGGGGACGCGGTTGCGACTGCAAAACCGAAATCACAGCCATCCACACGTTTCGAAGCCTTCGGGAGCCAGTCTCCCGCATTGGACGCGGTCGAGGGGCAACAAGAGCAGGGTTGTCCGATGCGGGCGACCCCCCCTTCGACTGCGACTCATGGATCGAGACGTGCCGGTGACCAGCCTGACCAGACTCGAACCCACCCTCACCTGCACGTGTGGGCGACAGGGAGAGGGGGTGGAGGAGTGCGCCCGCCATGCAGGGGCAAAGAGCAGCGCGAGTGGGGACCTCCGCACGGTTCGGATGTGCTGCGGGGGGCACGCTCTAGTCCACGTCGCTCCTTTGTTGCCTCTCCTGTGGGAAGTGACGACGTGGTACCGCGCCGCGCCAGCAGTCACTCCCTTTTGCCAAAAGGCATGGCACTGCTTCCAGAACTCCCGCCGCTAGCACGGCTGCTCCGGTGCTGGAGGCATCGTGGATTGCCGTCACGTCGTCGACGGCGACGACGTCCTATCCGGCTTAGTTGATGTTGCTGCTTGGTTCTGGATGAGGTGGCAGGCATGACGCACCTGATCCCCTCTCTGCGCAGCACAGCTTATCGCCTGTCAAACTTTTCTTGCTTTTTTGGGAAATTCTCGAGCAAAAACCTGCATAAAACCTGCATTGACCCCCCCTCAAGGCATCATAGACACCGCTTTTCCCCCCTCTTCTTGCTTTCTGCCTATAACAGCTCGGGCGATTGGTGGTCACCACCTCCCTTGGTATGACCGGAAGCGCACGAGGCAGGAGAGCACTCTCGTGAAGCGCAAAGAAGCGACCGACCATCGCTGCACCTGGGTGCAATGTTTATACAATCGCGTTTAAAAACCGCGCAATCTCTCGCACTGGTTAAGCAAAAACCTGCGCGACGACAGCTTTCAAGGGTCTGCTTGGAAAAATCTCTCCACCTTGCTCGACATCTACGGCGTCAATTCTGACCAATGGAACGCTCTATCCAGCAAACAGCAGCGCCACCGCTGTTGTCATTGGTTGACAGAACACCGACAGCGGCCGGCGTGTCGGTCATCCTGTGGGAGATTCTTTGGCCTCAGCCCAGCCCCTCGATCAGAAAAGCAAAATCGTTCTCGAGCTGATCATTTTCGTGCTCGAGCAGGGCAAGAATTTGCACAACGAAGCAAGAGATCTGGCCAAAATCGGGCTTGTATCTTGACAGGGGATATGGTGCTTTTCCCAAAAATGGCCACCTCGGTGTGGGAACGCAACCTTCGATGCAAACAGCAACATTATCTGGCCCACTTGATCGCGGGACTGGTCCACATCACGTGCAGCCAATAGTAGGGCACGGAGCGCGCAGATCGCACCGGCCACAGGCTGAGATGCATGTACCTCCAGAGAATGTGACGGTTGGGCACGTCATTTAGGCCATCTGCCCACGCATGCTGAGCAATCAAATCAGCACACGTTGCAAGACAAGCCTCGTGATTACATTGACCAATCGCATGCTCGACACGTCTTCGCAGGTTGCCGGAAGCGTCCGCAACCAGCACTCGCAGGCCGCAACCCGGACTGGAAGACCCGGCCTGGTTTCACGGAACGACTTGGGTCCGCCTCTGAGATTCAAACGGCCAATAACCATGAAGGCCTGAGGGGGTCGTGAGGCCACATAGTTAACAACCCGAGGCCCGCATTAGCACACCAGACTGGAACCACCTCGCCCATTTCACCGGTCCTCAGCAACCCACGGCAACCTGTGACACGGTTTGCGCAGTGGTCCCCGGAAGCCCGCAAACTGGCCATCGCCGAGCACGTGACCCCCACAGCTAGCACTCCTTACCAACACAATCGAGCTCCCCGAAAGTCTGGCGGACGTGTGACACGCCTGGAAGACCATCCAGGGGCGGTGTCGAGGTCCCGTCAAAGGTTGCATTCCACACCGATGTGGCCATTTTTTGGAAAAGCACCATAAGCAGTGCTGCGCTGTGGGAGAGGTGCAAGACGGCCGGTTTTGTCCCCCAACTGGCCGCCGTAGAACACGATCAAGATTCAAACCTTTCCAACTACAGTGACACGTGTGGGGACATTATCCGCCACGTGCGCAAAATTCATGTTCGGCGTCCGTGTGAGTCGACCCTCATTCGAAAACTGAAACCGAACCCGACCACCCCCCTCCCCAACCATCATGGTTGTGGTCTTGATGACCACACCCCCCTCCCCAACTCCGAGCCACCCCCTCCGACCGCTGGGAGGGGCGTTGGTGCCCTGGATGCTCCCGTCCTGCGTAGGACCCCTGCCAGCAGGGGAGAGGACGCCCACCTGCCCCCGCCCACCCGCCCAACCGCCAGCCCGCTCACCCGCTCGCCTGCGCGCCGGCTGTGACGCGACGGCATACGGGCAACAAGGGGAGGAACGCCCACAACGACGGAAATAGGCGGGCGGCCGCAGCACGGCCGCCGTCCCTTGGCCATCCCAGCAGTGCTCCCACAGCGCGCCACCCCTTCGCCCCCCCATCCCACCAAACGCAGCACCCCCCTACGCAACCCGCCCCCCTCGGTTGTCCTCACCTCCTGCCACCCAGGCGGCGCCCCCCACCCCCTGACGCGCGCCCCCGCTCGCGCCCCACCTCCTCCACCGCCGACCGCACGCGACGGACCTTGCGCTGCAGCGCCGCCGCATTGTCTTCCAGGTACTCAAGGCTGTTAAGGTGCGCGTTGAGCACCGCCACCACCTGCGGCAGCACGTCGCCCGACGCGTCGGTGGCAGCAGCGGCGGCGGCAGCGGCGGTGGTGCCACCGCCGCCGCCGCCGCCACCCTCCACACCATTCATCTCCTTGACCAGCTCCGCCACGTCCTCGGCGAGGCCGTCTAGCTCCCGCTGCACCCCCGACGCGGTGTCGTAGAGGCGGCGGCGCTCGCCCGCGGCGCCCCCGCCACCGCCGCCGTCCCCCCCCGCACCACTTCCGACGCCGCCATACACTCGGGCGGCCTCGGCCTCCATGGCGCCAACGAGGGCGCCCAGCTCCTCCTGCTGCGCCTCCACGGCATCCAGCTCGGCCCGCAACGCAGCCTGGGCCTCAGACACGACAAGCGCGTCGCGGTGGAGAGAGGTGACAGCCGCCTCGGACGCCGCCACCGCCGCATCCCAGCGGGAGACGGCCGCGGCCGACGTGCGAAACGCAGACGACAGAGAGGCCACCTCGTCGCCCCACTTGTGCACCAGCTCCCCAACCGACAGCGACCGGATGTCGCTGGGAACCTCTAGCGCCGCGCCGGCCGTCGCTGCCGTCGCCACCGCGCCACTGGCCAAGGTTGTGGCATTCGCCGCCGCCGAGGCGCCACTGGTGGTGGCGGGCGGCGCCGATGCTGAGGGTGCTGCCGCAGCGGCCGTGGACGTTGCTACGGGGGGCGCCCCGGCCGTCGCGAGCGCGTCCGACGTGGCCGCAGGGGCGCCGTTAGACGTGGCCGCCGGCGCAGACGTCGCCGCATCCGTGGCTGACGCGGCGGCTGGCGCCGCCTTCGCCGCCGAGCCGTCGGGAGCACCGGCATCCGTACTCCCCCCCCCCCCGCGGGCGTGGACGATGAAGCCGCCGGCGCCGACGCGACCGCAAACGAAAAGCCGCCCGCTGCGGTGGGTGCGGCCAGCGCTGTCGACGAGGCCGGCACGGCCGACGATGCCGGCGACGCCGCCGATGCCGGTGCCGTCGCCGATGTGGCCACCCCACCCCTGTCGCCGGTGCCAGCGGCCAACGAGAAGCCGCCCGCCGAAGACGATGGCGGCGGGGCCGCCGACGCCGCCGACGCAGGCGGCGGGGCGCCCAGGCCAAAGCCCCCCAGGGAGAGTCCCCCCGAGCGCCCTGCCGATGTGGGCACCGCTGTCGACGCGGCGGGCGCCGACGCCGACGCGGCGGGTGCCGCCGCCGGCGGAGCGGCGCCAAAGAGGCCCCCCAGCGACGGTGCAGCGGCGGCCGACGATGCCGGGGGTGCCGACGTGACGGGGGGTGGCGCCGCAGACGCCGCCGCGGGGGGCGCGCCAAACCCGCTGCCTGCCGGCGGGGGCGCGCCAAACAGGTTGCCACTACCGCTCACAGGGGCTGCGGGTGCCGCTGCCGCTACCGCCGCCGCCGCCGCCGACGTTGCCGGCGGGGGTGCACCAAAGAGATTCCCCGCCGCGGCAGGCGTGGCGGCGGGAGCGCCAAACGCACCACCGGAAGGCGCAGCCGCCGACGCGGCCGGCGCGGGCGCGCCAAAGAGGCCGCCTGCGCCCGACGCAGGGGCGGCCGCCGACGCGGCCGGCGGGGGCGCGCCAAACAGGGCTCCCGCGGAGGCGGCCGCCGCCGATGCCGCCGGTGCGGGCGCCGCCGGTGCGGGCGCGCCAAAGAGCCCCCCGGCGGCGGCCGGCGCGGCCGCAGACGCAGCGGGCGTCGCCGCTGCCGCCGACGTTGGCGCGGGTGCCCCAAAAAGCGCCCCCGCCGCCCCCGACGCAGGGGCGCCCGACGCGGCGGGCGCGGGAACGCCAAACGCCCCAAAGGCCCCCGCCACAGACGTGGCAGGCGCCGCGGCAGCGGGGGCGCCAAACGAAAATGCACCCGTCGCCGCGCCGAGTGACGGGGCGGCTGTGGACGCGGGGGGGGCCCCAAAGGCGGGGACCCCCGCTCCCGCCCCAAAGGCGCCGGTAGTCGACGCGGGGGTGCCAAAAAGGCTGCCGCCCGCCGCGGGGGTGGGGGCAGCACCGCCCGCGGGAGCGCCGCCCGTCGCGGCGGGGGTGCCAAACAGGCTTCCAGGCGCAGAGGCGGCGGCGCCGACCGGCGCCGCCGACGCCGCCGGGGGGGCGCCAAAAGAAAAGGCGCCGCCCGCTGGTGGGGCGGCGGCAGCGGCGGCGGGGGCACTCGCGGCAGGAGCGCCAAACAGGCTGCCCCCCGCGGGGGCTGCCGACGCGGAGGTGCCGAAAAGGCTACCGCCGCCGCTGCCGGCGGCGGGCGTGGCAAAGGGCGTGCTCCCCGCCACGGACGGGGCGCCAAATGCCGGCGCCGCGCCCGCCGCGGCGGGGGGGGCGGCCCCGAACGCAGGGGCGGCCGCCGCGGCGGGGGCACCAAACGCGGGGGCGGCCGCCGCGGCAGGAGCACCAAACGCGGGGGTGGCACCTGCACCCGCGACGGGGGCGCCAAAGAGGCTGCCCCCCGCCGACGGGGGGGGGAAGGCCATGGCGAGGCAGGCGGGCAGGGGGGCGGCGGCCGGGGGGGGCGACCGATAAAAAGTGGATGGGCACAACGGGATGGGGTTGTGCACAGTGGTATTGGGGGGGCGGCAAGAGGAGGACAGCGGAAGAGGGAGAGGAGAGGGGAAGGCGACAAAGCTGGTCACAAGAGGGGCGAAGGTGGGCAGGGGGGGCGGGCGAGACGGGGTGCGTCTGTACCACGCCGATCGCGCGGGCGGGACGACGCGCGCGGGCGCAGTCGGGCGCCAATGTCCAAGTGGTTTGGACAACTGGGAAAAAGTCCTATGTCCAGAAATAACACACAAAGCATCGTCCGAATGGGCAACTGGAGAACCCCGTGAGATACTGTGATGACACGTGCCACAACTTAAAGACTGGATGAGCTTGTATGTACAGTACAGTATCTATATGGATGGAGCGCTGTGCTCTGTACACAGCACACTGTACACCCCTATCCATGTACAGTCATGACCCGGTTGTAAGCGTCCCAGTTATATGGCACCCTGCCATATAACTGGGAGCATCGCGACCGTCGTCCTTCATGGACTCGATCGCCACTCTGTACGATCGTCCTGCATACAGTGCAAACAAATGGAATGAAATTACCTGGAGAGCAAGGGGGCACGAAATCGGGGACCATTGGTGCACCCGCCATCGAGGACCCCAGCGTCGTCGACCCCTGCGTCATCCACCCCACCCCAGCCGTCCTCATCCTAGCGCTCCTCCTCGTGCCTACTTCGCGCGCACGGGCGGCGTTCGACGGTCGTGGATCTCTTGAGGCAGGATACATGCTTGGGGTTCATTGCGGTGGGATCTTTCATGTGCCTCACCTGCATGCGTTGTTCGTTGTGGGCTAGGGTAGCCTACCATTTGTGCGTATCCCATTCCCGTCTTTTTTTTTGTTGGCTGGGTTCCTCTTCCCAATGAATGTTGGTCTTTTTGCGTTTGTTTTTGAGCTTTGTGCTAGCCTGTGCGCCTCTGTCGTAGTGGACCCCTTTCCCCCCGGTCTGCCCCAGCCCGTCCCGTGAGACGGTGCAGGTCATCAAGATAGCCGCTCGTGCAGCAACAGCAGCCACGGCGACGGCACTCGGGGGGGACCCCATGCAGCTCTCGGACGTACCCTGGGGGGCATCCCCCTGCAGGGAGCAGTGCATGGCGGGTGCGGGCGCGGTCCCGCGCGGTCTAGCCAGTACCGGCGACGAGCAGGCCAGCGCGCACGGTGGGCGGGACGGCGGGAGCGCCGCCGGGCAGGGCAGCAGCGGAGGGGACCGGCCACGGTAGACGCCATCGTGTTTGAGGAGGGGGGAGCAGACGCCGTGGACGGCATTGACGACGGTGCGTCGTCCACCAGCGACAGTGAATGACCGGATTTTTTTCTCTTTGTTTGCCATCGTGTTCCCTGTGCGCGCGAGTTCCAGCCGCGAAAATTCCTTGTGGGTGGGGGAGGGAGTAGAGGTAGGGGCGACAGTGCCGGGGGGGAGGGAGGCGGGGGAGGGGAGGGCCGTCCCGAGACCTGCACCGCCAAGTCGAATGGCTCGCAGCACGGATGTGCATCGAGCCTTGCAGTCGCAACTGTTGCGGGGCAGCTGACGTGACGTCATCCAGAAACATACAAAATACGGAATTGGGCCGCTGCCCAGCGGTCGACCGATTGTACACTGTCCAGCTCGGCCTCAGATTCACGCGATCGACAATGATTTTGGACCTTGATAAGCAGTCGAAGAGGACACGATCGCCGGCGAGCCGGCGACGTCTGGAAGCGGACGCCCCGCCACTGGGCTACAAAGTGCACAAGGGTGCCATATAACCGGGTCATGACTGTATTTATGTCGGACCCCATGCAGTCTTCATGTTGTGGCACGTTTACAGTACCTGCCGGCTCGTCACCAACCCGGGCTCGTGAAGTGCTTTCGTCCGAAAGAGACAGCACCAAGGGCGAAATGGACTCCACCCTTCTCATCCCCGCTTTGAGGATGCGTGCGTCGTGCAAAAGTTTTGATGCCATGAGCGACTATGATCGCCCCCATGCCGATGGCTTGGTGGCGGCTGCGGACGTATTGGCGCTCGCGCGAGATGCGCACATCGCGCGCTGCGTTAGCGGCCAGTGACAAACCAGGACAACGGAGCTGTCGAAAGCCGGCAGAAGGGTCGAAAGCCGGCAAAAGGGTTCCACGTGAAACTTGTGCGAATCTCATGAAAACACCCACGCAATCCCTGTCCCCGCGTCCCCCAAGCCGACGGCGCCAAGCAGAAAAATGGCGCTGACGAGACCCAGCCGCCGCCGCCCCCACCACCCAAACACCTCTCCCGACGCCACAACCGTCTCCACCACCGCCACCACCACCAGCCGCAGGGACCGCGCGCGTGCGGCCCGCTGCCAGTCGGCAATGGCGGGCGACTCGGCGGTGGCGCCTGCCGCCCGCGCCGCCGCAAGGCGGCTGGCGCCCGCCGCCGCGGCCGCCACCGCCCCCTCTGCGCCAAGCCGCACCGCCGCTGGGACCGCCAGGGCGGCGAGGGCGGCCGCGAGCACTCCGCCGGGACGGACGAGCGACCCCCAGTCCGCGGGATCCCAGTATGGCGTCACCGTCTGGGCGTGGCCGAGAAGCGCCGCTACCCACGCGGCACCGACGGCGGCACCCCACACCAGCGGAACCGCCGTGACATCCGCCCATGGCCCACCACGGGAGGCCATGACGGTGCCGGCGGCGGCGGCGGTCAGCCCCGCTGCGGCCGCGGACAAGACCGTGCGGGGGGGCGCGGCGGCGGCACTTACGACGGCGGCGGCACCGCCGCCGCCGCGGCCACCGCTGCCGTCGCCGACGACTTCAGGCAGGCTGACAGGGAGAGAACTCCTCCACTGGCCTGCCGCTGCGGCAGCCCCCCCCGCCACCGCGCCCGCCGCCACCCGCACCCCCCCCGACGCCACCCCACCTAGAGTCCGCAACACGCCCGCCACGCCCGCACCCGCGGCAGCGGCCAAACACACCTGCGCCATAACCTGCCAGAGGTGGCTTGTGGCGGCTGCCGCCCCCTCGGCAGCGGCAGCACCACCGGGGGAGGCAGGGGGTGCCCCCGCGTCGCCGCCACCACCGACGGCGGCGGTTCCTGCAGTGGTTGCCCCCCCCAACCAGGCAGCGGCGTAAAGCCCCCCCCACACACCCAGCGCGTAGACACTCCAGACGGACATGAATCCCAAGAACGAGGTCACCACAGCCAACAGCAGAGTGTCCACAACTGCAACGCCCACCGCAAACACCACCATCGCGGCAGGCATCTTGACGTATCCGCCCAACGCTGCTGGGGAGCCGGTCGAAGCGGACGGCGCCGTGGCTACAGCGGCGACGCCTCCGAGCGCCGGGTGGGGGGCGTACGTCAGGAGGGGCGGCGCCAGCCGTGCCACGCCTAGCAACAGGGGGAGCGCCGTCAAGGATCCAACGGCAAGCGCCCCCGGCCAGGTGGGGGAATGGCGGAGGGCCACCGCTGCCAGAGCGCTCGGCAACAGAGTGGCGAGAAGGAAGAGACGCTTGGCTGGGGCAGGGAGGGGGGGAGGGAGAGGAGGCGCTACCGGGGCCATCCCGACAAAGGGGGGACAGCGATGGGCTTCGGCACACAAAACTACGGAGGGCAGATTTCAGAAGACGCAGGATGTGCGTCGGGCTTGGGAAAGGAGACGAGACGGCTGCGTGTGGGGAAGGTTGACCACGAGACGCCCCGAGACTCCCAGAGACATGGTGCCCGACACCAAGGTTCCGACAGGATCAGGAGCAAGAAGCTCGTCCGAGGTGACGAAGTGCAGAAGAGAGACGATGCATATTGTGGACTAAGTTTATTTGGGAATGGTGTGTACTTGTCACTCACTGCGGCCCTGTCCCTCAAAGACGCCACTTTCGCGCCATCAAAGGCAGAAGCGCACGGGCGTTTCCCCACACGACCTCGCTGGTTCGTCCGCAAGGCAGACTCTGGCGTATGGGCAGATGACTGAGTCGACGAGCGCCGTCACCGAAACTGTCCCGACCGAGAGCGCTACCTGCTCTGCACCTGCTGACATGCCGAAATATTTGAGCCCCCCACCACGATGGCCCAGCCAGCGACCGAGACCGCGGCGTGGTCCGCCACCACACCAAATGTCCACGTTCAGGCGGCTATGGATTGGAAGCAGTGGCGTCACTGGGTGAAGGACGGCCCCCCTTGGAACCCTCTCCCCACCTCACCTCCCGGGACGCTCGCCGGGCTCGCCTGTACCAGCCACTTACGTGTGAGGCTTGATGAGCTGCCGGCGAGACTCACCAGCGCTGTGGACAGCGCGCCACGATTGCTGGGCGCTGGGGACTGGCTTCGTCATCTTTCCCAAGCTCCTCACCACCGCACGCATTGACCGCCCTGTATGAGACGCTCTGAGTGGCCGCACGGAATGGCTCGCCCGCCGCCAGAACGGCGAGCCTCGACTGCCACTACGACCATACCTGCAGAACCTTGCCTGCCAGCGTGGGAAATTTTCAGGCCCCCTGCTGGGTGGGCAGCCTGGGCTGCTTGCAGGTCCTCGCAGCAAGCTCGCCCTTGGCGGAAGCCTGCCTGGCAGGGCGTCCCGCTGCCAACACGCGTCGTTCACGCAAGAAGGGGGGCCATACGATGTGTTGCTGCGTCGCAAGCGAGAGAACGCGTGTGGGCTGCGCCGAGGTCCTGACAGCCTTTGGACGCTGTCCGGAGGGCACCCTTTACCAGGCGTCAAGTGGTGGCTGGCAACCAGAGCTCCCCTCACCCAGGGCTCTCACCACTTCCTCTTTCCTACTCCTTCCCCACCTCCCCGCCTCGAGCGTCGTACACTCGTCACCATCGCGACGTCGGATCATACGGCCTTCATTATGGACTTTCCCAATGATGCGAAGCCGGATATGTCAGCTGCGGATGGAGCGGACAACGATCACCCACCGCCTGCCGCTGCACCCACCCCCGACCGCGTCGACTACGATACGGCGGCACCGGGGACTGCTGCCACCCCCCCAAAGCGGATGGGTAGCTCCCCTCCTCCCTCCCCCGCAGATGTCAGCCGCGCCAGCGTCTGGAACAGCAGCGGCTGCCGCAGCGGCGAGGAGACACCAGCGGTCGGCTCAATGGTGCGGAAGATAAGCGGTGGTGGGACCCAGCGGCCCGCCCCCGAGGGTGGCAACCTGCACTTTATGGAACGTCAGGTCCGGCATAGGATGCGCAAGGCGGTTGGGTCGGTGGCGGGCCTCGTCATTGACGAGGTGGGCATTGGTGAGTCTGAGGACGAGGACGCGTTCGTGACGCCGCAGCTGGCGCCCACCCTTAGCGCCCGCAAGTCGCGGAGCACCTCACAGGCACCCGGTGCTCGCGGGCGCACCACGTCGGTGGCACCACGCGCGGGTGCGCGCTGCCGCTCCGTGTCGATTGCGGCGCGCAACGGAACGGGCGGCAGCCTGTTTGGGGACAATGGCGGGGGGCGAGGCTTTGGCGCCGCCGCTGCTGCGAGCGCAGCCGCCAACTCTTTGGGCGCAGTCGCAGAGGACAACGAGGCGGGCGACGAGGACGACGAGGGGGGACAAGAGTCTCGGATCTTCAAACCAGAATACCACCGCTTCAGCAGAGTCAGCGCCGCGACAGGCGACTGCAGCCGCCCAAAGAGGCGGTCGACAGTGAGCATGGTGCCTGCTGACGCGGCCGTACGGGACATCCCCAAGAGGCGGTCGACAATGACTCTCGGCGCCGGGCAAGCGGCGCCTTGACCGCTTCAACTGATGGGGCGGCGGGCCGACCTGCGATCCTGGCACCGCCACGCCATGCCTGCGGACTGCCAAGTGCATAAGAGTAGGAAAAGCGCAGACCTTGATAGTGTGGCAAGTGTGCACCCACGACAAGGTCAAAGAAATGAACAAGGAGACAGCCGCAGGGGAGGTAGACAGAGGTGGGGGAGGGGCGATACATGGTGGGGAAGAGTGAGTTGCACGGGCAGGCGGGCGAGAGGGGTGGTGGGGGTGGGGGTGGACAAGATAAAAAGAAATGTGCGCAAGCGGGGCGTGACCACTCCGGCGGAGAGGGAGAGCGAGAGAGGTGCGGGGGTCACCGAGAGTGGGGGAGGTCGGGAAAGAAACACAGCCCCTCAGTCTGCAGCACAGAGACCATCGTTATTCTGCACACACAAAAAACGATGGCGAGACAGATACGACCGACAGAGAGAAATCAGCGTTAGCATTCGCTTCTGTCAACAACGCGGGCCAAGCAAGACCAGCACAGGGGAGCAGCGTGAGCGGACCATCACTGTGCGTGCAAGAGTTCGATGCCCGCCGCGACAGTGAGCGAGTGACCGGTCGGTGGCTGGGCAGGTAGCTTTCCGTAATGACCTGTACCGTTCGTCTAATACAACTGAGCGCAGGTCGCTGATGAGACAGCCACCCGTGAACGTGACAAAGACAACAGCAGGAAGAGGTGGCGATAACGCATGGACACGCGAACGAGCCAAGCTCGCCACCTGGCGCGCAGTAATCAAGAACCCAGGCACGCGGGGATCAGGGAGCAGGCGTGCAGTGAAGCAGACAGCGCTTGTGTCCAAGACACAGCGAAAAGACCGAGACAACGGACCGCACTGGTCTCGACCGCAGACACGGACCGTTCCAGACTCCCAAGGCCAATGCACATATGGAACCACACAACAGAGATGCCATGACGGCCGATGATGCAAACGTGCACACACAGGTGCGGGCGCTGAGGCCCGCCGTCGCAAAACTGCCCCGACGGCGGGCAGGTGAGCCCCGTGACGGAGCAACATTGTGCAGGAGGGAAACAACTTTTCACTTCTACGCCAACCAATGGTGCACCGCAGCGTGCAGGGCCGTATAAGCAGGGCTCGCGCTTCTCTACTTGAGGGGGATGAAGCGGGAAGAGTGGGTGGCACCAATACCGGGCCTGCCGTGCTGCACAGGCTTGTAGGTGATGGAAAACTCTGTGAGACAGAATGCAAGCAGGCGACAACAAAGGCGAGACGTCAGTTACTGGGCCAAAATACTAGTACCAGAGCAGCAGTCTCACTACTGCTCCCTGCACTGCCGACGCACTTCAGGACATTGCACTGCCGGCGTCGTACGTCACTCTGCACCCCTCGCAGAGCACAGGAATGGCGATACTGAGACCTGCCAATGCGTCTGCATACCCGCATGCCTCCAGGGCATCGCGACACCGGCTCAACGCCTGCCATGCCCGTGCCGCCCCACTCAAAGACCACAAACTTACCACCCAGGTAATGGCTGACCATGTCAGGCTTGATCTCGACCTGGTTGAACACCTTGCCGTTGTACACACCAACGACGGAGCCAATCATCTCTGGTACGATGATCATGTTCCGCAGGTGCGTCTTGACAGGGGCGGGCTTCTCAAACTCGGGGCACTCCTTCTTAGCCTTCCGGAGCTTCTTGATGAGAGCCATGGACTTCCGGTTCAGGCCGCGGGAAAACTTGCGGCGCACGCGGGCAGGGACGAGCTCCATCAGCTGCTCCGAGCTCAGGTCAAGAAGCGCATCGAGGTCGACGCCGCGGTACGAAAACTTGCGAAACGTCCGCTTACGCGGAGCGGTCGTCGCAACGTCCGCCATGACGGCAACAGGTCGAGACGGGGCGGCGAAACGGCCAACCGACGTGCTGCAACAGAGGTGGCCGTGCAGGGGAGGAAGACGCGCAATGCCGCCAACACCACCGAGACGGACCGCGATGCAGTGCCCAGTGCCTCAGTCACGGCGGCCGTGTCGTCGGAAGGCGATCCGAACAAAGTGGCCCGCCATGCCGTGCTAAACCATGTCAGTTCAGAAGTTGTCAAGACAGTTGTCGTCGTTCGATCAACCTCGGTCGGATCGATCCGACATGAGATCCGTACTTCGCCCCGGGAAAATTCTTTTCAAGTCTCGCTATGATGACAAGTCGTTATGGGCGCTCCGCGTGGTCGAAGTGGCGGTCTCCGCGTCGCGAGTGGCTGCGCGTGGCACTATGTATTTCATACCTGCGAGTCCATGGTTTTTGAACTGGAACACATTGCACTTGCACGAGGCGGGAAAAAAAAAAAGTGATTTTTGGTGAGAAACGCCTCAAAGGCGCGAGTGGGCTCGCGGAGTCGGCTCGGCATGTCTAGCGGGTGGGGAGCTGCGACGGCAGTTGGGCGAGCTGGGCTAGCGGCAGGCAACGCGCCTACGTACTGTACAGAGCATATGGTTCGCCCACAGGAATGCAAGGGCGATGCGGGAGGGGGAACCACCAGTGGCGCGGTCTGGCCGGTATTTTTGTCCCGGGACGCCCATGGTGCCTGCTGTCTGTGTGCGTATTGGCCCCATGCCCGTAGTGACGGTCCGCCACCAACGGTGACGCAACCGTGGTGAGGGGGATCTTCGGTGAAAGGGCGGTCACGGACTCAGCTTGCTGGCGGCCACCGTCCGCAAGACCCACTCCCGCCTCTGCCCCCCAAGCACACTCCCGCCTCTGCCCCCAAGCACACTCTCGCCTCTGCTCCCCAACCACCCTTCCTTCCCAGACGACGCCGCCCCCCCTTTCACTTCCCTCCCCTTGTTCGCTCCTCATGGTGCGCCCACTGTGGGTAGCTGCGGCCACCGCTGCGCTCCTGCTACTGGGCACCACCATCCTGGTGTCCTCACCCCTCCCGTCACAGGCCCACTCGATGCTCTATAGCCCATCGCCCAACCACCCCGCTGACTGCACGGACCCAGGCAAACGGCAGTGCCTCGGTCATGGGGACACGGCATGCCCACCCAGCAAGGACCCTGACGGGGAAGGCGGCTCGGCACGGCGTCCCGCGGCCGTCTATGCCCGCGGCCAGCGGGTGAGGATGCTTTACTATAAGAACAACCATGCGGGTGTGGGCTTTACCCGCTGGTCCTTGGTACCAGCCGCACGGTACATGTCCGTCAAGGCGCACCAGCGGTTTGCTTTTCACTATAACTGCTGGGGGAGCGACTATCACAAATGCACGGGGAAAGCGTGCGGGACGGACAAAACACACCACGCGTGGTCGGCGCTGGTGACCATCCCCACCTCCATTCCTGACGGCAACTATGTGCTTGGCTGGGGTACGTTGGTTGCGCGCCACCCTACCGACAGCGGGGAGGGGTCGGAGTCCTTGTCGCCATTGGGGCGGTGCGCCCCCACGTCCGCCGAAAACCCAATGGTGCCTCTGATCGTGTTTAACCCCGCACTCCTCTCTAACCCCGCTCTCCTCTTGCGCCTTTGCCGGTAGGGCATCCCTTGGCGTTTCTTTCCTCCTCATCTCTAATGAAGTCTGGTATGGCGGCGGCAGTAGCAAATGCGGTGCAAGGCTTCGCTGGTCCGCCTACTGGTCGTGCTCCTTTGTACGCATCCAGGGCGGCCCGCAGACGCGGTCGTGGACTCCTCGCTTCGTACCAAATAGCGGCCGCACCGAGCCCGGCACGCGGGGCACGGCCACGCAAAAGCGACACCAGTGCCTGTCTGGGGTGGACCGCCTGGGTATCTGTGATCGGATGACGGCCTCGTGCAAGCGCCGGCGGGTGGTCTACCAGACCCCGTACGAATTTGCCGGCGGCCGAACGCCCGCGCCGTTGACCACAGAGATGTACCAAGACGCGGCAGGGCCGCCCGATGGGGGCAAGGGGCGGAGTCGCCACGGCCACGCTTCTTCCGGTACGTGCACCTGACGAGGTGATGGGATGAGGTGTGGAGGTTTATGCTATGTCTATATAGATACTTGTTCTTCATGCTATTTGGCTTTCCACATGCTACTTGGCTTTCCACCTTTTGGAGATATCTATTGCAGTTCCCCGAATTTTGTCTCATGTCTCATGGAGGCAAGAGCAACAGCGTGACATTAAGGCCATGAGCCAACCGCGTGCTGGGAGCTCGCAGCGGACCAATAGCGTGCTGCGGGGCATTCCTTTCGATCAGACTATGATTGGCTGCAGTTGCGGAGGATCTGGTACCGAACGATGGTTGGTCAGATAGCTGTTGTTTTCTCTCACAATCTCGGCGGATTTCCCTCTATCTCGGCCCGATCCACTCAAGAGCACTGAGAGAGGTCGCAGCTGGTTCCTGGGATGCCTGTTCCCTCATCGATGTGGGCAGAAATCTCGAGAAAGTCCCAGATCGCACTGTTTCCACACTAACGCGGAGCACTCATTGGCCAGTGGTTCGCCATCTGAGGCATGCCATTGGCCTGTTGCGGGTCTGTTGTTGTTATTGTCGCCATGAGACAAAATTCGGGATACTGCAATATCTATTATTTATCTACACACACCACACAGCAATTTGTATGCATTTCATGGGGGCTCAGAACAACCAATTTGGAACAGTGGTGATAACGTATTTTGCGACCTCTCCGTCGTCATCCTCAGATCACCATGGTGCCATGCATGGAAGGAGAACAATTTAATCACATAGATAAGATATTTACTGTTCATACGAGAGTATCTATTCATCCCAAGCTTTCCACGACACAATGTATCAAGCTTCTTCCCAAGAAAGAGCAATAAAATGTACATGAATGTAGACAGCACTCTTTTTGATGCGCCTGAGCTTCGTGTTATCTCATGTAAGTAGATGCAGTTTGGCAAGCTCTTTCTTGCCATGCTCCTTCTTCTCTCCCACTTCTTAGCTCTCCCTCACCGCCAATTATTTCGAGAAAATCGCCCTATACCTTCCAACGGGCCGCGGACAGAGCCGAGTACTATTGAATCGAGGCAGTCCACTGCTCAGCGCATTGATTTTCTTCGTGATCCTGGCCGAAACACGAACGACATCATAAATGCAATAAAGCGCCCCAACTATTTATTCGCGGAAGCTGAACTTCTTCGTTGTCAGCAGCCCCATGTGGGGAGACATTGGCATGGCCACTTGTTTCCTTGAAATTAGAGAGAATGCAAGGGCGACTTATTGCACGTCCGCCAAAAAGTATACATGCGCGGGTCTCAAGACGCGCATCAAACTTTTTTTTGATCTCGCGTTCGAGTCGCTGTCTAATGAGAGGCCGAGCCAAGTACCCCTGTAGCGGACCATGCCAGGATCTGATTGCTACCTCCGTTAGTGATTGGACCATGCCCTTCTGACGGTCATCCAGTGGACCTGCGGGCCTGCCCGTCGGAACGTGCCTTCTAAAAAGGCCATCAACAGATGATCCCGTGAGGACCACCGCTTGTCGTCTCACCAATCCGAAGCACCCCTGCGAGCCACCAGCCGCCCGAGCCCTTCCCTGACAAAAAAAACACCCTCCAAGTTAACCCAGGAAACGCAATAGTTTCTGAAAAGAATAGGTATCAGCGTTGGGCCCGGCCAGCCTAATTTGAGACCTCCCCACGTCCAAGCCTGGATTAGGACATGCCTCGGTTGCTCAATGCTCGAGGAGCAATAGTTTCTGGAGAGTTCTCTCTCGGCTCTGGTCCTAATCACAGTGGTCCCCCCACAGGGGCGCGCAGGACGACAATTAGGCTGCTGGCTGGATGGAGGGCCCACTCATGTACATCGAGACTGCGACGCTGTCTGCAGACCAAAGCCAAGTTTCTCCTGGCCTGCGGATGGCGAGGCATCCATGGGGGGAGGATTTCCAGGTCATTCTCCGCATGTATACTTTTTGGCGGACGTGCAATAGGCCTGTGCGGGCACTTCAGTCAGGGAGTCGGTCCTAGAGGCAATTACGATTTGCTGGGAGCCTCTCTGAAGAGTAAGTCTGAGTCCCCCAGGACAGAATTCAGAAACCAGCAGTCGGTACGTATTGCTGAGTGCCCAGTTTTCGCCGATCGGGACATGAACACGAACTAACTGCTGATGACCAATGACATGATTCACATGATGCGAATTTGCCTACAGCTGGTGCAGCTCCAACGAGAGGCTGCTCCGCATCGGTGTCCTTTGCTCTGCATCAAAGGGAGCTGAGATTTCCGAGGGATTTCCGACGACCACGGCAAGCTGCACAACTCATTATGAGTTGATGTCGCAAGACGAGGGACATGATGAAGAAGGAGCAAGGGAGAATGCACGATAAAACAGCAGTGTTCTGAACAGACACATTTCAGGTCGAGACCGACTGTCACGGCAGCCAATCGTCTGCCTCCAGGGATCTGTGCGCCAGAACGCGATATTCGTTTTTTTTTTCAGCTTCTCGCACGTGATTGGCTTGTGCTCTTATTCTTGCACTTGTGCTCGTGTTCGGATCGGCCAAAACTCCGCACTCAGCAATATATCGGTCTTTGATAGTCGAGAAACAATCTGCCATTATGTATTCAAACGTATTGTTGTAGATCGATTTTGACTAATTTCTGTTCCACTATTGAAGAAACAAGAGAACGGAAGCAAGTGTGCAGGTGCGGGACCTTCTCATACTCAGGCCGGGAGTTAAAAGTTAGCCACTTAACGTCCAGAAATGATCACGTGTCGAATTAGGAGAGCCATCCAAACAAGTTGCGATTCACCTAGAAGTAGAGCTAAAAAAGATTATTTCTTTGCAATCGCCGATAGCTGTTTCGATGAACTTGACGTCGGACGTAGCAATAGCAAACAGTTAGTCGGACCAGGGAACAGTTGCATAAAAAGTTTGCGGGTGCTTATTTCATGGTGCTCAGATGTTTTGGCACGATCTTCTTTATCTGATGTTTTCCGCTCCCCCTGAGTTAATGAGACCTTTGTCCAAACGCCGACATCCACATGTGTCCTCATCATGCGCACAGCATGTGCCAAAATTTAACCAGCGAGCAAACATGGAAAGCATTGTCAAATGTTTTTTGAGAAGAAAATGAACAGAAGAAGGTTTGCTCCCCTCTCGCTTGGTCTACAGGACAACCCCAGACTCCTGATGAATATGTGGTAGGTTATTTCACGAGCGCGACTCGCTCTTGTGCTCCCTTGGAACGCACTTGCACAGAAGAAATAAAGAATCCGCCCCGCCTACCCCGTTAACTTGTCAACAACAGAAACAACCTGCCTTGCCGAGATACTCCCTCCATTGGGTTGTAAAGCTGGTTGGCCTTTCCTCCCTAGCAAGTGAAAATAACTCCATATTCCCAGAGTGTAGCCAGGCAGTACCGTGAGGTGACACTTGCGCACTGCATCGAGAAACAGTTTGGGGAACTCGAGAGCGGCATTGGTGTCAGTCGAAAGCGGAATGCCAGGTACCAGTCTTGGCTGCCTCTGCAAACTCCCTAAAAGAAAGTCCCACTTGCGTGAGTGCGTTGCCAGCTTCGTCAGCATGCCCTGAACGTAAGGGTGTGCACCGCGCCCAGGGACCGCTCTTGTAGCCGCCACAATCTGGCGTTGGATCGATGTTAGGAACAGTGATCCCACTGACTGGTTAACAAGGTATTTCTCTTTAGTTATCTAGTCGCTTGCGACTCCTCAATGTGCTACTATTTCAAGTAGATACGTCGGTTGGGACGGTCCCATTTTGACCAGCAAGTGAGGAGTGCTCACTTTGGCCTCTCCGAAGGGAACACAAGTGCAAGAACAAAAGCACGAGCTAATTGCGAACTGGAAGCTGTTAGCTAGTTAATCGCTCTTCGAGGCGCTTGGATCCCGGCAATGCATCATTGGCTGGGGCGAGAGCGGGTCTACAGCCGAACACTGATCCGTCAGAGCGCGAATCTGTTTTCGGTCAATCTCGCTCACTTTTTGGCCATCTCCGACCATATCTCGCTATATCAGTTGTGTGGCGTTCATGTGTGCCTGCACGCCCGCCGTTTTGTTCGGGATCGCCGAACAAGTCAGAGATCCACCTGTTTGCACAGCAATGGACCGCCATGAGGAGCAATCATTAATGGTGTGTCTTCTCAGGCACGTGATATGTCATCTATTGTTTCTTCGTGCTCCTATACCGATCAGTCAAAATTGAGCACACGGCGATACTGCTGGACTCTAAATTCGGTCCTGGGAGACTGCGACTGACTATCTCACAGAGGCTCCCAGCCAATAATACTCGCCCCTCGAACCGCGTCTCTGACTGATGTGCCCCCCACAGACGAGATTCTCGCTTAGTTTCCCGCAGATCGTCAAGGAAACAAGTAATCCTGCCAAGGTCCTCCCAGATGCGGCTCCTCACGGTGAAAGAACCTCATCTGGTAAAAAACAGAACAAAACATTGGCAGTTGTTTACAGAAGACAATCGATAGTTGAGACAGTCTTCCGAACAGTCCTGAACCTCAGAAATACTGGCGAAGGATCGCTCAGCATCAACGTCGAAAACTGTTCTTTCCGCGGAACGCGTCATTTATAGAACTGTTTTTATCCGTCTTCTCTGTAGACGGCCAAAAGTACAAAGACGTAGATTACCTTGGACGATCCTCACAAGAGTTTTCAGAACCCGCCCAGGATGTTCTTTAAGAACAGCTCAAGTGATACAGCCAGAAAGGAAATTAGGAGCAATCGTAGAGGAACATTGCAAGATGTAGTATTGAAGTTTCTGCTTTTCATTGAACTGAGACTTGTCATACGTCCAGCAGATTACCTTCAATAACGTCGCTAATACTAGGCACTGAGGATGTACATCGCGAGCCACCGTAATCGTCCTTCTTATCGGACAACACCAGCTCAGGCTTGATGCGTGGGGAGTTGTGAGACTATGACATAGTATTTGAATGCCGACTCAGGCTTTCGCTGTTCCTGAGATTGTGCGAATGGTAACCGTGTGCTGCGCCAGGACTGGACCGACTAAGCCAGAGATAGTTCATTCAGGAACGAAGACCACTGAATTGTGACGTATTCAAGACCGTTACTCCTGCCTGCCATACGCGGGTGTGCCAGTTGGTACAGTTTAATACGGCCAGGTCCAGGGTTGTCGATGGGCCCGTCGGGTCGCCAACGACAGCCTGGCCGGCCACTGGGCGTGAGCGTGTTCACGTCCCCCAATGAGGGTAAACAGCGTGCCACCTTGGAGGTAGGCAGGCAGATAAGAGAAGCAAAAAGAGAGAGAGGAGAGAGAGAGAGCGACAAGAAGGCGGCTGAGATGGCCGCCTACGGGCGTCAAGCCGGGAAGGTGGGTGGGGCGCGAGGGCAAACGAACGTGCCGGCCGACGACGGCCGGTGCGTGACCCCCCGCGCCTCGCCTCTTGAACACCGTCGGGCGGCCAGGTGGCCGCACTGCGCCGGATACCCCAAGTAGCCCGTCCCCCCCCTCCGCCGGGGAGATCGGGATCCCACCCGCTAGGCGGACGCATAACGCCTTAAACCTCACAAGCAAGACACATTACTCCTGCCTGCCATACGCGGGTGTGCCAGATGATGGAGATGGCCGCGCGGGGTGACGCCCCTCGGGGGCGGAGCGCAGCCAGCGGCCGCAAAGGCGCAGCGCCGCGGGGGAGAAGGGTGCCAGCACTGACACGTACTTGGCGATGGCGGTGCGGGTGTCGTTGTCCTTGTGGCCCAGCATTGCCGCGACCGCTACCATAGGCACGCCGATAACGTGCAAGGCGGTCGCTCCCCCTGCCCGGCAGCTGTAGGACGAGTACAGCACGCCGGGCGGGGGGGCGGCGCCAAGCGCCGCCATGGCCTTGTGGAGCCATGAGGTCAGGTCGTCCACCGTCGGGGCGCGGTGGACGGACGGGGTAGAGAAGACCATGCGGTTGGGCGGGGCGGCCTCGGCGACCAGCTCGTCGCGCATGGTGCGCAGCAATGCCAGGACCGGGTCGTGCACCAGCATGGGGTCACGTGGAATGGTGTACACCAGGCGGCGAGGGTCGTCACGTCCCTCCGTGTTCTTGTAACGGTTGACGTGGATGGAGAAGGCGCCGTCCGCCAGCACGAAGATGTCCTGGAACTGCAGCTCGATGACTTCGGATGTACGGCGGCACACGAGGAAGCAGTGGACAATGGCGGTCAGCTGCCGCCGCCAGTCGGGGTCCGTCGTGCGTGTGGCCAACTTGAGGATGTCCCAGGCATGCTCGGGCGAGAGGGGCCCGCGGGCCGTTGGCAGCGAGTTGGTCTTGTCGGCGACCATGCGGGCCCAACCCTTACGCAGCTTACCGACCAGCGGGCCCGCGGCCGGTTTGTCGAAGCCTTTCGCCGCGTGCATATTGTTGACCGACGTGAGGTAGCTGCGCATCGTCGACGGCTTGAGCCCGCGGTCGCACATAGTCGCAAAGTAGCACGAGATGGCTGCGTCGGTGGTGGGCAGCGCGGGCCACCCGTTGGCCTCGCAGAAGTCAGCGTAGTACACCCACTGGCGGTTGTAGCCGGCCGCCGTGCGGTGGGTGATAGCAGAGTCAAGGATAGCGCGGGCCGTGGCGGCGCCGGCACTCACATGGCCGAGGGCGGCCACGGTGTTGGCCTCGGTAAGGTCCCGCCACGCGACACTGTGTGCGCAGGGCCGCTGCAATCGATCCACAGTGCGGCCGTCCGCCAGTACGGCTGTCTGCCGCGCCCTGCCCAGCGGCCGTGCGTGAAGAGGCGCGCTGACCTCGGGAGGTAGACCGCCGTGCGGGCGGCCGCCAGGAACTGACGCCACCAAGGGAAGGCCGGCCACTCGGGAGCGATGACGAGGGCGGCGGCTCTGTCCCTCTGCAGCTTGGGGAGAACCAAGTCCAGCTGCGAGATGGGCGGGTTGACATAGTTGGAGTGCCCCCCCCACGGCTGCGCCCACGCGTTGACGGCCTCCGTTCCCGCCGACATGTAGAGGCTGTTGAAGCCGGGGAGGTGGCGGTTCTCCGCCGTCGCAAAACGATCGATGTAGAATGGTCCCCACGCGCGGGAGAGGGCGGCAAACACGTCCGGTTGCAGGCGCCAGTCGGAGGAGTCTTTGTCCCGAGAGAGCTTGTCGGCGCGTGCGCTGGCCAGTGAGGACAGCCAGGTGGCCTCCGCGCGGAGCCCGCGGGCGGCCAGCTTGTGGACGATGCGGTCGAGGACGACCTTGAGGGCCGGCGACCGGGTAGTCATGTTGTTGATGACTGCCACGTTCACCGTGCTGTCCAGCCGGAGGCGAAGGACCCCAGGACCGCGGGTGGACGGGAAGCAGTCCAGTGCCTTGTCGAGGGCGGCTAGTTCCTGCACGTTGATGTGGTCGGCTTGTTCCTCCAAGGAGAAGAATCCCCGAGCGGGCACCGACCGGTTCAGCTCTGCCCCCTACCCGTAGTTGCACGCGTCGGTCGTCAGCTCGGCCACGATCGGCTGCTGCCACAAGGCCCGCCCCACTTCGGTGGATGTACCCAGCGCCGTCCACCAGGTCGTCTCCGTCAGCGCTGCGGACGTCAGGCGTGTTTGCGACCGGCCGTTGGCGTCGGCGAAGCAGCGGTACAGGGCGTGCAAGTAGAAGCGGGCGAGGGGGACGGCCGCCGAACAGGATACTGCCAGGCCGCAGAATCGCTGGAGCGCGCGGACCCGGATCCACCGGCGGTGGGATGAGGCCGCTCGGAGGAGGTAGTGGGCCGCCCCGACCACCGCGTCGAGGCGGCGCGGCGGGAGGAGGAGGAGGCGGCGGACCGTGTCGATGCGGAACCCCAGCAACTCCAAGGACGTCGTGCCGGTGGCAGCTCCCTTGGGGGGGTGGACTTGTATGCCCAAGCGTCGGAAGAGGGAAATCGCGCGGCGCCGGCCAGACGTGGCGGCGGACTTGGATCCCAGGCGGGCGCCCGTGGCCACCGACGCGAAGTCGTCCATGTAGCCGATGAGCGCAAAACCCCGCGAGCGCAGGTGGGCCAGAACCGGGCGGAGGACCTTCGTGAGAGCCCAAGGGGCGAGCTTGAGCCCGAAGGGGAGGGACAGGGGGAAGTAAAGAACGCCCGCCACTTCGAACATCAGGCGCGCGCTGTCGGCCGGGTCGAGCAAGATGTGGTGAAACGCGTCGGAGATGTCCCATGACACCATGTGGTCGCCCGGCTTCAGCTGGGTGACGAATGACGCCAACGACTCGTACCGGAAGGGGCGGTCCTCCAGGTAAGAGTTGATCACCGACAGGTCCACCACCAAGCGGAGCTTCCGGGCCGCGCCGGTCACAAAGGTTGCCGCGCGCCACGGGGCTTGGCGCGCTTCGGACGCCTTCGCCTTTCGCACGAAGCCGCGCCGCGCCCAGCGCGCGATCTCGGTTGAGGCCCACCGTGCCTCCGCCGGTGGCTGCCGGATCGGGCTGGCACGATACGGGGGCGGTGGCGAGCGCCACGGGAGGGTCAGCCCGGAAGAGAGGACAGAAAGAACCCAGTGGCTTGCGCCGATAGTCCGCCAGGCCGAAAGACAGGCGCGGACGGACTGATACGGCGGCGGCTGGCCCGGCGGGGCGTCCGGCTTGTCCAACAGCACGTGCGGGGCGGCCGGGGGGAGGAACGTCCCGTCGGGCAGATCCTCCGTGGTTGGAGGGGTCGGAGGATCCGCAGGCGATGGGGGGTCGGTGGTGGAGCCGACCGGGTGCAGCGCTAAGGGCGCTGCTCCTCTGCCCAGTGCGGCCTTGGGCGGGGGGCCTGGGCAGCCGCCCCCCGCACAAAAACCCGGCATATCAGCCGGTCTTCGGCTTACCGCCGGCCTTGGCCGCTTGGGCAGCGGCTTTGGCAGCGGCGATGCGGGCCGCTTTCCGCTCCGCACGGGCGCGCCCGCGTCCGTGGTCGTCGTGCCACCCGCCGCCGCGGCCGGTGTCGCCGCGCCCCCGCCACGTCCGCCGCCACCGCCGCCGCGAGCCCAAGCGGGCGGGAGGGCGTCCCAATCGCCGGGCGCTGCGGGGAGGCGGGCTAGGACGCGGCCTTGAGCGCGCGCGACGTGCATGGCACGGTCGCGAGCGGCGAGCTCGTGGTAGCCAGCCGTGGCGGCGTTGGTGAACGGCGTATGGTTGGACTCGAGTACGGCCGCGTGCAGGGAGGCGGCGTAGGTTTGGTCCGTCCGCCAGCGGAGGAGAACCTCGTAGCGAGTGGCGAGCAGGCTGTAGATCTGGTAGACGTGCGTGCGGGCGGAAGCCGTGACGTCGAGCGCGGTGGACAGGGCGGGGGTGGTAGCGTTGGCGGTGGACTCGTAGTCGGCGATGGCGTTGTTAAGGTTCTGGAGCCACGCACACGCCATGTAGAGCACACTTGCCTCCTTGGCGTTTCGACCGCCGCCGCCAAACTCGGCGGAGAAGTCGGCGTCACCGCTAGGCTTGAAGGGCTCGGGGAAGACGCCCGCATAGGCGAGGCGGGAGGGGAGTTCAAATCCGTCGATGCGGGGGCGGCCGTCGTAGACCGCGTCCACCGCGGCACGGGAAAATGCGGCGCGGGGGCCACCACGCCCGGCGCCACTGGCGGCGGAGCCGGCACCGTCGTCGACGATGGCCGGCGCAAAGCGGCCGCCGCGCGGGCGCGCCCGCGACGGCTGCGCCGGCTCCAGTGCCCAGTCGTCATCGTTGTTCACGTCCACGGGCGCCATAGGCCCCGGGGGGGCCGGGCCGCGAGGGGCAGTCGGTCCTGCCACCGCCGCCGGAGCCGCCGGCTGGGCGAAGGCCCGAGCAAGGGCCGCAAGCGTCTCGGGCGTGAAACCCCGTAGGGGATCAACCGGCGAGGACGCCGCACCGGCGGCCGACGTGACGCGCTTGCCCTTCTTGCGCGGGGTGGTCGGGGGGGTCGTAGCCGCGGACCCCCGGAGGCGGGAGGCCGCCGAACGAGGGGGAGCGGGGAGGTCGTCCACGGCGACGACCTCGTCCGACGGGGCGGCGCTGGGCACCGCCGGAGGGGGAGCCGCCTTGTCCGCCGCGGCGGAGGTCGCCGCGGCCGCCGTGGACGAAGAGGGAGCAGAGGATGCCGAAGATCCGGACGTCGAGGACGCCGAGGAGGGGGTCGCCGACGAGGCGGCCGATGCCGCCAGCGCCGCGGCCGCCGCCGCCACGACCTCCGATCCCGGGCGGGAGCCCGGCTCCGACGCGGCTACCGGTTCGCCGGAGGCGGGGGCGCCGCGGGCGGACGAGCGTCCCGACCGGGTGGAGGGCATGACAAACGTCGTAGACGACGGGGGAATGATCCCTAACGCTGCTACCGTCAGGCGGGAGCAGCAAAGTGTGTACCAAGCGGCCTTGAAGAGACGAGCCGAGAGCCCGAGCGCCGATCCGCCTCCCGCGGCCACACGACTGCGTCGGGGTGGCCACGCACGCGGGGGGGGTCTGGCGCGAGGGCAAACGAACGTGCCGGCCGACGACGGCCGGTGCGTGACCCCCCGCGCCTCGCCTCTTGAACACCGTCGGGCGGCCAGGTGGCCGCGCTGCGCCGGATACTCCAAGTAGCCCGTCCCCCCCCTCCGCCGGGGAGATTGGGATCCCACCCGCTAGGCGGACGCATAACGCCTTAAACCTCACAAACAAGACACATTCTTTTGAGTTCGTCACTTGCACCAGACGCGGTGTTCGACATGCAGTTCAGATGCGTACAGTAAGGAAGTGCACTGTACTCATATTCTTTAGGTACTTCCAGATTGTGTACCTTGACGACGTCAATCGCCAACTCGACTACGGTAGGGATTTGGCCTTGGATCAGGCAGCGGTGGGGAGGAAGTGACGACGGCAAGGGTTGCGGCGCCCGAGGCGGCGTCGGATCCCCATGGGGGAGAGGGCAAATGAAGAAGGCCCGGCCGTCATGCTAACGATGCGCGGCCGCAGCGTCTCCCGAGCGACTGTGCTAGGGGGGTGAGACGGCACTGAGGTGGAACAAGAGGCTACCGGAAGAACGAATAACACTGGTGACAGCAGTGCAAGAAGCACTCATTTTCTACGCACACAGAAGCGCGGTCGTGCGAGGTACCGTACCAGCTAGTGTGATGTGAAGCAAGCGGGCGCCTGTCTACTTCTTGTTCTGAGGGCGATCCCACGGAAGAGCTGCGGAGACTTTCTCAAGACCGTTTTGGAATATTCTGCTAGCATACCACGTGCTTTAATGGAGAACGGCTCTACGACCGTGCCCGGAGCAGTCCGTGAAACGGTTCCTGTCGATCTTCCAGGATAGGTACGAGTTCTGCTATGACGCTTTTCGAGATTATCTCCTTGAAAAACTCGGGGGCGCGCCTCAAACGGTTCTTGGATTGACTTTCAGCAAGTCATCTGACTAAAGATAGTGACAGGTATCGTTCGTGGGCGACCACAGAACTCTATGAAGCTATCCTTTGTTGATCCTCAATATGACTCGGAAGCAGCATGAGAAACAATCAAAGATTATCCTGAGGACTATTATGCAGCGCCCGATATCAGTTTCCACGAAACGGGGAGCAAAACGCTGGGCCACTTGCTCCTCGGAAATGCAGTGACACCGATCATGTTCAACTCGTGTCTAATGGGAGTGTCAGATGATGCCCCAATCGCGCCTTCAGAGCCAGTGCGAGTCGGGGTGCAACGCGCCCTATTCACGCCTTTGCAGCGCCGAAAGGACGACCTCCAAGAGCGCCTTGGGCGATTTGCTCAGCCCGAGATACCTGATCGTGATGTGGCGCCCTGTCCAGACCGACCCACGAGATATCGATTTTTTTTTATCTAAGGGCTGCAAAGGTCGTATGCACCGTTCCATAGTGAACCATGTACGATTTAATGGCTCCTATTTTTGAAGAACAATTCGCGTTAT
This sequence comes from Pyropia yezoensis, assembly GCA_009829735.1. Taxonomy (NCBI): domain Eukaryota; phylum Rhodophyta; class Bangiophyceae; order Bangiales; family Bangiaceae; genus Pyropia; species Pyropia yezoensis. The sequence continues at coordinate 41,827,568 of CM020618.1, forward strand.
CCCAGACCAGTCACTGCATCCAGTAGGTCGGCGATGTCCATTAGTGGAGTACCGGTGTCTGCGTCGATCGGCTGGACATTCGAGTGCTATGTCCCGTCGGTGGGCAATTATTTTTTGTTGGCAACTGAGAACGTCGGCAGTGTTCCGTGACTGCGCTCTCTAAGCTGATACAGCCTCGTGTCGGCGACGGCATCTCTTTAAATTAATTCGACCGTGCGTGCTCGGGTTTCGGGCTGAAGCTTGTTATGGAGATCGGTGCTGCTTTTGCCAGTTCTTGTCAGCTCAAAAGGAAAGCATTCGTGCAGGTGTCAGAACCTCAGGCGGAGAAGGCAGCCCGGGGCCGCTTTATAACTCCTAATCACGACTTCAGATCCGAGAACGACATCTCAGCGACGACCCACTTTGGTCGACTGTCATGGCTGGTCTCACAAAAGTAATTGGATCCGGAAACAATCCACAGCAGGGTGAAGCAACCACTTAAGTACGCGTTGTGCTCGCATCTATTGGAGCGTCGCCCACGGCGCACTCCCAGCCTTAACGGTCGTATCTAAAATCACCCCGCACCAGCGACCCCCTCTGCCCTGCCTCAACTGAGGCAGGCGCATCTCCGTGTGCGGCCCGGCTTTGTATCGGGCGCACCATTGGTGGTGTAGCCCCCGTGCTGTGCAGTCTCCGCGAGCCCCAACAAAGTCGGGTTTGTAACTCCCAAGTCATTTTGTTGTGAGCGCACATTTCTCTGCTTTTGAAGTTGGACAAGTGGATTCCCGCAACCAACTAACTGAATGCGCATTCTTGGCCCCTGCGGGGGCTAGGCGCCGGACGCATAGGCGCCCAACACGCGCCTCAAACGCGACCGACAAAGCGCCCAAAAGCAGCCCCTGGAGCGCGCGATCCAACTCTCAAGTGAAACGGCTCGGCGAGGCCCGATGCACTGCCCGGGAAATACTGCGGCCAAGAACAGCGCGCTCGGTGTGGAAGCTTTGCAGGATATGAAAAGAAATATAGCGGCGCTCAAGATTGAACGCGTTGGTACACTCGTTTTTCCTCGCCCCCTGGTAAAGAGACACGAGCGCACCGTTTTTTTCTGCAGACTGACTACGCAGTGGTGCTGAAGGGTCTCCCAATGTTCATGACAGGCAAAGCCATTTGCACGTCAAGAAGGGGTCCATCAAGACCGTAAACCCTCCTTGCAGGCCCAGCAGGTGCACGGAAAGCAGAATAATATGTGCAGACATCCTGCTTTCCAGCGCACCAGTCGTTCTATCGATTGACGTGTTTTTGTTTGTGGGGGTAAACGTGAATAAGAAGTAGGAGGTGCGGTTCATGAGTCGCACACGAGGGTCAGACAATTTTCATTTGCCAGTATGGCCGTCAGCGACGTCCCGCAAGCTTGGCAATCACGCCTGGTAACGATGGTAGGAAATGACCCGTGGCTGGGAAACAGCAAAGCATGACAAAGGAAGACGCATTCGCGCTTGACTGTATTCCTGAGACGCTTGTCGCTGTGCGTCCCGCATGAATGAAAACATCGAGATATGTATGCCTATATTTTCGCATCCCCCGACGTATTAGTCCATGGCTCACTCTATTTCTAAAGATTCATGTATTGAATCCCATTATTCAAAGAAATTCATTGTTTTATTGCTGGCTCAGAACTCGCCTGCAGGCCGGTGAGTCGTTCGCGCCCCCGTGGTGGTGTTGGATGTGGCTTTTGGGGGTGGCAGGAGGATGGCGTCGACGGTGATCGTCAGGGGCGGATTGGGGCAGAACACTTTTTCATCGTTGTTTTCATGAGCGCGCTGGGGATGGCACTGCGGTGGCGGCGGTGTGATTCTTAGCCTTGGACTGGCGGGTCGGGGGCGGTGGCTGTGCTCTTTCTTGCGCCGTTCGGGGATGGACGACGGCGACAGTGCGCCACTGGGACTCTTTGGCGATGCAACGATGGTGGTGGACGAGTGGGCGGCCACCCGACGGGCCCTTGCCGTTGTTCAGCGGGCTGGCGGACAGTCCTTGCGGCACTGGGAGGGGGAGGGGCACGGGCCACGGGGGTGTGACACGTGGCCGCCGGCCTTCCCCCCACCATCGGCGTCGGCGCTGCCACCCCTCTTCGCCGGGCCGCGCCTGGCCGTGACGCCAACGGGGCGCCGGCGGCCGACGACCATGGCGGGACGCGAGCGGCCGTCGGCCGCGCGTTTGCAAAGGTGCTGTAGGGCGGGTGTCGGCGTGCAGGCCGTCACTGCCGACCGTTGGACGCGGCGGGTGGGGCTGGACGTGGGATGTCGTGGCGGATGGGGGCGCAGGCCCAACGTTTGTTGCTGCCCGTCTACCCGCCCTGGTGCCGTCGTTGCCGCCGTCCCCCCCTGGCCGACGCCGCAGCTGAACATAGAGGCGGGGGGCGGCGGCAGTGCCTGTCCCGCCCCGCCAAAGCCGCTACTGGTCGTGCCGCGCGGCGCAGCCAGCGGTGCCCGGGGCAGTGGGGCGGTGGCGGCCCTAGGCGGCCGTCTACAAGGCGACTTCGACCGGCGGCGGCGTGCCGGCGAGTGTGGGGCACAAGAGGTAAGGGCGGCGGCCCGTGGGGAGCACGACGCGGCATCGACATCTGCGGACGGCACGCCGGCGAACGGGTCCTCCTCGGCTCGGACGGCAGACTGGCGTCGTCCACCAGCCGAGCAGCGGGCGTTTGGGGCGGCAGACACCGATCGGCGAGTGCCACACCCGCGCCCATGTGCGGTGGAACCATATCCGGCCAGAGGGTGGGGTTGCGGGGAGGGACGCGCTCCCCTCCTTCCGCTTCAGGGCCGAACCTGAGAGGTGGCGACGCAAACGCCTGTGCGGTCGCCCACGGGTGGCGGCACCGCGCGCACCCCCCTGCGGGAGAGTGCGGTGCCTCGGCGGCGGGGAGGGCGGGGGGGCGCCGCCGCAACGCCCGCGATGAGGGGGCGACACTAGGGCAGTTTGCGGCGCTGGCGGGGGTAAAGGGGGGTGGGTTGACGAAGAGCGCGTTCCTTCCGCTCGAGGCACGTTTTAGGAGGTGGGGGCGGGGTGCGGGCAGGAGGGTAAAGGAGGTGGGGTACGGGGGGGGGGGGGTGGGAGAGTCGGGCTGGGGATGCAAATTGTGGCGCAGAAGGCCCGTTTTCTTGCTACGTGTCCCGGCGAGACATACGGACAGTGGGTGAGGTGGAGTAGCCGGTCAGCGATGCCTTACTGCCTGCCCTCCTGCCGCCCTGCTTCGTGTGGACGGCGAGGGGGTGGTGGGTGGGGGGTGGGGCGGGCATTGAGTTGGTGCCGACAAGCCCCGTGGGGCCCCCACCACCACGGCGCGGATGGGGGCGTCGGCCTCTCCGCATCAAACGGCGCGCCGCCGCCAACGTTGGCCACCCACACCCCTCTTCCCCTACACTCGTGTCCCCACAGCCGTTTGTGGCATGGGATACGATACCCGCCTGTCTGCGCGTCCCGTCATGCGCGTCCCGTCATGGGCGCACGCGGTACCCACCGGTCGACGTGCACAAGAGGTCAAGCATGGGCGGACGCCCCAAGCTGCGGTTGCAGCGCTGACCTGTCTCACCGACTGACACAGTGACATCGTTGGTACTACGAGCGCAGGCGGGTGCGCACAGCAGCCCGGCCTGCCAATCTTCTACATGCTGCCCCCCTCCTCCCCTCTCCTCATGCACACGCGCTGGAACTTCGCGGTGGGGAGCAGCTGTGTCCAACAGCACCCCTCCACGCACCCCCTCACTACCCCCCCCCCCAGGAACACTTTTCCACACCTCACCGCTGCACGCCCTCAGTCAGGATGCACGACACCCGCCCATGCTCCGTCACCAGCGTTGCGTACAGGAAGCCGTCCATCGCACACACCACCACCTGCTCCGCGTCGTCACTGCCGACACGGGCACTGCCAATCCGAGACACCGCCCCGAGCGCGCACCGCAGGCCATTCCACACGGCCACGACCGACCCGCCCATCACCTCCACGCTCGCCTGGCCGAGGCCACACATCGCGGGCTGGACCACCGGCTGTCCGCCCACAGGGAGCGGGGGATTCAGACGCTGTTGGTCCCGGCGCCGCTGCTCCCTGCGCCGCTGGTCCCGGCGCCGCTGCTCCCGGCGCCGACGCTGCCGGCGCCGACTCTGCTGGCGCCGCCGGTCCCGACGCCGCTGTTCCCGACGCCGCTGTTCCCGGCGCCGCTGGTCCCGGCGCCGCTGGTCCTGGCGCCTCTGGTCCCGGCGCGCGGGCTTCTTGCTCGGACGGTTCGTGCTTGGATGTTTCTTGCTCGGGCGCTGCTTGCTTGGGCGTCTCTTGCTCGGGCGCTTGTTGCTAGGGCGCTTCTTGCTCGACCGCTTCTTGGCCGACCGCTTCTTGCTCGACCGCTCCTTGGTCGCCGACTCCTCGTCGACCGACATCTTGCGCGCCTGTGCCCCGGGGGGGGCCGGCTCCGGCTGCGCCGGCGCGCCGTCGTGGCCCGTCTTGGCCGCGGGCTGCAACGCAAACCGCGTCAGCGGCGGCGGCGCGACTACCGCCACGTGCACCGGCGCGTGTCCCACCGCGGCGGCGGGGTGGAGCTCCTCGCCATGGGCGGCCGTCCTGTCGATGACCGGCACCCCGTGGGCGGGCCCCCCGCGGTGGGCGGGGGCCCCGTAACCGGGCGCCCCGTGCGTCAGCGGCGCGTGCTGGGCAACCGCCACGATGGCGGAGGAGGCTAACACGAGCGCCGCCACGACGGTCACGGTGGCTGTCTTCATCTTGGCGTTGCAGCGGTGGGACGCTGGTGCTGTTGGCGGGGGGGGCGACGACGGCGAACGGGGATGGGCTGCGGCGGTACTGGTCAGTGCTGGATGGAGGGCGGGCGGCGCCCCCGATGGTCGATGCTGCCCGTGGCCTCTGCGCGGATGCCGTCGGTTGGGGGGCTGGGCACTAGGCGGCGGCGGAGGGGACTCTTGTACCCCACGGTGCGCACAGAGGGCGGCCGCTACCACTTGTGAGCCCGCCCCGTGGCCGCCCTTGACGTCGCTGCCGCCAGACGGCGGCGCGGCGAGGCAGACGCGCTGCTGCCGCCGCCAAGACGGGCGTGACGCGACGCTACGCGACGCGCCGGCAGAGGGCGGTGACTATGTTTAGCTGGGCGCTGCCCACCTGCTGCCTCCACCGCCCACGGCAGCCACCCGCCCCACCCACCCTCCCTTCGACGTGGGATCACCCCGCATGCAGTACAGTACATGCGGTTGTCGGGGAGTGTGCGCGGTGCGGGGCCCGCGCGGCAAGGCGCCTGGCGGGGGCGGGCGGGGAAGAGCCCCGCCCGACGAGAATCTTGCAAAGGGGGTGACGCACCCATCCTTCCCTGGCCCGGCTGTCTGGCTCACCCCCCACCCCCCCCCCCCCGCCCCCCCCCCCCCGCCCCCCCCCCCACTCGCCCTGCTCACACCGCGACGCCGTCGTCGTCGACGGGGCCCCTTGCGTAGCGGCAGCGGCCATCGCCGGCGTCACGGGGGGGTCCAGTCATTGGCCCGAAGTTTTTGGGACGCCGGACGGAACGGCCGGCCGCCTCGGGAGCGGTGGAAAACGGGTGAAGGGGAGGGGTGGGGCCGGCAGGCGAGGGCGGACGGAAAGGACGGCAGCCCCCGTGGGCTCCCCCACCGACGTGTGCTCGATGGGGCGCTCCTCCCTCAAGGTAACGAAAGGGGGCGCGGGCTCGGGCGGGGGGAGTGTCAGGAGGCGCCGCTGCCCGCCCTAGAGGCCGCTGATCCATGGGCTGGCGCTGGTGGTGGGCTCCGCGTGGCGGCGCGCGGCGCGAGCCCCGCGACCTCCCCTCCGGTCATCATGATGGGGGCTGCGCCCCTTTTGGGCATCCCCGCATGGCGGCAACCAGCCCCAGCCGGGGGACCCGATGCGATCCAGACCCCCCCCCCGGGTGGCCGTCACAAGCAGGCCCATTCGCCACGCCCGCACGCACAGCCACCCTGCTCGGGCACGGTGGGCAGCATCGTGACGACGCTGGGGACCGCAGCGTGCCAGCCCTATGGGCAGCAACGTGCCGCCGCTGTGGGCTGCAGCGTTCCGCCGCTGAGGGCAGCAGCCCTGCCGCCGCTGTGGGCTGCAGCGCGCACCGGCTATGGAAAACGGCGAGAGGCCGCCCCACCCCCCGCTTTCTTGGGGGGGGGAAAGGGGGCTGCGGGGCCCCGTTTATGGCCCGCCACCTCCTCCCCCAGTCGAGGCCCTACAGGCGCCCTTCTGTGGCGGGTGGGACCATCGCGGCCTCGTCCACTCTCGGCGGGCGTCGGCGTTCCCTCCCATACGTTTCCGGCTGGCTCGCAGGCAGCGCCGCGGTCAAGGCGTGGCCGTGACGTCGACGTTTATCTGTTGGTGGCAGGGTGGCGCAAGCCCGCCCACCCAATGAGCAACGGGGCGGGTCCTGTCCTAAGAACGGAGCATCATTGTCAACAGGATGGTGTGTCACGCCGCAGCCTCACCGCTCATCGGGCCCAATGGATCTTCCGCTGGTGGTGTTGCCGTCGCCAGTAGGCTGTTTCACGATCCCAAATCCGCATGGGATCCGCGCCGGTACCAACGACCCTAGAAGTATGAACAAAAAACCTAAACAGAATACTGTCAAATTGAGATTAGTGGTCACCCACAAGGCGCACCTCTCAACTCACTGGCCATTCCATCGCAAAACCGTTTCGTCCTACAGCAATTCTCCATTGCCACGCGCATCTACCGAAAGACGTCCATGCGGTGGCAATGGCCCCATCACTGCTGCTTTGCGTGTGAACGTGGGTTCGTGTAGCAATGTGGATGACCGTATTGTGACCCTAATACAGGGGGACTACTTCTAACCCTTAACTTTCAATTTGGGAGTCAGTATTGGTCACGGTATCTATAAGGCACGTATGACCAGAGAGACTTGCATCTTGGGGTGGAGGGTAGTTAGTAGTGTCTCCGCGGGTTTATAAGGAGGGGGCCGGCGGCGAATCCACCGCCGGCCATGGTAGAACAACAAACCCCTCCCATTTGGGCTCCCATCTTGGTCCCGTGGCTTGCGCTCCAAGGACAGCAGCCTTGGCCTCCCGGTGACGTTGGTGCCGATCCCCCTTGGTGAGTGTTCCCTAAGAGTGGACGTGCAGCGGTTCCCTATTGTACAACAGTTGTGGCAAAAACCACTTGCACACACGACACCCAAGTTGGGGCGATGTACAAGGGCTGCCTCCCGTGTCGGGGGAACCGGAAGAAGTGCAAGTCGCACACACTCTGTCCCTGTTGTGGGGCAAACACCCCACTGACAAACAAGAGGATGGTGTGTGGTCCAACAGTTTCTTGGTCGGGACGGGGACGCAGGGCCAAGCCCCGCTGTCCCTCCCCTTATCCCCCCAGGGTCCACTCAGAATCTCGCCACTCAGAATCTCCCACCCCAGCACCTGCCCACCGGGCCACACGAAAATTCAAGACGATAAATGCAGAAAACCCTCAAATCCAAGTTGGATTTACTACTAAGCTAACTATCCCAAACTTAGGGAATACGGACCCAAATGCAGGGGGAGGAACGGATCAGGCTAGTGGCCTGCCGCCCCTTGCATGGCAGGTGTTGCCCCCGTACCTAGGGGTCAATACTGCCACACTCCCCTCTCCTCAGTTCCGACCGACCCGGTCGGCCCTGTGAGGGGGAGCGTAAACGCACGTCTCGGCGTTGGGGGCGCGACTTGCTGTCCCCCCTGGAGTACGTAACGCGGATGTGGAGGCGGTCACGTTGACGGCCCCTCTCCTCAAGCTTGCCCACTCGGCAGCTTGCTCTCCCCGGCTCTCACTTCACCATCCCACCACCTCCCCTTCACCTTCCACTGGGCCGCCCCACGCTGGGGAGGCCACCCGTCTACCCACGATCCGAGTCCCCCTCAACTCGAGGCGGTTCTCGTGCCGCTGTAGCCAGGGCGTCTCTCCCCAACTTGGGGAGAGCCATGGCGACCCCGGGGGTGGAGACGGACTCTCTTGACGAGCGCATGGAGGACACCTCCTACGGTGCAGCGCCCGCCGGGACTTCCGGCGGGGGCTCCGCGATCGCTCCGGGGGATGGGACTCCCGCGTCACCCGGCTTTGGGTTGACGGCGGGGTCTCCCCCGGAGGCGGGACAAGTTGTCCCGCGTGAGGCCTTGGGGCGGTGGTTTTACCCCGCTCGGCCTCTATATGAGGAGGGGTTGACTGTTCTTCGCTGTGGCCGACTTGGCGCAGCGATGGGTCGGGTATGGGACCGCCTACGGGAGAAGTATCCCCGTAGGGTCGGGTTCCCTGCCGGCTTCAGGACGGACCAGTTTGCCTTCCTGGACGATGAGGAGGTTGAGGACGCTCAGCGTGCCAAGGCCATGGTGGACCGCGGGGGAACTATCCCGGGTCCCGGCGACTTGCCGACCTTTACTTGGGACGCGGTGGCAACTCGCCCCCCGTACCTTCACGAGGCCGATCCGCACACTCATCACTTTGACGTGCGGATGGAGAAGGACTTCCGGCGAGGTCTCTACTTGGCGACCTCGGCTCAACTTGAGTTTCCTCAGCAGTCTGCTGCCAGTAAGGAGCAGTACTATCCGAAGAAGCCCGAGTATTGGCCTCAAGTAGAGGTGCCCTACGGGTTCCCGGCGTTGCTGCCACGGTTGCTTGACCACTTCGGCTCCATCATGCTGACGGCTGGCCCTGATCATCCGGTGTGGGCCATGTTGGCCACCCAGTGGCTCCTCGAGGTCATGTCGACCTGGGTGTCTTGTGTTCAGCGGCGGGGGATGCTCTGGCATCTCCCCCTCCGGCTTATCCAAGATCTGGAACAGCTCACCCCTCAGCTATTTGCTGAGGGGTGCTCATCAGGACAACTCACTCTACTTGAGGAGATGCTCCGCCTCCACAAGTTTATCGAGTGGGAGAGCATTGAGCACAAGTTGCGCCGCCCCACTCGTGGGCCCAAGGACGATGGCGCACTTCGCCAGTTCGTGTGGGTCGCTCGTGAACTTCACGGCGGCCGTGTGGTCCTACGAGAGGGGTTGGGCATCGGGGACTACCCGTATGCCCCGGGGGTGGATCGCCACACTGCGCCACCCCCGGACAAGGCCATAGTGATGGCCGTGCCCTCACATGATGACCATATGACTCAACCCACTGCGGGGGCCCCAAGTCGGGGTCGCAGTTACACCCGGGTCCCGCCACCTCGGCGTGCCCCTCCGCTTCCTCCTGTCCCCTACCAGCCGCACGGGGACATCCCGATTAGCGTGGCCGTTGAGTCGTCCACCCCGGTGTCCCCCAACTTGGGGGCCACCCTCCTGACGGTATACCCCAAGTTGGTGTTACCGCCCACGCCTCTAACCTCAGAGATGATGATCACCACGTTGGTGCGCACCATTTCCTGGTTGGCCGCGTCGACCGCAACCCTTCAAACTTCCGAGACTCCTCAACTTGAGGAGCGCGTTCTTACTGCAGTGGCGACCGCGAGTTGCGAGTCGGTGGCGGAGTTTATGACGGCCGAGTTGGCTCGCATTGGGGCTATTATGCCCCAGCCAGCCCCACTTGGGCGTGGCAAACGTCGTGCGAGCCGGGCATACTCGCCTCCTCGCCGTCGTCGCCGACGCTCGCGGCGCTCTCCCTCCGTGTCGGAAGACGAGTTGTCTTACTCCGTCTCGGAGTCCTCGACTCCGTCAGAGTCGGAGTCGGTCCGGCGTCTGCGTCGCCAACTTGCGCGCAAGACTAAGCAGAAGAGCAGCCGCGGTCGTCGCCACTTGCGCGACCGTGAGGGGCGCGACGGGTCCGACTTGGAGCCGCCGGCCCCGCCGACTGGTGGGGAGCGTTATCGCCGTGGGTCTCGCCGCTCGCCTCTACGTGAGGGCGAGGGCCGTGGGGTTGGAGAGCCTAGCATGCATGCCTAGTTGGCAGCTGCCTTTGTTGTGAGAGTGTGAGGGTTAGGGCTGTAGTTAACAGCCACTCTGCGTACCACTTCGACTTGAAGCACTCTCTTGGCACTGTTGCTCGGCCTTCCCTCACGTTGAGGGAGGGCTGTTAGGGTCTATCTCATTCCGGGTACAGTACGCCCGGACCTTCTCAGCGGGAAGGTCCTCCGCATACTCCCACGTATCATCCTTGGCCTTATAGCCGAACCAACGCACCCTCAACATGAGGCGGTCAGTGTCCTCATCCCATACGTGGTCGATGAACTTATCGAACACGTACTCCTGCGGGCCCTGTTTGGCCGCAGGCAGTGAGGGGAGGCGCCACGCTTCCAAAGCACGCGCCCAGGCTGGGTCGCCTGCAGGCGGTGGTGCAACTTTGACCACGTCCTGTCCGTTCACTGTGCGGACCCCATCGTCACTTTCGATGGTGAAGCGCCGCCCATCAGTACGAAGGACCTGGTACGGCCCCTTCGTCTGGAATACCAACTTACCCCCAGTTGGGGTGTGTGAGTGTACCAGCACCCAGTCACCCTGCTCGGGGACATGTTTAGCATTGCGCACCTTTTTGTCAAAGGTACGCTTGTAGCGCTTTTGTGCTTTGTCCATCTCAGCCCTGACTTTAGGGATGAGGTTTTCAAGCCTAGCAGCGAACTCCTCCTTACTCTCAGTAGGAGTAGGCGTACTGCCGCCATCCTCCCTAGTTGGGAGCGGCCGCCGCACGGCAATAGACCGCACGCGACGGGGGGTCACAAAAGCGAGGGGTACTTCCCCGGTAGATGAGTGAACCTGCGAATCGTAGGCAGTGGTAAGAATAGAAATGTATTGGTCCCACGTCTTCACGTGCTCACTCACATAGTGGCGCAGCTGCCTAACAATAGTTTTGTTGAAGCGCTCCACCTGCCCATTAGTTTGTGGGTGGTAGGGGGTGGCATAGTTTGCCCGCACCCCCAACATATCCAGCACTCCCTGAAACAGTACAGACGCAAATTGCGGTTCATTGTCCGATAGTGTACTATCCGGAATGCCATACGCGGCAACCCAGTGATCTAGGAAGGCTGACACGACTGACATGGCCGTGATCTCTGCCAGTGGGATCGCTCGCGTAAGTTTCGTGAAGCGGTCACAGATAACCAGGAGGTACTGGTCGCCCTCCTCGGTCACTGGCAGTGGCCCAAGGATGTCCATCGCCAACGCGGCAAAGGGCTCCTTGGCCGGGAACAATAGCATAGCCGTAGTAGGCCGCCGTTCCATCAGACGATTCTGTGCACAACTTGTGCAGGCAGCCACCCAACTGTAGATGTCCACCACCATGGACGGCCAGTAGTACCTGGTCCTCAGGGTCCGGTACAGTTTACTAGACCCCAGGTGTCCACCTGTGGGAGCGTTATGCTCCCTCTCAAGGATACTGTCCTTGAGGGATGCGGGGACGACAAGTTGTTCGGTCCCCTGGAATACCCCCCTCCTCATGAGGAGGCCATCGTCTCCAAGAAAGAACCGCGTCTCCGCCACTGTATCCAGTGTATCCCTCTGCGACTTGCAGAAGGGATCCTCGGCCTGGGCCTTCACCACCTCGTCCAGGGACAGGGGCAAGTACTTCTTGTTCCCTGGCGCCTCGGGGTTCAACGCCTGACCCGAGCGCGTGACTACCCCCACGATGGGGATGTCCTCATCGACTGGATTAGTGTCCAGCCCCTCGGTAGGTACCCGAGAGAGGCCGTCGGCAAGGGCATGTTGCCTGCCAGGTCGGTACTCAATATCAAAGTTGAAGGGTGCCAGTCGCACCCTCCACCGGTTGAGACGAGTGTTCGTACAGTCCGTCTTGAAGATGAACTGCAACGCGCGGTGGTCACAGCGGATGAGGAACTTCTCACCCTCTAGGTAGTGACGAAGTGACGTCACCGCCCACACCACTGCGAGTCCTTCCAACTCGGTGACTCCGTAGTTCTTCTCGTTAACACTGAGACGCCCCGGACGGACAACATGTCCCAAGTACTCCACCTCTTGAGTGAAGAGGTGGCACTTACTCGCCTTCAGTGACACACCGGCGTCAGCAAGTAGCTTGAACACCTGGCCAAGATGGCCAATGTGTTCCTCCGGACTTCGGGAGAACACAATGATATCGTCTAGGTACACAAGACAGATCTGCCACCGTACTCCGGCCAGAATCATGTCCATAGCGCGCTGGAAAGTTGCCGGCGCGTTACACAGACCAAACGGTAGGCGTTTGCACTGGTAGGTACCACAGTGACAGGTAAAGGTAGTTCTATGCCTGTCCTCCGGGGCAATGGGAATTTGCCAGTACCCCGCGTTACAGTCCAGGGTAGAGAACACGTTTGCCTCCCCCAGAGAGTCCAGACAGTCATCCATCCTAGGTAGGGGATAACTGTCCTTCACCGTGCTCTCGTTGAGCTTACGGTAGTCGATACAGAACCGGGGGGTCCCATCAACTTTGGGGACGATAACCACCGGACTCGCCCACTCGGCGTTGCTGGCCTCGATCACATCGAGGGCCTCCATGCGAGCGACTTGCTACTTAACGAGGGCCCTTGAACGGGGTCCTCCCCTATACGGTTGTTGGCTTATAGGGGGTGCACCGGGCTTCAACTCGATCCGGTGTTGGGTGGCTCTCATGAGTCCCAATTGGCCATCCCACAACTTGTGATATTGGTCCAAGAGGCGTTCAACTTGAACCCTCAACCTGGGTGGGACACCCTCCATGTTCACATGGGGCCGAGAAGAGGCGGCCGACTTGGCTTGATGCTTCTCCTTTCCGGACTTCGGGTCGCTACTTGCGCCCGCGTTGAGGGTGGCCGCTACTACCGGTCCCTCATGTTGGTCGATATAGCCGAACTTGGCTCCCGACTTGAAGTACTTGGGCGACGAGCTCAGGTTCATAACCTGGATCCTCCACGGGACTCCGGCTTTGGAGTCCATCGTGCCAAGGGCGACATGCACTTGGTGCTTGCGAGCAAGACGGGGGTGAGGGTGCACCAACCCGTTCCCCGTATAATCAGTTACAACATCAACGTGCGCCACCGAGTTGGGGGGCAACGTGACTTTACGGGCTAAACGCAGGGTAGCAGTAAACCCTTCCCTCACAGAGCAAACAGGCTTCGACTGTGAGACTGTCACAGGAGCCACAGACTTTCCCTTACCAAGGATGGGGATAGTCTCCCCATTCATCAACTTGACCCAGTACTCAGGGCCACAAATCAAAGGCACTTGTGTAACAACATAAGGGGTACCCAGAAGCTGGGGTACCGATATATTCTCAACTACACCATAGGTCACGTCGACCTCATGGGTCCCCAACCTAGTTGGTAGGGTTACGGCACCAACGATGGGAAGTACCCCACCATTGATATCGATCAGATGGTCAGCTTTAGACTTCCAGCGTTGGAGCTTCATCTCCTTTGGTTATAGCGACTTGCGTATCAAGGAGGCTCCTGACCCGGTATCAAGTACGATACGGGCACAACAGGCGCGGCCGGGGGCAAGTTGCACCCGTCCAGCCACCTGAAAGTTCTCAACCGTCACCACCGCGATGACCCGACGTGGGTTTACGTTCTTGGGAAGTCCTACCCGAGGTGGGCGGACTCCCTTAGGTCGCCGCAGTATCCGGCACAGTTGGTTCGTCCTCCTGGCCCACTTGGCCGAGGCTGCCGTTGTGAGCTTCGGACGGCCAGCTCCAACGGTCATTCGTTTCCCGCCGACTTGGCGTCCGAATCTGAGGACAAAGGGGAAGACGACGAGTCCGAGGACGACGTGTCCGCCCCCTTCGTCGAGGGTGTGGCGACCGCTACCACCGGTCGAGACCCACCCTCGCGGCGTGAACGTACGTCGTTCGTAACCAACTTCTTACTCGCGTTCCTAACAAGTTGTTTGATGCGTTTACTCAACTTGGGGCAGTCATATGCCCAGTGTCCGTCGGAGTTGCAGTTCCAACACCGATTGTCAGTTCCCGGAGGGGTCTTCCCAACTGGGGAAGACGAAGAGATACCCTGGGAAGTTCCCACGGCAGCTACCACCCTCTCCTTGCGGATTCGGCGTGCCTCTCTCAGCTCTCTGGCCTGGCGCGCCTCCTCCCGTTCCTTGGCCAACTCGGCTTGACGCTCCTGGCGTTGTTCCTCCCGCAACTTGCGGTAGGCCTCGCCTCTGCGGTAGGCGAACCTAGCCAACTCGGACAGGGTCGCCCGGGCAGTGTTATGCTCCCGGGTCTCCATCCGGACTGACCAATGGAGTCCCTCCACAAACCGACTCTTCACCACAGCTTGTGGATGAAGAAACCCACAAAGATTGTTGAGCTTACGGACTCGCTCCGCAAAGGACAACTCGTCCTCCGCCTCTTCCTGATGGGCTTGCGTAGACTCCTCGACTTGAGAAGCCAACGCCGCTTCATCAACCATGGCCCTCAACAACCAGTTGACGAGCTCCAAATAGGACGTCACCTCCCCAGCGCCTCCACTTGAGGAGCTGGGCATGACGGACATAAGTTCTGTCCGTAGGTCGCCCTTCGTAAACTCCTGTAGCATGTAAAAAGCCATGCCTTCACTTATGGCATTGTCGTCACAGGCTTTTGTGAAACGACGTAGGAACTCAAAGACACGGAGGGGGGGAGTTCCATCCCACTCCGCTTTGTGCCCAAAAGAGTGAAGTGCATTCTTCTTGGCACGGCCCATGGCTCGGGCCTGGTCAGGACCATACGCCACCGACTTGTTGTGGAGGGCGTAGGTCTCACAATCAAAGATCCTCTGGTAGACCGGGTTGGCTACCTGGATCTTGGGCGGCACCTCACGTTGAGGGAGCAGCCGCTGTGGCACTGGGGTAAGTTCACCCTCAGTGCCTGTAGTCCGGCGCGGCGCGCTTGGTGTAGCCGCCGGCGTTGCCGGGGGGAACTCCCCCATGAAGGGCGTATGCCCCACCGAGTATGGTGTGGCTCCCTCGTTGGGAGTCACAGGTGTCGCCCCCTGTTTGGGGCGACCCGAGATAGGCGTGAGGGGGGATCCCCCCTGCGCCTGCGGGCTCGAAAGCCCCGATCCGGTCTGGACATTAAGGCCATCTGGCAAACTCGCCACAATCTGATTCAGAATAGTATTCGTCATCGTGACCACCAGGTCCGGCAAAGTCTGCCGCAACACATTGGTCGCCTCCCGACGGACAGTTTCCGCGAGGAGTGGATTGACGACTCCAGTTGAGTCTCGGTCCGCCTCCGGGAGTCCACCTGAGGGGTAACCACGATCCTCAGGGGTCTCAACCGGGTGCATGGGCGCGAGCCCATCGCCGACCAACGGAGGTCCGCCGTCCTCCGAAAGCCTAGTTGGCGACGGCTCCAAGCCAAAGTTGGCCTCATCCCGAGTGGAACCCGCGGGGACAGTCCTCACCCCTTGGGACGTTCCCGTTGAGTATACCACACGGTGGCCAGACTTCGGCCCACCCACATCAGAAGTGTCACCCGAGTGAACTCCCGACTGAGTCGGGGTGGCCTGTTGCCCGCCCGTACTTCCAGTCCTGCTGGCTTGAGGGACCTCCAGTCCCTCTGCGACCCCAGGTAAACCCACCTGTGTCTCACCAGTATTCAAAGGCACTGAAGTACGTGCGTCACCCGTGTACTCCCCGGACGACGGCGGGTCCGAGCTAGCCATGTTGGCTGACGATCCGTATGACACGGTCCAAGTCCACCGTTCCTCTGAGACAGAGGGCCCCCTACACCCGGGTGCACCCGGAGGTAAAGTTTACCACTGTCCCCTGCTGCTCCACCAAATGTGGCCAAAACCACTTGCACACACGGCACCCAAGTTGGGGCGGTGTGCCAGGGCTGCCTCCCGTGTCGGGGGAGCCGGAAGAAGTGCAATTCGCATACACTCTGACCCTGTTGTGGGGCAAGCCCCCCACTGACAAAAAAGAGGATGGTGTGTGGTCCAACAGTTTCTTGGTCGGGACGGGGACGCAGGGCCAAGCCCCGCTGTCCCTCCCCTTATCCCCCCAGGGTCCACTCAGAATCTCGCCACTCAGAATCTCCCACCCCAGCACCTGCCCACCGGGCCACACGAAAATTCAAGACGATAAATGCAGAAAACCCTCAAATCCAAGTTGGATTTACTACTAAGCTAACTATCCCAAACTTAGGGAATACGGACCCAAATGCAGGGGGAGGAACGGATCAGGCTAGTGGCCTGCCGCCCCTTGCATGGCACGTGTTGCCCCCGTACCTGGGGGTCAATACTGCCACAACAGTTCGCTGCTTGCAGAAACGGTCAGCGACTCTTTACCTGGTGACGCTGTTCCTATCCGAGGACGTCAGCCTCTGGCATCCCCCCAGACCCACCGCCCCCACACCTGTACCCCCTAGCAGGTACTATGGAGCGCTCCGCTCGCAGGCTGGTGCTAGCCCGGCTACGCACCCGGCTGATGCTATTCACCTTTCTGCTAGCCATCACTGAGGTAAACGGTTTGCCTTCCTGTATACCGCGTCAGCCTGGGCTGCAACAGAAGGATGCTTTCCGGCTGCTGTGGTTCTTGTCTTCCGCAGGGCTCTCTGCTGTGTCTCATCGAAGGTATCTACGTGCGCCTCTTTCTTCTCTGTGTGAGAGCTCTGCGTGGTACACCGACGTTTTGCTGAAGAGCCTAGACTCTCGCTTTCGCGAGCACATGCGCATGAGCAGGCCGACTTTTCACGTTGCGCTGAATCTGCTTCGAACTCACACGGCAGACCTTTCCGTTCCTCGGCGTGGTGCGGCACAGATGCCGTTAGAGTCCAGCTCGCTCTGACTTTGCATCGACTGGGGTACTATGGCAATGCTACCCGTTTGAATGCTGTGGCCGACTGCATTGATGTGTCTACAGGCGCGGATGTGAGTACCACCCGGCGGGTTGTTACGGGCCTCAGACGATTCGCCCCCCTGTACACCAAGTGGCCAAACGCTGCCGAGAGCGAGGCCATGGCGAGGTATGCGGGTTGTGAGTTTCGATTCTCTGGGTGCATTGATGCGACTGACGTTACCACGCCTCCATTGACGTACGAACGTGCTTTGCATCCGTGGGCCTACTACGACAGGAAGGGCCGCTACAGCTTGATTGCAGTGGAACTACAGAATCCTCAGTGTGACACTCCGGAAATGTGGAAACCACAGCATCGCGGATCTCCCACTTCCTTCGCAAGAGCTCGCGAAGGTAGTTTGCGGATTCGCGAAGGTACATCAGCCAATGGGATGTGTGCTCAAGAGGTGTCTATTGAGGTTGTTATTGGAAACAGAAATGTGTCTGTGATTAAACCGCGGTTCTTCAAGGTGCTTGTTAGATGTGCTCTAACTAGGCTGTGAGTTGCCGCCGCCGTCCCCACCACCTCCACCCTCCCCCCGGCGCACTATGGTTACTCCCGCTGGTCGCGGGCGCGGCGGTCCCTCGGGTCCGTTGGGCCATGGCGGAGGCGGGCAGACAGGGATTCCGCGTCGGGGGACAGCGCCCCCGGGTGGGATTCGGGCTACTACGGGTCAGGATTTACGTCAGGACACGGGTTCTGAGTCAGGGACCCGAGTTCCACCTTTGGCTCCTGTTGCTGGGTCCCAAGACATTGTTACTACTCTGGAAACGTTCCGAGATGAGCTTTTGGCTACTGTATCCCAGGCCCTGAGCCAGAGTCCTGCTGGCCAGGGTGGGTCCCACGATACCAGTCGTTCCAATCGTTCCCGCTCCCGCCGTCGTCGGCGTCGTCACCATTCCAGTGGTTCCTGTACGTCCTCTTCCTTGGGTACCACGTTTTTTTCTGTCCTGGATGAGAAGGACCTTGAGACCCCTGAGTACCCACGGACCGAGCCCCAGGTTATCAAGTGGTCAAATGATCGCTTTGCTCGGGTCCTAGATTACCGTACATACCGTCTGAGGAACAAGAAGGCTACCTATGGGACACGTGAGGCTCGTAAGACGGGACGGGTCGCGCGTAACATGAAACACTGTTTTGCTGGGTACCCTAACTTCTCTGGTAAAGAGGCCCTGAATGTGTTCACGTGGCTCCGCAAACTGGTAAAGGCTTGAAACGACAACGCGGTCTCCGAGGGCATGGCTCTATACGCGATCCCACTTTTCCTCTCTGGTGACGCGGAACTAAGGTACACACGGGCCCTTCCGGATTCCTCCAGCACGTCTGGTGGTTCCTCGATCACAAGTTACCCAGATGTGGCGTTTGTGGCCCTCGTTCCTCCTCCGGAGACAGCGGAGTGCTGGCCTACGTTGGGGCGTCAGCGGATCCTTGGTCGGCCGTCACGGGATGGCGGGCGTTGCTGACCATTGGTTGTGGACCGACCGAGGGAGGCGGTTGTACCCCCCTGGACTTGGTGCCCGTGGATTTGACTGTTTTCTATGCATTTGTCTCTTCTCGATTTTCCTTGCGTATTCTCGTGTTTTTCGCCCTTTTTCTCCCATTGGGTTTTTCGGGCGGATTGCATCTATGTGTGGGGGGTTTTCACTTGCTTTTCTTTCGAGGGATTATTGTTGGCGCGGGTGCCCCGGTGCGCTCTGTTGTAGGCCGGGTGCATGCTGGCACTTGGCCCGCTGGGGAGGGCGCCTGGGAGGTCACCTGGGGAGCTCTTTGGAGGTTTCTTAGGGGCTTGGCCCGGGGTCCCGACGAGGTCCCTCTTGTAAAACAATTTTGCTTCGGGTTTCTCCTTCCCCTTGGGCAAAAGCCTTTTACCTTTACCTCGGACCTTGCGGTGGGCAAGCGCGCGTGGGGTTCTCTGGCCCGTTCCTTCTAGTGGTTACCCGTTGCCCCTCTGGGGTGGATTGGCTTCCCTGTGGGCACGCGGTGGTCATAACGCTACATTAATGGTGGAGCAGCAGCGGAGGGGCAAACTTTCTCCTGTATCAGGACGCCTCTCTCCCTCTTTTGTAGCGGATCGCCGTGCTCTCGTGGTTCCCGTTTCTTCCTAGCGGGGCCTGACGGCCTACTAGTCGAGTGTCGACGGCCAACATGGCGGACCTACCCCCTGACGGTCGGGGCCGGGGCCGCGGTGCGCCGTCGGATGTGTCCCAAGTTACGCCGGCGGGCGGAGGTGAAGGCTCAGGGGTTGGCCGTGGCCATGGTCGCGGTGGGCCCTCGAGACTTCACCCGCCCCGTTCTCTTACTCCGCCCTTTGGTGGGCCTAGCCGTGGCCTACCAACTCTGGGGCAAACTGATTTATGGTCGGTCCTAAACGACTTTCGAACGGACATCTTGGCCGAGGTGTCCCGGGCTGTAACTGCCAGTCAGGCGGCCAGCACCCCCACGGTCGTTGAGGATCAAGAGGGCCAACAGGGTATCACCGATGGCTCGCGCACAAGCAAGAAGAGCAAGGGCCGTCGTGGCCGCCGTCGTCACCGTCGTGGCCATTATTCGTCGTCGGATTCGGATTCTAAGTCGTCTACATCATCGGCCACCGAGGGTGACCAGGACGAAAGTGACCAAGTGGCTCCCTATGTCTCGGAAGGCCCCAAGGTAATCGCGGCAGCGGACGACCGCTTTGCCCGTGTGTTGGACTACAACACGTATCGGCTGCGGAACCGGGCAACCAAATACGGCACGAAGGAGGCCAGTAAGATGGGGAGGACGGCCAAGAACATGAAACACTCTTTTGGGGGCTACCCCCCCTTCTCTGGCAAGGAACCCCTGAAGATCTTCTCATGGCTACGCAAGTTCACCAAGGCCTGCGACGATAATGGTGTGTCGGAGGGGATGGCCCTCTACGCGGTGCCCCACTTTCTTTCGGGCGACGCGGAGACGCGGTACACGCGGGCCCTCCCTGACTCGGCAAGTACGTCGGGTGGTTGCTCTATTACGACGTACCCCGAGGCCATCAACTGGTTTTTGGAGACCTACGTGGAGCCGCATACGCTGGCCCTGGCGCAAGACAAGTTTAGTCGGGCCGCGAAGGAGTCCGAGGAGACCGTTGAGGCCTTCGCTCTACGCCTACGAAGCCTCTCTGAGTCTTGTGGGAATATCCATTCCGAAGGGACTATGAAACAACAACTCATTCAAGGCCTACCGAAATTCCTGCGTACGGACGCCTTCGTCTACGACGACCCCGCATGCAGGTACCAAAAGTTGGTTACCTATACGGCCGGCAAGTTCAAGGCGGCCAAGGATGTCATCGAGTTGGCCAAGGGGAGGTCCAAGGGGGAGGACGGGGGTCGAAGGACCTCATTTATCCCACGTCCCCCTACGCCACGGCCGCGGCTTCCTGCGATGGCCATCGGTGAGGTGAAGGCCACGGAGGCAACGGACAAGACGGCCAATTATCAGGCCGATGACAAGGCTACCCCCTCGCCGTGGGCCTATGAGCCCGCCACTCGTCGCTATCTGGCCAGCCGGACGCAGGAGGGACGTGGACCGCTGCGCTGCTACGTACGCTGGGAGGCAGGCCACATGGCCCACCAATGCCCCAAGCTATTGGAGGCCCAGCGGGAGAATGTAATCAGGGCCCGCGACGCGTTCCTGCAGTCTACACGGGGCCACAAGAAGATCAACGATGAGGCCAAGTACCGTGAGCAGCGGGACATCAACCGTCGGACTCGAATTGCGGTGGTACAGGCCCTCTGCGATGGGATTAAACAGTCGGACGAAGAGGAGGATGTCCGTCGGTCGGCCAAGTCTCTACGGGCCATGTCGGCCGGACCCCCTCCGCCTTCGGGGGAAGCGTAGCGGGGAGTGGGCCCTCACGTACTCCCCGTTCAAGGGATAGAACCTGCACGCCTACGATGATTGCATGTACTACTACGCCTTGTTCTACTGTACTCCCCAGCGGGGCCCCTGCTTTTGGGCCCAAGGAGTGCAACCCAGGGAGGCCCTATGCGTTTAAATGGACTTTCCTGGTACTACGAAAGAGAAACTTCGAAATCAACATGGCCATCCAGTTGACGGCGCAACACCTGGCGAGGCCTACGAAGGCGGTCTTGGACACCGGAGCCGGCCCGAGCGTTATTAGGGAGTGTGGCAGTATTGACCCCCAGGTAAGGGGGCAACACGTGCCATGCAAGGGGCGGCAGGCCACTAGCCTGATCCGTTCCTCCCCCTGCATTTGGGTCCATATTCCCTAAGTTTGGGATAGTTAGCTTAGTAGTAAATCCAACTTGGATTTGAGGGTTTTCTGCATTTATCGTCTTGAATTTTCGTGTGGCCCGGTGGGCAGGTGCTGGGGTGGGAGATTCTGAGTGGCGAGATTCTGAGTGGACCCTGGGGGGATAAGGGGAGGGACAGCGGGGCTTGGCCCTGCGTCCCCGTCCCGACCAAGAAACTGTTGGACCACACACCATCTTCTTGTTTGTCCGTGGGGGGTTTGCCCCACAACAGGGACAGAGTGTGTGCGACTTGCACTTCTTCCGAATCCCCCGACACGGGAGGCAGCCCTGGCACACCGCCCCAACTTGGGTGCCGTGTGTGCAAGTGGTTTTGGCCACATTTGGTGGAGCAGCAGGGGACAGTGGTAAACTTTACCTCCGGGTGCACCCGGGTGTAGGGGGCCCTCTGTCTCAGAGGAACGGTGGTCTTGGACCGTGTCATACGGATCGTCAGCCAACATGGCTAGCTCGGACCCCCCGTCGTCCGGGGAGTACACGGGTGACGCACGTACTTCAGTGCCTTTGAATACTGGTGAGACACAGGTGGGTTTACCTGGGGTCGCAGAGGGACTGGAGGTCCCTCAAGCCAGCAGGACTGGAAGTACGGGCGGGCAACAGGCCACCCCGACTCAGTCGGGAGTTCACTCGGGTGACACTTCTGATGTGGGTGGGCCGAAGTCTGGCCACCGTGTGGTATACTCAACGGGAACGTCCCAAGGGGTGAGGACTGTCCCCGCGGGTTCCACTCGGGTTGGAGCCAACTTTGGCTTGGAGTCGTCGCCAACTAGGCTTTCGGAGGACGGTGGACCTCCGTTGGTCGGCGATGGGCTCGCGCCCATGCCCCCGGTTGAGACCCCTGAGGATCGTGGTTACCCCTCAGGTGGACTCCCGGAGGCGGACCGAGACTCAACTGGAGTCGTCAATCCACTCCTCGCGGAAACTGTCCGTCGGGAGGCGACCAATGTGTTGCGGCAGACTTTGCCGGACCTGGTGGTCACGATGACGAATACTATTCTGAATCAGATTGTGGCGAGTTTGCCAGATGGCCTTAATGTCCAGACCGGATCGGGGCTTTCGAGCCCACAGGCGCAGGGGGAATCCCTCCCCACGCCTATCTCGGGTCGCCCCGAACTGGGGGCGACACCTGTGACTCCCGACGAGGGAGCCACACCATACTCGGTGGGGCATACGCCCTTCATGGGGGAGTTCCCCCCGGCAACGCCGGCGGCTACACCAAGCGCGCCGCGCCGGACTACAGGCACTGAGGGTGAACTTACCCCAGTGCCACAGCGGCTGCTCCCTCAACGTGAGGTGCCGCCCAAGATCCAGGTAGCCAACCCGGTCTACCAGAGGATCTTTGATTGTGAGACCTACGCCCTCCACAACAAGTCGGTGGCGTATGGTCCTGACCAGGCCCGAGCCATGGGCCGTGCCAAGAAGAATGCACTTCACTCTTTTGGGCACAAAGCGGAGTGGGATGGAACTCCCCCCCTCCGTGTCTTTGAGTTCCTACGTCGTTTCACAAAAGCCTGTGACGACAATGCCATAAGTGAAGGCATGGCTTTTTACATGCTACAGGAGTTTACGAAGGGCGACCTACGGACAGAACTTATGTCCGTCATGCCCAGCTCCTCAAGTGGAGGCGCTGGGGAGGTGACGTCCTATTTGGAGCTCGTCAACTGGTTGTTGAGAGCCATGGTTGATGAGGCAGCGTTGGCTTCTCAAGTCGAGGAGTCTACGCAAGCCCATCAGGAAGAGGCGGAGGACGAGTTGTCCTTTGCGGAGCGAGTCCGTAAGCTCAACAATCTTTGTGGGTTTCTTCATCCACAAGCTGTGGTGAAGAGTCGGTTTGTGGAGGGACTCCATTGGTCAGTCCGGATGGAGACCCGGGAGCATAACACTGCCCGGGCGACCCTGTCCGAGTTGGCTAGGTTCGCCTACCGCAGAGGCGAGGCCTACCGCAAGTTGCGGGAGGAACAACGCCAGGAGCGTCAGGCCGAGTTGGCCAAGGAACGGGAGGAGGCGCGCCAGGCCAGAGAGTTGAGAGAGGCACGCCGAATCCGCAAGGAGAGGGTGGTAGCTGCCGTGGGAACTTCCCAGGGTATCTCTTCGTCTTCCCCAGTTGGGAAGACCCCTCCGGGAACTGACCATCGGTGTTGGAACTGCAACTCCGATGGACACTGGGCATATGACTGCCCCAAGTTGAGTAAACGCATCCAACAACTTGTTAGGAATGCGAGTAAGAAGTCGGCTACGAGCGAAGTACGTTCACGCCGCGAGGGTGGGTCTCGACCGGTCGTCGCGGTCGCCACACCCTCGGCGGAGGAGGCGGACACGTCGTCCTCGGACTCGTCGTCTTCCTCCCCGCCCTCAGATTCGGACGCCAAGTCGGCGGGAAACGAATGACCGTTGGGGCTGGTCGTCCGAAGCTCACAACGGCAGCCTCGGCCAAGTGGGCCAGGAGGACGAACCAACCGTGCCGGATACTGCGGCGACCTAAGGGAGTCCGCCCACCTCGGGTAGGACTCCCCAAGAACGTAAACCCACGTCGGGTCATCGCGGTGCTGACGGGTGAGAACTTCCAGGTGGCTGGACGGGTGCAACTTGCCCCCGGCCGCGCCTGTTGTGCCCGTATCGTGCTTGATACCGGGTCAGGAGCCTCCTTGATACGCAAGTCGCTATTACCAAAGGAGGTGAAGCTCCAACGCTGGAGGTCCAAGGCTGACCATATGATTGACATCAATGGTGGGGTACTTCCCATCGTTGGTGCCGTGACCCTACCAACTAGGTTGGGGACCCATGAGGTCGACGTGACCTATGGTGTAGTTGAGAATATATCGGTACCCCTGCTTCTGGGTACCCCTTATGTCGTAACACAAGTGCCTTTGATCTGTGGCCCCGAGTACTGGGTCAAGTTGATGAATGGGGAGACTATCCCCATCCTTGGTAAGGGAAAGTCTGTGGCTCCTGTGACAGTCTCACAGTCGAAGCCTGTTTGCTCTGTGAGGGAAGGGTTTACTGCTACCCTGCGGTTAGCCCGCAAAGTCACGTTGCCCCCCAACTCGGTGGCGCACGTTGACGTTGTAACTGATTTTTCGGGGAACGGGTTGGTGCACCCTAACCCCCGTCTTGCTCGCAAGCACCAAGTGCATGTTGCCCTTGGCACGATGGACTCCAAAGCCGGAGTCCCGTGGAGGATCCAGGTTATGAACCTGAGTCCGACGCCCAAGCACTTCAAGTCGGGAGCCAAGTTCGGCTATATCGACCAACATGAGGGACCGGTAGTAGCGGTCACCATCAACGCGGGCGCAAGTAGCGACCCGAAGTCCGGAAAGGAGAAGCATCAAGCCAAGTCGGCCACCTCTCCTCGGCCCCATGTGAACATGGAGGGTGTTCCCCCCAGGTTGAGGGTTCAAGTTGAACGCCTCTTGGACCAATATCACAAGCTGTGGGATGGTCAATTGGGACTCATGAGAGCCACCCAACACCGGATCGAGTTGAAGCCCGGTGCACCCCCTATACGCCAACAACCGTATAGGGGAGGACCCCGTTCAAGGGCCCTCGTTAAGGAGCAAGTTGCTCGCATGGAGGCCCTCGATGTGATCGAGGCCAGCAACGCCGAGTGGGCGAGTCCGGTGGTTATCGTCCCCAAAGTTGATGGGACCCCCCGGTTTTGTATCGACTACCGTAAGCTCAACGAGAGCACGGTGAAGGACAGTTATCCCCTACCTAGGATGGATGACTGTCTGGACTCTCTGGGGGAGGCAAACGTGTTCTCTACCCTGGACTGTAACGCGGGGTACTGGCGAATTCCCATTGCCCCGGAGGACAGGCATAGAACTACCTTTACCTGTCACTGTGGTACCTACCAGTGCAAACGCCTACCGTTTGGTCTGTGTAACGCGCCGGCAACTTTCCAGCGCGCTATGGACATGATTCTGGCCGGAGTACGGTGGCAGATCTGTCTTGTGTACCTAGACGATATCATTGTGTTCTCCCGAAGTCCGGAGGAACACATTGGCCATCTTGGCCAGGTGTTCAAGCTACTTGCTGACGCCGGTGTGTCACTGAAGGCGAGTAAGTGCCACCTCTTCACTCAAGAGGTGGAGTACTTGGGACATGTTGTCCGTCCGGGGCGTCTCAGTGTTAACGAGAAGAACTACGGAGTCACCGAGTTGGAAGGACTCGCAGTGGTGTGGGCGGTGACGTCACTTCGTCACTACCTGGAGGGTGAGAAGTTCCTCATCCGCTGTGACCACCGCGCGTTGCAGTTCATCTTTAAGACGGACTGTACGAACACTCGTCTCAACCGGTGGAGGGTGCGACTGGCACCCTTCAACTTTGACATTGAGTACCGACCTGGCAGGCAACATGCCCTTGCCGACGGCCTCTCTCGGGTACCTACCGAGGGGCTGGACACTAACCCAGTCGATGAGGACATCCCCATCGTGGGGGTAGTCACGCGCTCGGGTCAGGCGTTGAACCCCGAGGCGCCAGGGAACAAGAAGTACTTGCCCCTGTCCCTGGACGAGGTGGTGAAGGCCCAGGCCGAGGATCCCTTCTGCAAGTCGCAGAGGGATACACTGGATACAGTGGCGGAGACGCGGTTCTTTCTTGGAGACGATGGCCTCCTCATGAGGAGGGGGGTATTCCAGGGGACCGAACAACTTGTCGTCCCCGCATCCCTCAAGGACAGTATCCTTGAGAGGGAGCATAACGCTCCCACAGGTGGACACCTGGGGTCTAGTAAACTGTACCGGACCCTGAGGACCAGGTACTACTGGCCGTCCATGGTGGTGGACATCTACAGTTGGGTGGCTGCCTGCACAAGTTGTGCACAGAATCGTCTGATGGAACGGCGGCCTACTATGGCTATGCTATTGTTCCCGGCCAAGGAGCCCTTTGCCGCGTTGGCGATGGACATCCTTGGGCCACTGCCAGTGACCGAGGAGGGCAACCAGTACCTCCTGGTCATCTGTGACCGCTTCACGAAACTTACGCGAGCGATCCCACTGGCAGAGATCACGGCCATGTCGGTCGTGTCAGCCTTCCTAGATCACTGGGTTGCCGCGTATGGCATCCCAGATAGTACACTATCGGACAATGGACCGCAATTTGCGTCCGTACTGTTTCAGGGAGTGCTGGATATGTTGGGGGTGCGGGCAAACTATGCCACCCCCTACCACCCACAAACTAATGGGCAGGTGGAGCGCTTCAACAAAACTATTGTTAGGCAGCTGCGCCACTATGTGAGTGAGCACGTGAAGACGTGGGACCAATATATTTCTATCCTTACTACTGCCTACAATTCGCAGGTTCACTCATCTACAGGGGAAGTACCCCTCGCTTTTGTGACCCCCCGTCGCGTGCGGTCTATTGCCGTGCGGCGGTCGCTCCCAACTAGGGAGGATGGTGGCCGTACGCCTACTCCTACTGAGAGTAAGGCGGAGTTCGCCGCTAGGCTTGAAAACCTCATCCCTAAAGTCAGGGCTGAGATGGACAAAGCACAAAAGCGCTACAAGCGTACCTTTGACAAAAAGGTGCGCAATGCTGAACATGTCCCCGAGCAGGGTGACTGGGTGCTGGTACACTCGCACACCCCAACTGGGGGTAAGCTGGTATTCCAGACGAAGGGACCGTACCAGGTCCTTCGTACTGATGGGCGGCGCTTCACCATCGAAAGTGACGATGGGGTCCGCACAGTGAACGGACAGGACGTGGTCAAAGTTGCACCACCGCCTGCAGGCGACCCAGCTTGGGCACGTGCGTTGGAGTCGTGGCGCCTCCCCTCACTGCCTGCGGCCAAACAGGGCCCGCAGGAGTACGTGTTCGATAAGTTCATCGACCACGGATGGGATGAAGACACTGACCGCCTCATGTTGAGGGTGCGTTGGTTTGGCTACATAGCCAAGGATGATACGTGGGAGTATGTGGAGGACCTTCCCGCTGAGAAGGTCCGGGCGTACTGTGCCCGGAATGAGATAGACCCTAACAGCCCTCCCTCAACGTGAGGGAAGGCCGAGCAACAGTGCCAAGAGAGTGCTTCAAGTCGAAGTGGTACGCAGAGTAGCTTTCAACTACAGCCCTAACCCTCACACTCTCACAACAAAGGCAGCTGCCAACTAGGCACGCATGCTAGACTCTCCCACTCCACGGCCCTCGCCCTCACGTGGAGGCGAGCGGCGAGACCCACGGCGATAACGGTCTCCACTCGTTGGAGGGGGCGGCGGCTCCAAGTCGGAACCGTCGCGCCCCTCACGGTCGCGCAAGTGGCGCCGACCGTGGCCACTCTTCTGCCTGGTCTTGCGCGCAAGTTTGCGACGCAGACGCTGGACAGACTCCGTCTCCGACGGGGTAGAGGACTCCGAGACGGAGTAAGACAACTCGTCTTCCGACACGGAGGGAGAGCGCCGAGAGTGTCGGCGACGACGGCGAGGAGGCGAGTATGCCCGGCTCGCGCGACGTTTGCCACGCCCAAGTGGGGCTGGCTGGGGCATAATAGCCCCAATACGAGCCAACTCGGCTGTCATAAACTCCGCCACCGACTCGCAACTCGCGGTCGCTACAGCAGTACGAACGCGCTCCTCAAGTTGAGGAGTCTCGGAACTCTGTAGGGTTGCGGTCGACGCGGCCAACCAGGAAATGGTGCGCACCAACGTGGTGATCATCATCTCTGAGGTTAGAGGCGTGGGCGGCAACACCAACTTGGGGTATACCGTCAGGAGGGTGGCCCCCAAGTTGGGGGACACCGGGGTGGAAGACTCCACGGCCACGCTGATCGGGATGTTCCCGTGAGGTTGGAAAGGAACAGGAGGAAGCGGAGGGGCCCGCCGAGGTGGCGGTACCCGGGTGTAACTGCGACCCCGACTTGGGGCTCCCGCAGTGGGTTGAGTCATGTGGTCATCATAGGACGGCACGGCCATAACTATGGGCTTGTCCGGGGGTGGCGCAGTGTGGCGATCCACCCCCGGGGCATACGGGTAGTCCCTGATGCCCAACCCCTCTCGTAAGACCACACGGCCGTCGTGAAGTTCACGAGCGACCCACACGAACTGGCGAAGTGCGCCATCGTCCTTGGGCCCACGAGTGGGGCGGCGCAACTTGTGCTCAATGCTCTCCCACTCGATAAACTTATGGAGCCGGAGCATCTCCTCAAGTAGAGTGAGTTGTCCTGATGAGCACCCCTCAGCAACTAGCTGAGGGGTGAGCTGTTCCAAACCCTGGATGTGCCGGGGGGGGGGATGGCAGAGCATCCCCCGCCGCTGAACACAGGACACCCAGGTCGACATGACCTCGAGGAGCCACTGGGTGGCCAACATGGCCCACACCAGGTGATCAGGGGCAGCCGTCAGCATGACGGAGCCGAAGTGGTCAAGCAACCGTGGCAGCAACGCCGGGAACCCGTAGGGCACCTCTACTTGAGGCCAATACTCGGGCTTCTTCGGATAGTACTGCTCCTTACTGGCAGCAGACTGCTGAGGAAACTCAAGTTGAGCCGAGGTCGCCAAGTAGAGACCTCGCCGGAAGTCCTTCTCCATCCGCACGTCAAAGTGATGAGTGTGCGGATCGGCCTCGTGAAGGTACGGGGGGCGAGTTGCCACCGCGTCCCAAATAAAGGTCGGCAAGTCGCCGGGACCCGGGATAGTTCCCCCGCGGTCCACCATGGCCTTGGCACGCTGAGCGTCCTCAACCTCCTCATCGTCCAGGAAGGCAAACTGGTCCGTCCTGAAGCCGGCAGGGAACCCGACCCTACGGGGATACTTCTCCCGTAGGCGGTCCCATACCCGACCCATCGCTGCGCCAAGTCGGCCACAGCGAAGAACAGTCAACCCCTCCTCATAAAGAGGCCGAGCGGGGTAAAACCACCGCCCCAAGGCCTCACGCGGGACGACTTGTCCCGCCTCCGGGGGAGACCCCGCCGTCAACCCAAAGCCGGGTGACGCGGGAGTCCCATCCCCCGGAGCGATCGCGGAGCCCCCGTCGGAAGTCCCGGCGGGTGCTGCACCGTAGGAGGTGTCCTCCATGCGCTCGTCAAGAGAGTCCGTCTCCACTCCCGGAGTCGCCATGGCTCTCCCCAAGTTGGGGAGAGACGCTCTGGCTATCGCAGCACGAGACCCGCCTCGAGTTGAGGGGGACTCGGATCGTGGGTATACGGGTGGCCTCCCCAGCGTGGGGCGGCCCAGTGGAAGGTGAAGGGGAGGTGGTGGTGATGGTGAAGTGTGAACTGAGGAGAGCAAGCTGCCGAGTGGGCAAGCTTGAGGAGAGGGGCGGTCAACGTGACCGCCTCCACATCCGTGTTACGTACTCGATGGGGGACAGCAAGTCGCGCCCCCAACGCCGAGACGTGCGTTTACGCACCCCCTCGCAGGGCCGACCGGGTCGGTCGGAACTGAGGAGAGGGGAGTGTGGCAGTATTGACCCCCAGGTAAGGGGGCAACACGTGCCATGCAAGGGGCGGCAGGCCACTAGCCTGATCCGTTCCTCCCCCTGCATTTGGGTCCATATTCCCTAAGTTTGGGATAGTTAGCTTAGTAGTAAATCCAACTTGGATTTGAGGGTTTTCTGCATTTATCGTCTTGAATTTTCGTGTGGCCCGGTGGGCAGGTGCTGGGGTGGGAGATTCTGAGTGGCGAGATTCTGAGTGGACCCTGGGGGGATAAGGGGAGGGACAGCGGGGCTTGGCCCTGCGTCCCCGTCCCGACCAAGAAACTGTTGGACCACACACCATCTTCTTGTTTGTCCGTGGGGGGTTTGCCCCACAACAGGGACAGAGTGTGTGCGACTTGCACTTCTTCCGGTTCCCCCGACACGGGAGGCAGCCCTGGCACACCGCCCCAACTTGGGTGCCGTGTGTGCTTGTGGTTTTTGCCACAGGGAGGACTTCTTGCCTAAGGACTGGCGACGCTACGCCTATAGGCCCCCGAAATCAACGCGGGTCTGTGACGCATCGGGACAGCTTCTGCGGGCCCTTGCCATACTGGAAGTTGCCGTCCTAGTTGGAGGAAGGGCCAAAGTGTTCACCTTCTTGATCGTCAAGGCCCTGTCCGTTCCGGTTATCTTGGGGATGGACTTCCAGAAGCAGTACGTGAGGGCCATCTACCCGGGAATGGAGGCCGTGCGTTGGAATGACGGGGCCCTTACTGAGGCCATCAGGGTATGGGAGGGCAAGGACCTGCCGGCCCCCAACAAGCATGGCGACTCTCCGCGGATCGACCCGGCGGCCCTGTGCCTCTCCAAGTCCGTCACGATTAAGCCCTACTCGATTCAGGCCGTCTACGGTCGATGCGGGACTACTGGGCGGTGCCTGCTGTGGGAGAGACCTGTTAAGATGGCCGAGAAGGGCGTCTTGTTGCACAACGCGCTGGCCAACGTCAAGACCCGGCGTGACTTTAAGTTCTTCCTCACCAACATCACCAGCCGGCCTGCTAATCTCCCCAAGGGGTATGCGGCTGGCCTCGCTGAGCCCTACGATGGGCCTGTCTACAAGACCTACGAAGGGCCGTGCTCACCCCCTGGCGAAGGGGCCGCCCCAATCGGGACGCTGGCTGAAGGTCCAAGGGTCGAAGCCGGTGAAGCGCACGGGCCCAAATTGGACTTAAGGCAGGCCAACGACGCTTCACATACGAACGGTGAAGCGGAGGCTCGAAATCAATACGGCCCCAAGATGCCGCGGATTGCTTACGAGTTGATCCCACCCGAATTGCACGAGGCCGTACGAGATTTGGTGGCCCGCTACGGGGGATTATGGGATGGCCAGCTAGGCCGTGTGGACATCACGCCCCATCGTATAACGCTGACGCCGGGGGCTAAGCCGGTACGGTCGCAGCCCTACCGCACGGGACTTCACCACCGCCAGTTGATAGCGGAGCAGATGGCCAAGCAGCTCAAGTTGGAGGTTATAGAGCCCTCGCAAGCCGAGTGGTCCTTCCCGGTGGTCATCGTGCCAAAATCCGACGGCACTCCGAGGTTTTGCGTGGACTACCGACGGCTCAACGATATGACGGTCGAAGATACCTACCCCCTCCCACGGATGGACGACTGCATTGACTTCCTGGGGGAGGCCACCGTCTTTTCAATGTTGGACTGCAATATGGGCTACTGGCAGATCCCTGTGGCCGTCGAGGACCAAGACAAGACTACTTTCACCTGCCATGAGGGGACCTACAAATACGTGCGGCTTCCATTTGGCCTGACCAACGCACCTGCTATCTTCCAAAGGGCCATCGACATGCTACTAGCGGGCCTCAGGTGGAAGACGGTGCTGGTTTACCTGGACGATGTTATTGTTTTTTCCCGGACGGCCCAAGAACACCTGGGCCACCTCGAAGAAGTCTTCTCCCTGCTAGCCAAGGCCGGCGTATCCCTGAAGGCCAGCAAGTGCTTCCTCTTGCAAGAGGAGGTCGAGTACTTAGGCCATATTGTCGGCAAGGGGCAGGTCCGAGTGAACGAGAACATTCTCGTGGGCCTTAGGCAAGCGGAGCCGCCCAAGACCAAGAAGGGCCTGCGCAGCTGCCTAGGCATGTGCAATGTCTATAGGAGGTTTGTGAAGGACTACGCGGAGGTGGCTCGGCCTTTGACGGCCCTCACCAGTACAAAGATCTCCGACCCGCTGCCCGAGTTCACGAAGGAGCAGCTGAGGGCCTTCGAGGACCTCAAGTGGAGGCTGACCCACACACCCATCTTGGCCCTCCCGCGACGAAAGGGTCAGTACAAGGTCGACACGGACGCCAGTGCTACCCAAGTTGGCTGTGTTCTACTCCAAGAGCAGGCAGAGGGTGGCCTCAAACCTGTTGGGTACTGGAGTCGGCCCCTGTCGCAGGCCGAGAGAAGCTACAGTACCACCGAGCGTGAATGTCTTGCCGTAGTGTGGGCCCTCTTCCTCCTGCGGCCCTACCTTTCGGGCACACGCTTCATCGTGAAGACGGACCACACAGCCCTCAAGTGGATGCTCCACATGGACGGAGCACATGGCCGGCTGGCCCAGTGGCGGCTACGGTTGGCCGAGTTTGACTACATCGTGGAGACGCGGGCCGGCGCGGCCCATCATGCAGATGACACCATGTCAAGGCTCAAGACGACGGGGGTCGACACGAAGCCCATCCCGGAGAAAATCCCCTGTCTACTCACGTTGGCCAACTTCGCTCGTGGCTGGGTTGCCCCCGATCCTAAGACGAACAAGGGCTTCCCACCCCTCACTGTGAAACGTCTGATTAGGGCCCAATCTACGGACGCACGCTGCGTCGAGATCCGGGCCGAGATGGACAACAATACCAACTCAAGGTTTGGTGAGACTCCCGACGGCCTACTCGTGCGGCTGAGCCCCCTTGACAATGCCGTCCAAGTGTATGTGCCCGAGGGCCTACGCCAAGAGGTCCTGACGTTGGAGCACAACCCGGCCCACGCTGGCCACCCGGGGGTAAATAAGATGTACACCTCCATGCGGTGGGCCTACTACTGGAAGTCTATGGTGGCCGATGTCTACAACTTTGTGGCCAATTGCAACGCCGGAGGTAGTGGAGCCCACGTAGGGTAGCCGGGCAACTGGGGAACTCTTGCTGGTGCCACCCGACGAGGATCCCGTTCTTGGCCCGATGGGGCGGACTGATCACCATGTCCCCATGGGACGGCTTGAAGAAAGCGGGGTCCAAGTAGGAAGAGGGAGGCACGATGTAGTCGGGACCTGGGGCCGCACGTAGGGTCCCCTTGGTAACCTCTTCACGGATGCCCTTGAACCGCTACAATTACCCGACTTCTCCCGCGTGCCGAACCACCGTTACCGACTGGGATCGATCGGCCTTGACAGGGATCCGAGCTTGGGGCATCGCGGCCATCTGTTTGTCGGAACGCGTTCCCGGGACAGGATCCGTCCGCGACCCGAAGCACCTTGTGAGCCATGGTACCCGTGACCCAACCGCGGGCCTCTTCTCGGCGCCATGCGTTGCCCGTCTCGGGACCGAAGTCTTCAGGTACCGTGCCATGGACCGCCACGTACGCTTGACCCGCACCACGTTCCTCTTGGTCCATGTCGTCCACTCCTGGCCCCGCGACCGGTACGCTTTGACCACCAGGAGCCCCTTGAACCGCTGCACCTTGACCGACGGGACCGTGTTGGGCCCCAGGTACCGCCATGATCACCGGTACGCTGGCACCGCCAGGAACCGCCGAGCCCTCGCCAGCAGACGCGCTCGTCGCGGCGCGGCCGGGCTCCATGGGGACGGGGTAACGATACATGGTGTGGGGAAGTGGGGCACCAGGTGAAACGAGTGCGTAGGAGCGTCGGGAAGGGGAACGGATAGAGGGAACGATTGAGGTGCCCACGGGGAAGCGTCGCGGGGAAGATGGTGCGTTGGGGTCCCAGTCGCGAGGAACGAGGGAGCCCGTGAGGGCCCTGCTAGCCCTGGGCCCCCACTCCAACGGAACCCAGGCTGCGTCCGTGTGCCGCTGGCCCCCGTCCGCATCCCTTCGCCACCTCACCCACTCCAGGGGCCGAGTGCCACACGGGGAGGGCGAGTGGAGGGGGAATACAGGCGGGCGGCCGGCGCGGGCTGCGCCACACCCCCCTTGTTACCCCGTGCGTGGCCCTCACCTCTGCCGTACCGCCCTGGTCAGTCTGCCTGGAACCCTCTTCCTCGAGACACTTGTCGGAGGGGGACCCTGTTCGCAGACACTGGCCCCACGTCCCGTCCGTTGTGACCCTGGTCTAACCCTGTCGGACCCTTTCAAGTACCTCTCCCCGGTTTCCCTGTTGGCCTGCGGGACGCTCGGCCCTAGTGAGGGGGCCATGTGGCGTTGTGGCCGTTAGGCACCAGTGGGACCCGGGAGGCTGACTTGGGACCCGGCTGGCATCGTTACGTGGAACCACGCGCTGGCTTGGGATCCCTGCATCGGTGGCCCGGGGCAGTGGCGCCACGCCCGGTGCCCTGATTGGTCCCCCGGAGTGGAGGACTTGCCCGGTCGGGGGCATACTGACCTTCGGGTCATTTTCTTGATTTCTCGCATTTAGTTTCCTTGCGTGATTTCGTGTCTTTCCCCTTTTTCCCCCTGGGTTTTTTTCGGGGATTGACATTGGTGTGTGGATGGATTTCGCTTGCTTTTCGTGGGTTGGCCCGGTGAGCGGCCGGTGCCATGCTGGCACTTGGCCCGCTGGGGGCGCCCTCTTGGGGCCTCGTTCTGGGCCCCTGGAGGGGCCCGTGGGGGAGGTCCTTGAGGGGTGCTCCGGGGCTCTCCCCGGGGCCATCTTGTAAAATCAACAGTGCTTTGGGTTTCCTTCTCCCTCGGGCTTTTGTCCTGTATACCTCTGCCTCGTATCGTGGCGGGCGAGTGGACCAGCAAGGGCTCTTACCTGCTCCTTCCTGGGCTTCGGACTATGGTCTCTGTGTGTGTGCTTGTGGTTTGTGGTTTCGGGAACCTGGGTTCCATTACGCTACACTGGGGCGGTCAGCAGTATGCGAAGATTGGCGGCGACCTCACCCTGCTGGCCAGCAGACGCGGGCTTACGCCACGATACCAGGAGATTGTATTGGATAGGGTCGAAGACAGAGACCAGGCGCTGGGCAGCCCGTTCGCGGCATCCAGTACATTTGGACTGGGCGGAGAATACCAGACCCTAGTTCAGATCCACAAATTTACCTTCGGGATCGCGAGGCTGCGGATCCTTCGCGAACGCTCGCGAAGCTATGGCTTCCCTGCTTGCGCTCCGGATTCGTTTGTGCAGACAATGGCTGATTGGCATCGATTTCCAGGTGTCTTCTTCTCTCCGGGCGAGTATTTGCTGGAAGACAAGGGCATGAAGTATATGTCGCGTGTGATTGGCCCGTTGTCTCGGCCGGAGTGCACCACGGCTCAGCATCCCAACTTCAACTATCAGCGGGCAAAGCTGCAGGTACGTTCGGAGCATACCATTGGCATGTTGAAGGGGGGATGGGGGAGTCTCAGAGAGCTGCGTATCAGCATTGGTAGTGACAAAACCTTCACGTGCGCTGCGAACTGGGTCTTGGCAGGCTGCGTATTGCACAACGAGTGCCAAGGAGAGGGGGGTGGGTTTTCGCAGCGGAGGGAGTGAGAAGGGTCCGGTGCTTGCATCTTACGTCCTGACGGCGATCCTATGGCGGCGCAGAAGAGCGTGGCGAACCACGTTGGTGACTGTATGAGAGCAACTAACGTCTTCGGACATGGCAGATTTAGAGAACGCATGGGCCGCGGTGCGCGCGATAGACATAGGAAGACAATACGTACGAGGGGGCTGCCGCTGCATGCTTTCTCATGCTCGTACAGTGTACACAAAAACCCTTTGGCCTACAAAAGCGTGAACTCAGTACCGAACGGTCATTGCTGTCCACTACATCACACGAAAGAACACCTCACGCCGCACAATATCAGCCTCCTACTGCGTCAAGAGCCACTGATCCCGCTGCCACCGATACGGCTGCTGGGGCGCCCTTCAAGGCTGCCCCCAGCCATGCTCTCCTCCATGCCCTCCAGCGATTCACTGTCAACGAGATCTCCAGTCCTTTCTCCGGCCTCGGCCCCAGCACCCCCAGCAGCCCTACCGACCTCTCCAGCAGCGGGCTCGTCCAACCCCGCACCTCCCAAAGCTCGCACATTGCTTCCCGCTGCGCCTCCCGCCGCGCGCGCCCGACCTTCCGCCGCGGACGACTCACGGTCCTCAATCAACTTTTAAAGGTAGCGTAGGATGGCAGGGTTGTCGGGCATCTTCTCCAGAAGGCGGGACAATTCGCCGATTCGCTTCGTTTTCTGCTTTTCGTCGAATCGTCGGGGTGAATCGGCCACCGCCTTCGACACGTTGCTCAAGAGAGATCCACCTCCCGGCATGATAGCCTCCAGGGCATTGTCAGCGAAGGCCGCATGGACTGTGCGCTCGC
The DNA here is from genome assembly GCA_009829735.1 of Pyropia yezoensis. Classification (NCBI taxonomy): domain Eukaryota; phylum Rhodophyta; class Bangiophyceae; order Bangiales; family Bangiaceae; genus Pyropia; species Pyropia yezoensis. The sequence goes on from CM020618.1 coordinate 41,863,456, forward strand.
TGGCGCCCGCATCCGCCCCAGGACCATTCGCAGCCTGGGAAGCACCGGCAGCAGCGGGAGATTGACCCACAGATCGAGCACCCTCCGCCCATCCAGACAAGGCGCCCGCCTCCGCGCTAGCGTCGGATGCCCCATCGGAGCCGCCTTCCACGCCAGGAGCCGCGCCGCGACCCAGACGGTCAGATTCAGCCGCGCCTTCCCCTTCCGCCGGCGACGAGACCCATGAAGTCCGAAGAAGCGTCGTCCGGAGGAACGCCACAGAAAGGTGATGCCCGCCCGCGCTGCACGCCCAGCACCAACGGCAGCGCCACCGTGACGTACTCCATGATGGAGTCAACGTCTTCCATGGAGGCGCACCAGTGGCCGGCCTGCTTCTTCAGGAAGCCCTCAACGGCGGTCTTGACGCCGTCGGCCGACACTCCATTACTCTCGGCGCTGATAGCTGCGCGTTTCTTGTACACCTTCACTGCAATTTTGATGAGGCGGGCGCAGGCGCAAGCGTAGATCGCCCTTTCCTCAATGTACGGGTACTCGCTTACCAGGTGGGTCGACACGTTGGCCACGTGCAGTTGCTTGGCCGTGCCACGGGTACCGTGCCGCGTGACGCGCGGATGACCTTCGTCGTGCCAGCGCTTCAAAACTTGGACACGTACATTAGAAAAGTAAACACTATCGCGATCATTAGCTGCTTCAGGCGGGGCTTGGCCTTGTCCACGGGTCGGCGCATCGCCGACACCGTTGCCTCGCTCATCATCGACAGCACCGTCACACGCAACACCGACAGCACCGTCGCACGCATCACCAACATCTTCGTCACCTAGATCGAAGTCCCTATCCGAAAGCTCTGCTGTGCACCGAACGCCGGCGTCTGCAGCGAAGCCTAGCTTCCCGTCATCGTCCTCCGTCTCAGTATTCGCATCCGTCCCCCCCCGCCGAGCGCTGCCATGGACATTGCCACCGGAGGACGCAGGACAAATAGAGAGCCCTTCGCCCGTGCCACTCTGGGACAAACGCGAAGCGCGGGGGGCGGGGAGCCCAGTCAAAGATACGACGAGCGTGCTGATCGGAGACCGGCACCCAGAGGGGGGGGCGGGGTGCCCAGCACGAGAAGGGAGGCGCACGGCAGGCGGGGGGGGGTGCTCAGAGCCAACGGGAGTAGGAAAGGTCGGCGGAGGGGGGTGAGAGGCCGAGGAGGATGGCGAGGCGGAAGGGGGTGGCGAGGCCGATGATAACTCGCGCGCGCGGGCGCATCGCCGAAAGAAGGGGGGATGAGGCCGCCTCCATCGATGAATGAACCGTCCCCAGCACTCGGGACTGGCCGCGTACCGTCGACGTCAGGAGAAGAACGTCGCTCTCCAGGACGGAATATGGCGGGGGGTCGGGACAGGACTGCCGCTGCAATGCCGAGAACGCCAGCGAATGGGGCATTCTACCCTCGCAAGTCCATACCCCCATCGGGAAGAGAATGTTGTGTGAGCGGAGGCGCACTAACGAAGCGCTGGCTCGCCGCAGGGAGAGGGAACAGATTGGCTGGGCCAGCCGAGTCTTCCGCTTCATCCGGGAAGGGTGGCGCCAAGCGCCGCGCCTTGCGTGAGCGCCGAGAAGGCATGACGAGAGCGAGTGTGGGGAGAGTGGATCGCGCAGGTGCGACTGCCGGGGATGACCGTACCCTGTCGAGCTATGTGGGAGAAGGAGGCACGAGGAACAGAGAATGAAGCAGATGGACTCGAGTGCTTCGACCTCTCAGATCCACCTGCGCGCCGTCCCCGCTCCTGTCCAGCGGCACTTAGCAGCGACCAGCACGCTCCCCGGCGGAGCCCTGCGGGCGGGGCGCCCCAGCAGCTGCCCTGCGCGGGCGAACAACGCGGCGGTCTGCGGCACTACATACGTTGGCTCCTGTGGGGATGGGGCGGACTGGACATGTGGAGAGCACGCTGGTGTCACTGCAATAATGTGGGTATTTGCAGCGCGGGTGGGCAAACTTGGGCAGGCGGGGCGGTCGCAGCGGGGGTGCGCACAGTTGGCTCGCGCGGCGGTAGGGCGCGCTCAGAGAAGGCACGTTTTAGGGGGGGGGGAAGGCGCGAAGGGGTATGCTGTGAGGAACCACCCACACTTGGGCAGCCCTCAACATACTCGTGATGGTGTCAGCGACCCGTGCCAGCCGGTAGGGCGACAGGGTGCGGGGCAGAGGGTGGAGGTGGTGATGGTGGTGGATCTGGGGAAGAGGACGGCGCGACGTCGGTGGTGATTGAGGGTGGTTCGAAGGGTTACGGTCGTCTTTGGTCTGTGTCTGTGGTTGCCCGTCAAGTTTCCCCCGGTGGCGCCGACACCCACGCACTACATAGTCGCGTCAGAACACCCGAGGTGCCCCAAAGCATGCGTTTCCCCGTTGCGCCGCCGGTAGGCACAAAACGGCCCAGAAACAAAGCATGGATCTCAAAACAAAGCATTAGCGGGCGTGCGCACTAAAGAAGTGCAGCCCCAGTTCCCCCCAAACGAAGGGGTCTGGCGCGCGGCGCCTAGTGCGCCGCCCCAGCCGGCCCCAGACGCCAGCCAGTCCGAAGGTCCGAGAGGCTTGTAAGCACGGTTCGATCGAGTCGACCGAATCGGCCAGCCGGCTAGGCAGTCACATAGCTGAAATGCTGCAGCGAGGACATTCTAACGGACTTGCCAGCTGTGGCAGATGAGGCTCGTCATGGGTGGTGACGGTGGCGCCTTTCGACAGGCCATGATGGGCTCTCGATAGCTGCTGTCGTGCGGCCGGCGAACACAGTGAGACAGCGGCTGACTCATCTTGAGTCGGGAAGGTACACCGCGTCATGCCCCACAATACAAGGAGTTGATCCATGTTGCCAGGAGTTGGTTCGGCAGGATCTGTAAGGAGAGGTCGCAGATATCATCTCTTAGGTACTTGGCATGGGATTAGGGAGGAAATCTTTACACCTCCCCCCCTTACGACGTGCGTCGAAGGAAAGCGTCGAGAACCTCAGGTGCGTTTGCGAGGTATTGCTTGGTTAGCCAGGTGTTCTCACTAATATTGTGGCCTTCCACTTGACCAGGTACTGCAGTCGTCCACGGCGTCTTCGTGACCGTATAATGGAGTCCACTTCGTACACAACCGAACCGTCCGGAAATGCTACCGGAGGTGGAGCGGGAAAAAGTCGACCATACGGATCAGCGCTGTACGGCTTCAATAGACTGGCGTGATAGGCGTTGTGCACCTTTCGACGAAGGACTGCTTGAGGCAGATCCAGACGGAACGCTACATCGTTGATGCATTCAGTAACTCGGTGGGAAGTCGGCGTGCTCGCTCGCTCGCTGGGCCCGCAACCTTCCAGACTACAGCAAGTGCGTGGTTGGCGCAGGGAGTTGAGTCTCACCGCTCGCTGCGGGCCCTTTGCATTTTCAGTGGGGCCCTTGAACGATATCGACGCCAACGACGTCGGTCTCGCTGCCGGCATCCCCTCTCCACTCATTTTAAGACCTTTCTTGTACGCCATTGGTTGTGACCGACCACTCGGAACCCGCACCTCGTCCCCCACTTGGATGCGGAAGAGAGCTCCATGATGTCGTCGCAGCAGGAAGACTCTCGCGCTCCTGCGATTGGGGAAGCCGTAGCTGACGCCGTCGTGGGCAGGGGGCTCCTGAAAACGAGATACATGGGTGAGACTGAGAGTGCGCGAGGCGCGCCCGCGGACGAATTGGACAGAATCCTGTCACTGTGAGGGCCTCTCGCAACTGCGCCGGCGACTGCGGAGCACAAGAAGGTGCAACACGTGCTCCTGGAAAAGAGTGATGTGCCATGGAAGGCGGAGCCAGCAGGTTGGGGACTGCTCGAGTTGTACCAGGCGGAGGCCAGCCGAGGGGGGGCAGCAAAGAGGTGGACGTGATGGCTCTGTGCCTTCCACGCCTCCGCCTCGGGAAGAACGACACGACGCTGCTGCTGTGGGGTGGCAACGTGCCCAATGCTATCTAGCACCCTCGCCAGCTAGAGATGTGGCGTTGTGGCCCTGAGGTGCCGCTGGGATCCAGGAGACTGACTTGGGACCGGGCTGGCAGCGTTTCATGGAACCACACGCTGGCTTAGGATCCCTGTATCGGTGGCCCGGGGCAGTGGCGACACGCTCGATGCCCTGATGGGTGCCCCGGAGTGGAGGACTTGCCCGGTCGGGGGCATACTGACCTTCGGGTCATTTTCTTGATTTCTCGCATTTGTTTTCCTCGCGTGATTTCGTGCCTCTCCCTTTTCTCCCATTGGGTTTTTTATTGGGGTTGACACTTGTGTGAGGGGGGATTTCGCTTGCTTTTAGAGTGTTTGCCCTGTGAGCGGCCGGTGCCTCCCTGGCACTTGGCCCGCTGGGGGCACCCTCTGGGAACGTCGTTCTGGGCCCCTGGAGGGGCCAGTGGGGGAGGTTCTTGAGGGGTGCTCCGGGGCTCTCCCCGGGGCCATCTTGTAAAATCAACAGTGCTTTGGGTTCCTTCTCCCTCGGGCTTTTGTCCTGTTTACCTTTGCCACGTACCGTGGCGGGCGAGTGGACCAGCAAGGGCTCTTACCTGTTCCTTCCTAGCCTTTGGACTGTGGTCTCTGTGTGTGTGCTTGCGGTTTGTGGTCTCGGGAACCTGGGTCCCATTACGCTGCAAGGGAGCCGGGATATGCCGACCATGACTTATTTAGTGCATAGCAGAGCGGCCTTGCAAAAGTCCCGGAACGTGACGGGTGGTTCTTGGTCAACACGTGGGGTGATGGAGGGCCCTTCAATAAACCGCTTATTGACGCCCAAGGCCGACCGCCAGTGGCACCACATAAGCTTCGTGCTCATGCATGTAATGGCCTTTTCGCCGCACAGCTTTGCTACTCACAAGCACGTGCGAAGCTTGCTGAAGGACCTGGCCTCCTACACTCCTCCAGCTCCCAACACGGTTGTACATGATCTTACCGAGCTCACGACGGCGTCCTGAGCCCTGTACCTAGCCGGTTTATGCGTACTAAGAAGCTTTTTGAAGGGCTGCCACTTGCCAACATCGTCACGGACATGCGGAATGGGCAGCACACTAATACAGCGACTGTGGGGAAAGCGTGGAGTCGGGCAAGGAGCTGTCTTTTCGACCCAAGCGACGAGAAGGAAGGAAGGCCTTGTGTGAGTGAAGCTTGTGGCTCCCCATCAACGGCGGATCTCGCCAAGGCTGAGCTGGAGTCAGCCCTGCATCTCAGGATTTTACAAGAAGGGTGACTCGCAGGTGTTCTGGACGCGGAACTAAGGTAGCTTCCTGACCTGGCGATGGTCACGTGCTCGCTCATGGGCGCTGTCGGAACTTCGGCGGAGTCGGGGAGAGACTTCTCAATGGCGGGGAACGTCATGACACAGAACCGTTCCACGCTGCTGTCCCAGCACCTAGAGATGCACTCTATTATCAGGGACGACGTGAGCCTTTCGCCCAAGGTGCTCAAGGACGTTCCAGCTCTAAGCGGCGAGCAGGCGGCCAAGCTGCGGAAGATGACACCGCAGGGCGGTCGTCCGCAAGTCGTTGGGGACGGGGGCACTTTGTCGTAAGACGAGGAAGCGGGGTAGCGCGGTACGTGTCGTATGTTTATGACATTGAGGGAGGCGTGAGTGCGTCCTCTACGCTAAAAACTACGCTCGCGGCATACCGTTTGAATTTTACGCTCGACTGGTTTGAAAACAGTTACCGGAAAAACTACGCTCGATGACTCGTCTGGAAAGTGCACGCTTGGCATCACGCATCCGACTTACGCCTGCCAAAGTTATGGTCGCTTGACAGCCCCTGAAAGACACGGCGTCCCGTCAACATCCCGAAACAACTCTCTTCGAGTATGTGCAGGCGACTCTATTTTTTCTTTTTGTATTTCTCTTGAGAAGATGAGTTTGTCCGTGTTTGGGCGTGTTTCAGTAACTCTCGCTTGTGGTCAAAGAGCCAAGTTGCCACGTGCAACACGCGGCGTTCTGTAGCCGATGACAAGCTCAGAAGTGCTTGGTGTTCAGTGTTTGACGGGCATTCGGCTCATGGATGGCACCAATAAAGTCGATGCAATAAACTAAATACAGTTAATAATAGTTTAGGTATGGAGTGATCAGTTGGCGCTTTCCCGTTTTTTTAAAAATGTTTTTTTAACAAAGTGCTGGGTGAGCCCCCCCCCCCCCCACCCCCCTTTTCTCCTCACTGCCCCTTGTCCTGTTCGTTATCTCACTACTTGCCACCGCTATGCCACGGAGCAGCCATAGAAGGACTGGCGCTGCGCGATGGTCAGTTCCTTACGCTGCACTGCTACATGTGCCACCACGGCTGTCGCTGACTTCGCGGACTTCCTCGCCGCCGCCCTGGCCACGGACCCTCCCACTCTGATGGTTGCACACGTCAAGTGCGGTGGGGGGTCGGTTCGGTGCAGAAGAAGACTAGTACAGAGACTGCTACGGCCACTCGGTCTGTTCGCTTTGCCGCCACGTCGAAGGTCGCAGCCGACCGCCGCCTTCCGCACCATCATGAGCGGCAAGAAGGTCAGCAGCGAGAGTGCGAGTAGCGAGAAGGCGTAAAGCGCGACTCCTGCGAGACGTTGTGAGGAGGGCGCCCCAGGGCGACGCGGCAGTGAGGGTCAGGCGAAGTCCAGCAAGAAAATAAGAGATTATTTGAACATCGATATTTAGTAGATTAATACGTAGATTAATTTATCTGGGACACAAAAATCCCATTCTTTTCCATCCATCATTCGGCAGTGTGAAGAAGGACCCTGAATCTGGTGAGCGTCTGATTGGCCGCCCCGCCCATCCCCAGTTATTGCTGTTCTCCCAATTTTGGCCGATCCGGACAAGAACCACACTGCATGAACAACTGTGTGAGCCAATCGCGTGCTGGCAGGTGAGGACGAGCCAATCGCGTGCTCTAGGGGCCCGATCGCCCTGAGCAGATGATTAGCTGCAGCCACAGTGGGCCTCTTACCAATCGCTGATTGGTCGAAACACTGTTGTTCTCTCGGCTGAGATCGCCGAAGATTCCCCCCACATCGACTCGTTTCTCTCCGGAACAGTTGTGCAGCTTGTCTTGGTTTCTGTTCCACTCGGGTTCTCCCCTCCATGTGCTCGGGGTCCCGGGGAAGTCGCAGATCTTACCGTTTGCACAGCAATGGAGGCTGATTCGGAGCTCTCATTGGTCAGAGAGGTCTCCTGTGAGGCATGTCATTGGTCAGTGGACTGTTGTTCTTGATCTTGTCCGGATCGGCCAAAATTGGGAGAACTGCAATATAGTAAAAAGTAGACGTGCACGTGTCGTGATCATGTTAAATTTCGGGCACTGGACCAATCAAACCCACTCTGCACGACCCGTGCACGTCCATTTCTTACGGGACGCACAATACGCTGGCTGATCTTCAGGCGTTGCGCCTGCGCAGCACTACTTATCGCCTGTCAAAGTTTTCTTGCTTTTTTGGGAAATTCTCGAGCAAAAACCTGCATAAAACCTGCATCGACCCCTCCTCAAGACATCATAGGAACCGCTTTTACCCCCGTTTCTTGCTTTCTGCCCATAACAGCTCGGGCGATTGGTGGTCGCCACCTCCCTTAGTATGACCGGAAGCGCTCGGGCAGGAGAACACTCTTGTGAAGCGCAAAGAAGCGACCGACCATCGCTACGCATGGGAGCAATGTTTAAACAAAAGCGCAAAAAAAAATTGCACAATCTCTCGCACTGGTTAAGCAAAAACCTGCGCGACGACAGCTTTCGAGGGTCTGCACGGAAAAATCTCTCCGCCTTGCTCGACATCTACAACGTGAATTCTGACCAATGGAACGCTCCGTCCAGCAAACAGCAGCGCCACTGCTGTTGTCATTGGTTGACAGAACACCGACAGCGGCCGTCGTGTCGGTCATCCTGTGGGAGATTCTTTGGCCTCAGCCCAGCCCCTCGATCAGAAAAGCAAAGTTCTGCTCGAGCCGTTCATTTTCGCGCTCGAGCAGAGCAAGAATTTGCACAACGAAGCAAGAGATCTGGCCAAAATCGTGGTTGTATCCTGATAGGGGATAAGCACTGCTGCGCTGGGGCGGATCCCCCGCAGCCCTCCCGTCAACCGGCGCAGTGGTGTCAAACGCCAAGACGTCGGGGACCGAATTTTGGCCCACACAGCGCGTGCGAACCCGTGCAGACCTCGAAAAACCTGGCTCAGAGGGTGCGCACAGGGCATTTTTTTTGCACTGGAGCGAACAGCTCGTGCAAGCGCATGGCACTGGCTCCGGAGTGGTCTTTCCCCTTCTAAGGCGTCGATGTCCTCACCAACGACGAAGAGAGGGAGCTACGGAGACCAGGCAAAGTGTGCTTGCACGGGCTGTGCGCTCCAGTGCAAAAAAAACGCCCTTTGCGCACCCTTTGAGCCAGGTTTTTCGAGGTCTGCACGGGTTCGCACGCGCTGTGTGGGCCAAAATTCGGTCCCCGACGTCTTGGCGCTTGACACCACTGCGCCGGTTGACGGGAGGGCTGCGGGGGATCCGCCCCAGGCGCAACGCCTCAAGATCAGCCAGCGTATTGACACCACTGCGCGGTGGAGCCGTGACTCACTTCCCGTCCACCAGCGCCCGTTCCTTCCCCCCCTCTCCCCAGTGCCAACCCTTCCGCTCCCTCCCCACCCCGTCTGGCGCCCCCTCTCCTCCGCCTTTGCACACGCACCCACCCCAACCCCCCCCCCCCCCGCAACCCCTCCCGCCGGACCTTCCCCGTACGCGCCCGTCATGGCATCGTCTTTGGCGCCCGCGTTTTGCGCCCCCGCCGCTGCCCTGCGCCGCGGCGCCGCCGCCCCCTGCCGCGCCACCCCCCGCCCGGCGGCGGCGGCGGTGGCGGCCCCGTCTGCGTTTGTGGGCCGCCGCACAGCCGTGCGGGCGGCGGCGGTGGCGGCGGCGCCCGCCGCGGGCCGCCTCGCCGCGGGCGCGCCGCGGGCGGTCGTCATGGCCCTGCCGCTGGCGACGGTCAAGGTGGCCATGGCCGTCTACGCCCTCCTCATGGGCGGCGGCGGCCTCGGCGCGTATGCAAAGACGAAGTCGTCGGCGTCGGCGATTAGCGGCGTAGGCGCCGCCGCCGCCCTCGCCGCCGCCTACACCACCGAGTCGGTGCCGGCGGCGCTGGCGGTGGCGGTGGCCCTCACCGCCGTCTTTGCGGTGCGGTACGTCAAGACCAAAAAGGTCATGCCGGCGGCCGTGCTGGGCGCCGTTTCGGCGGCCGCGGCCCTCTTTTTTGGCGTCAACCTGTGAGCACCCCCCCCCCCCTACCCCGCGAGCGTGCGCACCGCGCGGCCAAAGGGGGGGGGTGGTTAGGGGACGGGTGAGGGCGAGCAGGGTGGGTGGCGGAAGGGGGCCAGGGCAGCGAGTGGTGGTGGGGGAGTCGAGGGGGGTGGTTGGGGGGGGGGGGGGTATGGGCGGGTGGAGGAGAGGGGCGTGTCTGCTGTGGGAGGGGGGGGGGGGTGCCGCAGCGCGGGACGCCGCGGTGGGTGCCACACGGGTGGGGGTGTTTGTTTCGGCGCGCCGCGTGGGCGCCGGCGTGGTGCGCTCGCGGGAGGATCGGGTCGTAGCTGCTGCCAAGGGACCAGTACCCCGTGGTGTTTTTTCTCTTCTCCATTCTTGGTCATCCGCTGCGTCACCGGTGCAACTGCCACCGCTGAGGGTCCACGGGCGTGGCCCCGTCTCGGCGGGGCGCGGCGAGTCCCTCACGAGTTCTCCCTTCACAGCCGTGTCGCTGTTGCTCCGCGGCGCGGCTCACTGCCATCGACACGGTTGCAGGAGTGGCTGCCGTCTGCAGCACCCCCCCTCCCAACCCGATCTCCTCCTCTTCCCCTCTCCCATTGCACCTCCCAAAAAGCCAAAAAAAAAACAGCCGGGCGCCGCCGCCGACGTGCGCGAGGGTCGTGGTGGGGCCGGCGCAACCGCCCCCCCCCCCCCCCCCGACCTCAAAACGGCGCCCCCGTAAAGGTCTTCTTAAACAGCACCCGCTCGCCCTCCTCCCGCCACTCGGCGGCGCCCACGCACATGCCCCGAAAGGTGGACAGGTTGGCCACCAGGGAGCCCCCAATAAACGGCAGGTACCGGCGCTCCGCCGGCGCCGCGACGCGCACCCGCACCGACGGGCGGGTGCGGGCGGCAAGGTCGCCGAGGAGGCGCCCCCCAAACCCCCGGTACAGGGTGGACCCCCCCGACAGGAGGACCGACGACCACAGCCGCCGCCGCGCGTCGAGCGGCGACGCGTCCACCGCCTCGGCAATGAGGGCGGGGAGGCCTGGGGCCTCGGAGCCGACGAGGGAGGGTGTGAAGAGCGCTTCGGGCGCCAGCGACCGCTCGGCGGTGAGGGGGATCTCCTGGCCGTCGGGGAGGGTGTAGACGGTGGGGGGGGCGGCGGCGAGGCTGACAAACGTGTCTCTGTGAACGACGGGGGGGGGGGGGGAAGGGGCGCAAGGCGGGCGGGGAACAAGGACGGCGCGCAAGCAAATACAGAGAGCGCGGGCTCGGCGCATGCGGCACGTGTGAGCAACGGACACGGCAGGCACGGCAACGACAACGCAGCCGTCGACGGCCCTCCTCCCCTTCGGCTCCCCACGCACGCCCTCTCGCACAACGGGTAGCCCGTCCACCATCGCGTTCCACACAAGCCCAGCCCCCATGCACACAGCCGTGCAAAGACCGCGGCTCCGTACGCACAGTCTTGGGTTGGCAGCCACGTAGCAACACGCCTCCTTCATCTCGCGCACTACCTCCCGCTCCGCAGTGGTGGCGAAGGTGTGGCCCTGTACACGGAAAAGGGGGGGGGGGGAGAAGAAGGGGGGAGGGGGGGGGGTGGGGAGGGGGAAGCGGGGCAGCGCCGCGACGCAGAGCCAAGAACCACCCAACCGCTGGGGCGGAACCCGCCGCCGCTCATCGCACCATGTCAGGCATCGCCGCATGGCACGCACACGCGGTAAGGCACCGTCACCCACGTCTAGCGACAACATGACAGCGCCTGTCCGCACAATAGGCCCCCCATTCCCCTCCCCATTCCCCTCCCCACTCCCCTTCCGTCACAAACTGAGCACCACATAGGCCCTCTCCCACTCAGCCCCCCCGCCCCCCCCCTCGCCGTCCCCCTCGCCCCCACGTACCCACCCTCACCCTTAAAACGTACGCTCTTCCGTAGCAGCCCCACCAGCCGCGTCGTCACGTCCCTGCCGCCCAGGTCCACCCGCCGCACCCCCCCCGCAACGACGTACCCGTCCACCACCGGCACCACCTGGGTAACCGTGTCCCCTACATCCACACCCACCCCCCCCAGCCGGCCGGTGGCGTAGAGCGCCAGCACGGGCGGGAGGCCCACGTACACCCGCGGCGCGCCGAGGGCCTCCAGCGCCGCCCCGACGAGCGCCCGCCGGTGGGCCCGCGACGAGCCCGCCGCTTCCGTCAACAGCAGCGGGTGCGCGGCGGGGTCGGCGCCCAGCACCCCCACCACCGCCGCCGTCCACAGCGCCTCCATGTCGGCCCACGACGCCACCTCCCCGGCGGCCATGGGCCACGACAGCCGCAGCACGCCCCGCGCGGCCGCCGCGTCGGTGCCAACGTACCGCCCACCGCGGGGGGGGGGCGGCGGGGGCGGCGGCGGCGGGAGGGGTAACCCGCCGCCGCCCTCCCCCTCACCACCGTCGCCGCCGCCGCCACCGTCACCGCCGCCACGGCCGCCAATGGGGGAGGAGGGCGGCGGGAGCGCATAGTCAATGGGCGGCCCCCCGTCGGCGTCGCCGGCGGCCCCGCCGCCGCCGCCGCCGCCGCCGCCACCGCCGCCGCCCCCCCGCGTGCCTGGCAGCGCCCGCCGGTGCTTGGGCGTCCCGACGAGCGTGGGGATGACCGCCTGCGGCACCTCCTCGCCGGCGTAGCCGACCTTTAGGGAGTGGGACCCATTGTCCAGCACAATCGGCTGGTTGACGTCCATGGAGGAGGGACGAAAAAGGGCGAGATGGGGAGGAAGGAGGGAGGAGGGCGGGGTGGGGGGGGGGGGAGGTCGGGGACGGGGAGGGGAGGGGAAGAGGGGAGGGGGGATGGGGGGTGGGGAGGGACGAAGCTCGGGACGGCAGCAACCAGCCGGGGGCGGCAAAAAAGAAAAAAAAAAAAAAAACACTGGCAGGAGGGCGGGAGTAGAGAGGGTGAGGGGGGCGGTGGGGTGAGCGTAAATTGAGCGGCACCAACGGATGAAGGGGAGCGGGGGGGGGGTAGGCGACGCCCACTGCTGTCGCGTCCCGCCCAGGCAATGGCAGCGGTGGGCGCCACGGCGGGGATTCCCGGGACGGGATCGCCCGCGGGCGGGGCCCGGAGCAAACGCGGCGCGCAAAGCGCGCACGCGGCGGGGGAGAGGGGAGGGGGGGAGGGGGCGAGCGGCGCGGTGGGCGGTCGGAAGAGGGGCACCACGCCCTTGCAAGACACAGACGGGCCGCGTGGCAAAGAAAAAGAAAGAAAAAAATAAAGGCGGCGACGGTGCACCGCTGGATCACAGTGGCGCGGTGCCGCGCTGGAGCCGGGAACCGCCCCGCCCGGCCCCCCGCCCGTGCCCCTTGACTGCGCCGCTTCCCCGCAGCCCGTCGTCTTCCGGGCTAGCGTGCTCCCCCCCCCCCCCCCAGCGGCGGTCGGCGTGGCCGCCGGCGTTGGCGCGGGACGCCTCGCCCTCCCCGTCCTTTCCCCCCTGCCGTCCTCCCCCCTTGCCCCCGCCCCTCCACGCGTCCCCCCATGGCGGCCTCCCTCCTCCTCCGCTCTCCCCTCGCCCGCTCCATGGTCGCCGCCGCCGCGTTTGCCCCGCCGGGCCTGGCACGGCCGCCGCCGCCGCCGGCAGCGGCAGCGGCCAGGGCCAGGGCGGGGGCGGGGGCGGCAGCGGGGGGGGGGGGGGCAGGGGGGGCGCCCCACCGGCTGGCGCGAGTAGCCGTCTGCCGTGGCGGCGGCGGCGGCGGCGGCGGGTGCGGCGGCGGCGGGCGCGGTCCTGGCTGGCGTGCCGCTGGTGGTTGCGGTGGGGGTGGGGTGCTGCCGGTGGGGGGGGGAGCGCCCGCCGCCGCCGCACCGTGCGCGTGGATTGCGGGGGGGGGTGGGGGGGGTGGGCTCGGAGGCCGCGCCGGCTGGCAACGGCTGACGGGGGGGGTGGCGGGGGGGGCGCCGGCGCGTCGGCGGGCGGGAGGGCGGGGGGCGGCGGCGGCGCCTGCCGCGGCTGCCGCGTCGCCGCCGCCGTCGCCATCGCCATCGCCGTCACCGTCGTCAGGGCCAGGGCCGCCGTCGCCACCAGCGGCAGGGTCCCCCCCGACAACACCGCCAGCGGACGCTGCGCCCGCCGGAGATGTCGCGGCTGCAGTTGGCGGCGGCGGCGGCGGGCTGTGGGTGTCCCCGGCGTTCCGCTCCCACTTTGGGCGCTCGCCAGGGGCGGCGGCGGCGGCGGCGGCGGCAGAGGCAGCGGCGGCAGCAGCGGCGGCGGACGCCGCCCAGGGGGGGGTCCTCCCATGGAAGCCCCGTGGGGAGGTCAAGGCGACGGCCCTGAGGCGGGCGCCGCCGCGGCCGTCGCGGCCGCCGCCGCCGCCGCCGCCGCCGCCGCCATTGGCGGGGGCGCCGCCCGCTGGAGTGCCTGTGGTGCGGGGGGTGGCCGCCGCTGCGGCGGCGGGTGGGTTGCTCCCCCCCCTGGCGGAGGGTCCCCAAGGGGAGGTGGTGCCCCTGGACGAGGAGCAGCGCGAGGCGGTGGCGCTGGCCCTGTCGGGCGCCTCCTTCTTCCTCACGGGCGAGGCCGGGACGGGCAAGTCCGCTACCCTCCGCGCCATCATCACCGCCCTCACCGCCCGCTACGGCGGCGACGCGGTTGGCGTGACGGCGTCGACGGGGCTGGCGGCGGCCGCGCTGGGGGGCACCACCCTCCACGCGTGGGCGGGGGTGGGCCTCGCCACCGCCCCCACCGACGACCTGGTGCGGTACATGCGCAAGGGCGCCCGCGCCCGCTGGGCCCGCACCCGCGTCCTCCTCATTGACGAGGTGTCCATGCTGTCCGCCCCCTTTTTTACCACCGTCGCCGACGTGGGGGCGGGCGTCCGCCGGGCGCGGGGGGGGGAGTCCTTTGGGGGGATTCAGGTTATCGGTGTGGGAGACTTTTTGCAGCTTCCCCCCGTCGTGTCGTCCTCCCCGTGGCGGGGGGGGGGGGGGGCGCAGGACGGCGGTGAGAGGGCGGCGGGCTTTGCGTTTCAGAGCCCCGTGTGGGGGGGCCTCTTCTCCCGCACCCTCTTGCTGCGGCGGGTGCACCGGCAGGCGGACCCGGCGTTTGTGGCGGTCCTCAATGAGGTGCGGCAGGGGCGGCTGTCGGCGGCGGGACGGGAGTTCCTCACCTCCCGGGCCACGTCCGCGGCGTCGCCACAGGGGCGGGGCACTGCCGCCACGGCCGGTGCGGCAGAGGCGGACGCGGGCGACGCGGCGGCGGCGGCCGCCGCCGACGCTGACGACCGGGACACGTACGTCTGGCTGGGCTCCCACAAGAAGTCGGTCGCGTCACGCAACGAGGCGCGCCTCGCCCGCATCGACCGCCCCGCCTACGTCTACGCCGCGGACGACTGGTCCGCGACGGCCGGCGCGGCGGCGCGGCTGTCCACCCTCCGGTCCCCCGCGGCGGTGGCGCTTAAGGTGGGCGCCCGGGTGATTTGCGTCAAGAACGTGGCGCCCGCGGCGGGGGTGGTCAATGGCGCGGCGGGGGTGGTGGTGGACTTTCGTGAGCCCCCCCGCGGCTCCCGCCGCGACGCCGACGGGGGGCTGGTGGTGGCCACCCCGCGTGGGGGGGGCGGTGCGGGGGGGGCGGCGGCTGGTCGCGACGGGTCCCCCGCGGGCAACCCCGATGACGCCCTGCCGCTGCTCACCGCCAGGGCTATCGCGGACATCCCCTACCGGGAGCTCCACGGCAAGTGTGTCGCGTACCGGGTGGATGTCAAGGCCCTCCCCAACCGCAAGGCCGTTGTGCTGCGCGCGGCGCTGACCAGGCAGGTCGAGGCGATTGCCGCCGCCCGCGCGGCGGCGACTGCGGCGGCAGGGACGGAGCCACCGGCAGACACAGTGTCGGCGGGGGCGGGGGTGACCGCCGGGACTCCTGGGCCAGCCCACTGGCCCGCCCGCGCCGCCCCCGTCTACCCGTTTGTCCGCTTTGACAGCGGCACCTGCGCGCTGCTGCTGCCCACCGCCGACGACCTTGTCGACGCCGACGGGGTGGTGGTGGCGACGCGCACGCAGCTGCCGCTGACGCTCGGCTGGGCGCTCACCGTCCACGGGGCGCAGGGGATGTCGCTGGCGCGCGTGGAGGTGGACCTGTCGGTCGCGTTTGAGGCGGGCATGGTGTACGTGGCCCTGAGCCGGGCGACGTCCGCCGACGGGCTGCGGGTGGCGAGCCTGAACCTCGACCGGGTCGTCGCGCACCCAGACGCACTCGCGTTTTACAGGGCGCTGGGCGGTTGAGGGGGGGGGGGGGGGGGAAGGTGAGGGAGCGGGGTGTTTGGGTGAAGGAAGGAGAAGGCACCAGGATGTGGGGGGGTGGGTGCGGCCGCGTGCGGCCGCGCGCCCATGACGCTGCCCCCAGCCACATGAAGACTGTCGCGGCTGCTCGTGGATGACGCGGCGCAACGGCACTGGAGCGCAAGCATTCCCGTAGTTTGCCTTGTCGCTCCTGTCCTTGACACCGGCGGACTTTGGCCTGGTGCGGCAGCTTGCTCAGTTGGCCCAGTGTGGGCAGCTGTCCCTGCAGCTACACCAGTACTGTACCGCTATATGATGTGCCGATCATAGATTGCTGCAATCCGCACTGCGTATGCGGTGGTGGACTCAGGGTGTGCTCCACCACCATCGTCTGCTGGACACAGTCCTCTGCTGTGTCCAGCAGACGATGGTGGTGGAGGTGACACGTGTTGGTAGATGCATTCTCTCTCTTGGCCTAATTGACCATCTGCTCAGTGGTGGAAGGTATCAATTCCTCAACTGCTCTGCTCGCTCGCATCGACCCCCTCGTTCCCGGTGCCGCCCCAATCTCCTTTTTTGCGGCGGTGCGCGAAATGCTCCTCCCCTCCCGCGCACTTGTTTGGCTGTCCCATTGCAGCGTGTGGAGCTCGACTTCTGCCCGGCCAGCCCGTGCCGTCGTCGTCGTCCTCGCGATCTCACTCCCCGCCGCGGCCTGTTGAGGCCAGTCTGGCGGCCCCTGCTCCCTCGCCCTCGGCCAGCTGTCATCACCCTCCCCGTCCCCTTCCATCCCCCCCCCCGTCCTCTTCCCTTTCTTTCCACCCTTGTCGCTCTTGCCTCGCTGCTTACTGTCGCTCCGCCACCATGGCGGCGTTTGTGTCGGCTTTTGCTGGCCGCTCCTTGCTGTGCGCCCCCCACCGGCGGGCGGCCGTGGTGTGCGCCCCCCCCGCGCCTGGCCTGGCGGTGGCGCAGCTGCAAAAGCCGCCGCCGCGCCCGTCGGCCACTCCTCCCCCCCCCCGCCCGTCGAGCGGTGGTGACAACAACGACAATGACGGGCCGGCCAGTCGGGGCGGTGCGGCGCCGCCCGCTGCTGCAAGCACCCCCTTGGCGCCGCCGCGCACACCAGAGGCGGCAGCTCCCAGCGGCAATGGCGCGGCAGCCCCGTCGGGGGGCCCCCCACGTGGCCCCCCGCCGCCGCGGCGGGAGGGTGGTGGTGGTGGTGGTGCCGGCGGCGAGCGGCCGCCGCAGGCACGGCGGGAGGGTGGCCCACCGCGGCGTGACGGGGGTGGTGCCGGCGGCGGCGGCCCGCGCGGGGGCGCCCCGCCGCGCTTTGCCCCCGGCGGCTACCGGACGGGCATGGCGCGCACGCAGCCCGACCCGGTTGTGTCCCCGCGGGGGGCGCCGCCTTCGGAGGGTGCCGCTCGTGGCGGTGGCGGCGGTGGTGGCGGTGGCGCCCCCACTGGGTATTCGAGCGAACGCGGGCGCGCCGCGCGGGAGGCTAGCAACGACCGGGGCCCGCCTCGCGAGCGGCCTCCTCGGACGGTGGGGGGCATCCAGTACACCACCTGTGCCAACTGCAAGGCCTCCTACGTCATGACGGCCGAGTCGCTCACGGCGGGCGGCGGCGTGGGCGCCAAGGTCCGCTGCTCGGTGTGCAAGCACGTGTGGTTCCAAAAGGCGGACCGGCTCAACGGCCTCGCGCCCGGCCTGGGCATGAAGGACTACCCTGAAGACCGTAAGGAGGTGATTGCGCAGGGCGGCGACTTTCGGCAGGAGCGCGCCCCGATGGGCGACCGCCCGCGGGGCGCACCTGGGGGGGATCGGCGGGGAGGCCCGGGCGGCGAGCGCGGTGGCTATGCCTCGCGTGGGGGTGCTCCCGGCGGGGAGCGCCGCTCGTATGGGGGCGGCGGCGACCGCCGCGGCGGCCGCAGCAACAACAAGACGACCGTCTTCGTCGGCAACCTGCCGTTTGCCGCGTCCGAGGCTGAGCTCCGCGACCTGCTGACCTCGACGGGGGCGGGGGTGAACAAGGTGACGATGGTGTCGGACCAGGACGGGCGGCCAAAGGGGTTTGCGTTTGCCGAGATGGCCACCGAGGCGGACATGCGGTCGGTGGTGGACGGGCTGGACGGCGCGTCGCTTGGGGGCAGGAACGTGAGCGTCCGCGAGGGCAACAAGTAGGTGGCACGCTCGGTTGGGGAGGGGCCGGCATACTCACAGAGTCTGGGGAAGCTCTTATGAAGTGGGAGAGACTGGTATTGTGCGGATGGTCGTGGCACCAGGCCTGGCGGCCCCTGTCCTGGCGTCTTGGCTGTGGCTTGCTCTGGTGGTCTTTGCTTTTCATCTCGTTTTTTTTGGGCCTGGGTGCGGCCCAGCGGCGCGGCAGGCACGCCACGCACCCATGGATGTGGTGCGCGACGGTGACCCGATTGCTCTGTTTCGACCCCAACAGGACGGCGCACGGCGCTGAGCGCCTCGACCATGCAACAACACAAGGGAACAACGACTGCAGGAAAAAAAAACTGGTTGCAACCATCTCACTCGGTCTCTCTACTATCCTCGCGCGACCTGGCGAACAAACCGCCTTCGCACTGGTCGCTACCAAGACAAGAAGACACGTGCCATCTGTCACAAAAGCGCTGATAGTCAAGCCGAGACGGCTCCACAAGCACCCAACACTTAACAGAGAGCCCCTCACATGAACCTGCACATCAGACGCCATCAGAGACACCACGCATCAAGGGAGTGGCAACCACGGCACCAACATGACAAACACCGTCAGCAACGTTGCACCTCGCCATAGCACACAAAACACCCACTGGTGCACACCCGACAGGGGTAAGGGGTGGCAGAACACGCCTGACGTCGCTTCGATCCATCAGACGGTGTCGACAAGGGCGTTCGCACATGGTCATGGCGACCTGGCGGGGTGAGTTCTAATTACCCCGACAGATATGTTGCCAGAGCTCAGCGACGTGCGTCGACAAGGTTCATCACCGGAAGCGGGCGACGTAAACAAAGAAGGGCAAGAGAGGTTGGGGAAGGCGAGGAAGGGGGATGCAGCATGGCCGGCGCGGGACAATGATGGACAGAACATACCACAGCCATAGGAAATCAGAAGAGTGCAAAAAGCACGGTGAACAGCTGTCCAAGGTATCACAGTGTAGGCGTCGATGAGGAACGCTGCATTGAACCATGGCTTACACATCGGCTCTCCGCTTTGGGCTCCACGTCGGCACGACGGAAGACTCGCCTTGCACAGCCGGCGGCGCCCACTCCAAACAAATCGAAAACTTGGGTAGATTTGAGACACATCGTCTTGCTTTGACCTGATCACGTCATGAATCACTGCTTAAAAACTCCAATGTAATTTATCCGTTACAAATCCACTCTCTCACTTAATTCTAAAATTGGCAGTGTCTGAGATGCCAACCTTGCCGCCATCTTCATGCCCGAACGACCATGGCCAGGAACGACGCTATCACATGGTACACCGCGCTCTCGTGTGACAATGGACAGCTGAACACCGTGCTCTTTGTACTCTTCTGTTTTCCTATGGCTGTGGTATGTTCTGTCCATCGTTATCTTTCGCCGGCCATGCTGCATCCCCCTTCCTCGCCTTCCCCAACCTCTCTTGCCCTTCTTTGTTTACGTCGCCCGCTTCCGGTGATGAACCTTGTCGACGCACGTCGCTGAGCTCTGGCAACATATCTGTCGGGGTAATTAGAACTCACCCCGCCAGGTCGCCATGACCATGTGCGAACGCCCTTGTCGACACCGTCTGATGGATCGAAGCGACGTCAGGCGTGTTCTGCCACCCCTTACCCCTGTCGGGTGTGCACCAGTGGGTGTTTTGTGTGCTATGGCGAGGTGCAACGTTGCTGACGGTGTTTGTCATGTTGGTGCCGTGGTTGCCACTCCCTTGATGCGTGGTGTCTCTGATGGCGTCTGATGTACAGGTTCATGTGAGGGGCTCTCTATTAAGTGTTGGGTGCTTGTGGAGCCGTCTCGGCTTGACTGTCGGCGCTTCCTTTGTGACAGATGGCACGTGCCTTGTCGGTTCAACTCGTGCGTCACGCCGCGCGTGGCTTGGTGGCCACACCAGATGCGATTAGTAATCAGGAGACTTTTCTTTTTTTGTCGTTGCAGTTTTTCCCGTCCGATCGTGGGCAGTCGAGCTCGTGCAGCCACGCCCATCGTTGCGTGCCGTTGCGGACCGAGCCGCCGTTCGCCCTTCAAAAAATCACAAGAGAAGCAAAGAGAGGCGCCAGGACCAGCCGAAAGGGTGCGACGCCAAAGAAAAGAAGTGAAAAACAGCGGAGAGCCCCCAAAGCGCAGAGCGCGACCAGGCCAACCGTGCATAGGGAAGTCCAGGAGCAGCGCCGGACAGAACAGGGGGGAGGGGCACGCGCGACAGGAGTTGCACTAGACGAAGAAGCGAAAAAAAGAAAAGAGCAGAGGGAACTGAGGGAAAGAAAAAAAAACAGCAGCGGGCGTCACCCTACCCACGCCTGACCCGCAGGCCGCCCCCACTCACCGCACCACTCACCAGCTCCCCGACTTGGACGCGGCGGCACCCCCTCCGCCCCCCCCCCCCGCCGCGGCACCCCCGGCACCCCCCCCCGGGGCCGACGGCCCCGCTGGCGGCCGCACCGGCGCGGGCAGCCGCGCGCCGAGCGCGCCGCCCACCACAAACGGCGTCCATGGCCGCGCGGCGGGCGACTGGCCGGGCAGGATGGTGCCAGCAAGAAGGGGCGACCACGGCACCCCCCCCGGCGACAGCGGCGGCGCGAGCGGCGAAAAGCCGGGCCGAAAGATGGGTGTAAAGGCAGGCGCCGCGAACCCGCCGCCGGGCGTCAGCACCCCGCCGGGGGTGCCAAACGGCGCAACGCCGCCGATGCCGCCGCCGCCGCCGCCGACGCCAACCGCCACGCTCGCCGCCATGTTCCACTGGCGGAGGCGGGCGGCGCCCGGGGACTCGGGGGGGAAGGCGAGAAAGGCAGACATATCGCCGCTGGCGCCCGCCGCCCCGGGGTGTGGCGCCGCCGACAGCGCGCGGAGGGCAGAGGTGGCCGGCACAGGCCGGGGCTCCTCGGTGATTTCCAGCGACATGTCCTCGGGAGGCGGCGGCGACTTGACCACATCGTCGCATGAAAGGGGATTGATGGTGCCCGCTGGGATGCTCAGCGCCGGCATGGCGGGCCGGTCTCGCGAGTAGACGCCGCCACCGCCGCCAAGGCGGTCTGCCAAAAAGTCTGACGATGGGCGCGGCTCGCCAGCGCCGGCGCCGTCCGTCCCCTTGGCTCCTGCCGCTCCCGACGAAGCCGCGGCGGCGGCAGGGCCAAAGCCCGCAAAGTACTCTGCTTCCGCATCGTTCTGCTCTTGCAACAGTGTGAGGCCGCGGGACAGGGATGGCCCAGGGGGGGCTCCTGAGGCAGTGGCCGCCGCCGCTCCCGTGCCGGACGCCGTGCCCCCACCTTCAGTGTCCATGGGCGTATCCGGCGCGTCGGCCGCCGCTGCGGCTCCGCCACCGCCCCCGACCCCGTCTGCCGCCGACGCCGACGGCCCAGATGACACAAACGGGAGCCACTGGGCGCCCAAGGAGGACGACGCAGCCGGTGCAGCGTCGGCTCGCGCGCCACCCCCCGGGGGCCCCGTAAATATGTCGGACAAGGCCGCCGCCGAGTCGCGGACGCCGCCCGAGTCTCCCGCTCGGGGCACCCCCACTGACGCGTAGGCCGACGCCGAGGGTGGGCGTTTGCGCTTGGCCGTCTCGCTGCCCGCCGCCGCCCACTGAGACGAAAAGTTAAACGAGTCGGCGGCGCGGCCTTCCCTCAGGTGCGCCTCGGCCGCCTCCCACAGCTGGGCAGGCGTGGCGGTCGCGCCGGCCGCCGTACGCAGCCTCGTCGAGCCGCCCCCATCGGCCTTGGCCGCGCCACCGGCGCGCATGGTGGCGCCTGCGTACGGCTGCCGTATCCTGGTGCGCTCGGGGGCGGGCAGCTTGACCTCCGACACCGTCGGTGGGATGGCCATGGCCAGTGGGGGGGCAAAAAAGGCGTCGTCGCCCATGGGGTGTGGGGCGTCCCCGGCATCACCATCGCCGCCGGCGCCTCCCTTGTTGGCTGGGGCGAGCCGACCCGCAGCAGCCGCTGCGGCGGACGCAGACGCTGCCGCCGTCGCCGCTGCTGCCGACGCGTCGCCCGCCGTTGCACCAGGCTCGCCCCACCAAGATGGATCCACGCTCGTGGCGTCCGTTGGCCGCGAGGCGGCGCCACCACCGCCTCCACCACCGCCGCCGACGCCCACGCGCCCCCAATCAAAGCTGCCCAGCGACGCGCCCGCGCCAAGGCCACTCGCCACAAACCCAGACGACGCCACCACCGACGCTGCGGCGGCAGCCGCCTCGGCCGCTGCCTCGGCCGCTTCTGCCGCAGCCGCGTTGGCGCGGATGCTTTCTTCTGGGAAGAGCAGCGGCGACGACGACGACGGCGCCTCCTCCCCGCCATACACGGCGGCCACCGACGACGACGCGCCCCCGCCCGTGCCGCTGGCGGCATCCCCAGGGGCGGCACCCGTGCTGGGCTCCACCGCGCCCTCGTCTGGCTCCCCCTCCGTTCCTGCTCCCCCCGTAGATGGCTCGCCACCCTCGCTCGCCTCCCCGCCCCCAGTCCCACCGGCGGCGGTCCCCCCCCCTCCCTCGGCATCCCCCCCACCGCCCTCCCCAGACGGTAGGGCCTCCTGGTTACGTGCATGCACCGCCCGGTGGCTGGTGAGGCTGCTTTTCCACAGGAAGGAGCGGCTGCACCCAGGGTAGGCGCACACAAACGGGCGCTCGCCCGTGTGGAGACGCTTGTGCGCCGAGAGGTTGTAGTTTTTGGAGAAGCGCTTGTTGCACACCGTGCACAGGTACTTTTTGAGGGGCGCCGTCGCCGGCTGCCGCCCCGGCGCAATGGCAGGTGGGCCCCCGCGCAGCGGCAGGGAGAGGGGGAAGTCGAAGAGGTGGGAGGGTACGCCGGGGGGGGGGGCGAGCGCCCCCGCCGGGTGTGGGGGGTACGGCCCCGCCACACCGCCCATGGGGTAGTTGCCAGGGGGGTAGACGGGCCCTGGAACGCCGCCAGGGGGATAGGACCCCGCTGCGACTCCGCCGCCGCCGCCGGCGTCCCCACCGCCGGCACCCCCACCGGCGCCCCCCCCGGGGCCCCCGTTGCCGCCGACATAACCACCGCCAGCAGCAGCCCGCGGGTGGACCCGCTGTGATGCCGGGTGCGGGGGGAACCAGCCGCCCGCAAACGACGCGTTCAGCCCCCACCCGTCGGTGGGTGGGGGGGGCGGGTAGCCGGCGGCGCCCCCCCCCCCGCCGTCGCCGCCGCCGCCGCCACCACCCCTAGGACCTCCGGCAGGGCCGCGCCCGTCATGGGCGCTGCCCGCACCGCGGCTAGGCCCCGCCCCCCCCCCGCCGGCAGTCGCGTACGGGTTGCCAGCTCCCTGGTCGCCGACGTTGCCGCCGCCGCCGCCGCTGCCGCCGCCGCTGCGGTCGCCAAACGGGTAGCCGCCAGACATGCCCGCCAGGCCTTCCGGTCGGGACCCCCCCGCCGCGCCCGCCGCCGCGCCCACCACCCCCGCCGTGGCCCCCGCCGTGGCCCCCGCCGTCGTCCGTGTCACCGCTGCCGCCCCTACCACCCCCACCGCCGCTCGTGTCGCCCCCGCCGCCCCGCCTGGCTGCCTGCTCGGCGCGCTCGCCCGATCGGGAAGCCACCCACCCGACGGGGTGCATGTGGCACTGCCGCCGCCGCCGCCGACGCCGCCACCGCCACCGCCACCGCCACCGCCACCGCCTCGCCGACACTGTCACTGATGACCGCCTGGCGTAGCGGGGGCGGGGCCCCACACGCGAGAGGGGGGGAGAGGGGCGGTGTCGCTAGGAGGGGAGCGAGAGCGGAGAGAGAGGGGAGAGGAGGCAAGAGAGGGAAGGCGCGGGCAGGGGCGGCGGCGGCGGTGACCTGGAGCGTCCTGGCCTGACACCGCCCGAGGTAGCTGCGGCGCGCGGCCAACACCGATGCGGTGGGGGGCGCGCCGCCCAATCCGCGTGCCGCCGCCCGCAGCGACGCGGGCCGCACCCACACGGCCGAGTAGCACGCGGCGGGGGGTAGGGATGGGGGGGGGGGGGGGGGAGGGGTGCGGGCGCGTGGGGTGAGGGGGGGAGGGGGAGGGCAAACCGCCCACGCGCGGCCGTGCGCTGGCGGTCCCCGCCCGGCGAGGCGAAGGCGCGTCGCGCGTGGGGGCCGCCGCGCCCGCGCCGTCGGTGCGCGACGCCGCGCGGTCGCCCAACCCGCCCCCCCCCCCTCCCGCATCCCTCGTGAGCGCCAACGGTGCACAGAGCGGTGGCCAAACCCCTTTCCAAAGGGGGGCGGCCCACCGACGTGGCGGTGGGGGTCGGAATTGTGGTTAGGCGCTTGACACAAGTTTTTCATGGAGGGGGGGCGGCGTGACACCCGCTGTGGGAGGTGCGTGCACGAGGGGGTTTGGATGGGACCCCTCTGCAAGCCAGAGCCGAAGTTGTCGAGCCGGTTTTGTGTTTTTCTGTCCCCATCCATGCGGTGTGCGAGGTTGTGGACCCCGTGCTGACCACCGATAGATACAGAGATGCCGTCATGCGGCGGGAAGCCATCAGAGTCTGTCACGATGATCATGATCGTCTGTATGGTCTGTCAAAACATGGGATGTTCTTACATACCTATCTACACCGTCCCGTCATAGGCCCTTGCCAGCAGTGTCTGCTCGTAGGTCGCCTTTTTGATTGGCTCGTCCGAGGCCCAGCACACGATGCGTTGGAGAGTGAACTGACCACCACACTGTCTTTCAGTCTGCGTTGGCACTTGGCCCCCTGACTATGTGAATAAGTGCATTGTAAGCATGTCTGTATCCACTAAGTACGACGCTTTCAGAGGTGTCGCACTCGACTCTCACGAGAGTATCTACACAGTCTCGGTCGCTTCTTCCTTTAAATCTACTTCAGGACGGCTCAAGATTACTGTAAAAATGAAGGGAGGACCCAGACCCTCCTGCGAGAGCTCCCGAGTTGGCGTAAACCAAGACTAAGTGCAAGTCTTGCAGATCCCTGAAATTTCTACAGTTCGAGCAGAGTGCCCATGGACTCGGCACAGATAATTGTGCTGTCCAATGGGCGGTCGCGCAGCCGTGTGCTTCTCACAGAGGAAATGTTCAGGGAAATGTTGGTTCTAAGAAAGTCCCTAAGACCCGTGAAAAAAAACGGCCGTTCTGGTGCGACCCTTCGCCAGACGTGAGCTTCCACGATGGAGTGCGCTTCCCGGCGTGGCAGTGCTCTTTTTGTGTGGCGCTGCCGGCCTATGTATCCGTCTGACACCAGACTTTCACAACTCGCATATGAGGGAATGTTGCCAGGCTGCTTTGTTCTCGACAACATATTAGCGGACTCGGCAGCACCTCAGGAGTCCGGCCGTCTTGTCCGTTTCTGCAGGCGATGCCTGGTTGCTGAGGAAAAAATGCACCCTCGTTTGGAGGGGTACACCAGTTTTTCACAACACACGTTTATTGCTGTTCTCCCAATTTTGGCCGATCCGGACAAGAACAACACTGCATGAACAACTGTGTGAGCCAATCGCGTGCTGGCCGGTGAGGGCGAGCCAATCGCGTGCTCTAGGGGCCCGATCGCCCAGAGCAGATGATTGGCTGCAGCCACAGTGGGCCTCTTACCAATCGCTGATTGGTCGAAACACTATTGTTCTCTCAGCTGAGATCGCCGAAGATTCCCCTTACATCGGCTCGTTCCTCTCCGGAACGGTTGTCCAGCTTGTCTTGGTGTCTGGTACACTCAGGTTCTCCCCTCCATGTGCTCGGAGTCCCCGGAAAGTCGCATATCTTACTGTTTGCACAACAATGGAGGCTGAATCGGAGCTCTCGTTGGTCAGAGAGGCATCCTGTGAGGCATGTCATTGGTCAGTGGACAGTTGTTCTTGTTCTTGTCCGGATCGGCCAAAATTGAGAGAACCGCAATACATATCAGGGCAGCCACATGGGGCCCTGCTTACGAAGATACAGCAGTCAATTCTTGATTGTATTTGCAGTCGTGAAGCATCTTTTCACGACTTTCCCCCAATAAGAGCGAAGAGAGCTGAAGCAGCACGGCCCGTTCGCGATCGTGACGTCCGGCATCACAGCCCCTGAGCTCCAAAAAGCACCCCCCCCTGCTCCGGGGTGGTAACGCGTCGCCCCGCCCGCCCCCCGACAGAGACGGAGCTCGCTGGGAGTTGCGGCTGGTAGAGATGCTCGCCTGCTCCACGGCTAGCTCTTTGCATCTGAAAAAACCCAGGAACAGATGCTCTTTTCCCACTTCAATGAGCCTGATGATAGCACATCCCTCGCACCTGGCTGACAACGACGCGTCCGTGAGGGGAGGTGGCCGTGCTGGGGAAAGCGTCCAGCAGACTATTGTTGTGCAGCGGTGTGGGGCGCGCCCGCTGGCTCCCACCAACACCGTTTCGAGAACAGTCGGGGGGATGACCGGGGGATGGTACGGAGCGAGAGGGCAAGCGGGAAGAGGCGCTTGCGCCACCGTCATCCCACGGCAGCAAATAGATAGGTCCTTGTAGGCCGGGACAGGCTCACAGACGTGTTCTGCTCTTCTGGTGACTCTGCCAAGGTGCTCAAACCCGGGATATGAGGGGGAGGTGAGCAGCGGGGCACAGGTGGGGCGAGCGGGACGCACGGATGCGTTGCAAAGAAGTCGGGTTCGGGCCAGCAATCAGTCAAATGAGCGTTCTGAGGCGGTAATTAGAACCAATTTAACCTCCGCAAGAGCGCTCTCTTTTCCGCCCGTGAGGCTTCAGTCGCGCACCTGTGCTCCTATTTTTTTTTTTCTTTATACCGTTGAAGAGCCTGTGAGCTGGAGCACCCACCGGTGCGACTCACGTACAGTCAGTGAGCAAAATTATCCGTACGGCAAGAATCGAGATTCGTGCCGATCTTTTTGGAACTATCCTATCGCCTATCCTACGCCCTGGGCTGGTCAATACTTGGTGCTGGCACCCCCCACTTCGATCACGTCCTGCACCCGTTTAGGCATCGACTCCACCAACGCCTTGAAGAAAGAAGATGGGATGGCGGCCCACTCCTCGGACAGTGCAGCGAACAGCTCGTCCGTGGTCTTTGGCATCGCCGGTCGCAGCCGCACCCTGCGGTCGAGCTCCCCCCCCACAAATTCTCTGGGGTTCAGGTCCGGGCTCTGCGCTACCCACGGAAGACTGCGCAGGCCATGCTTCTTCTTGATGATCTTACAAAACTTGGATGTATGGATCGGCGCCAGGTCTTCCTGGAACCAGGCCGCGTCCGCCGCGCCAAAGTCCGCGACAATCTTGGGCACCACGTGCTTCTCCAGCAGCGCACCGTACGACGCCGCGCTCATCTTACCCTCACAGCGCACCAAGGGGGTGCAGCTGAAAGCCGAGAAGCCCCCCCAGACCATCAAGCTCTGGCGGCCACTCTTGAACGTCGGGCGCAGCCGCGAGGGGGAGTAGCGCTCGCCTTGCCGGCGCGACAAGCGATGCATGCTCCCTTTCCGCACTGCGAAGGAGCTCTCGTCGCTAAAGCCTTGTTCCGGCCTGAAAGGTACGGCTTCTTGGCGGCTACCCGTGATACCAACCCCATGGCCTTGTCGGACCGTGTAGGTTGACACGGGACCCTTGTCAGAGCTCCCACCGCCCTGGGTGCGCGCGTGGTTGACTTTCTTCGTCAGAGAAGGGACGGAAGTGAAGCCGTTATCGTCCAACTCGCGGCGCAGGGAGCGCACCTCACGCCCAGTCAAGGCCTTTGGCCGGCCCTGCTTGCCCACCCTGGAGGCGTTCTCAGACGCCTGCTCCACCGCCGCGGCGTAGGCGATGGTGCTTTTCGGTCGGCCAAGAGCTGTACTAATAGCGCGAAGTGACTTTCCCTGACGGAGCAGCGTCGCGATCGTCTCTCGCTCGCCGGCGGACAGGGGACGACGTGAGCGTATCCCCATGGTGTTTGGTGGGCGCCCCACGCTCCAGGGGGGTCAGCTGTCGGAGGGCGAAGACGCGCGCTGCTGGTGCGTGTGGAGGCGAAGTCGAGAAAAGTGGCGCGCGCTGTTGCAAGGAGGCGGGTACAGGCATCAACAGGCGCCAGTCGCGATCTCTCGGAGAGTCGCTCCACTGTTCTTGAGAGGATCGGGCCGAGAAAGAGGAGATTTCGCGGAGATCGTTACAGAAAACATCAGCGTTCTGACCAACCAGCGTTCGGTATTGCCCTCTTGCTCTTGTCAGCATGAGACAAAATTCGGGGAAGTGCAATACATATCTACGCTGTACAAAAGATGGAACACTTTTTATTGCTTTTATTCTGTAGATATAGAACGGCTGGTCCCTAACAGTGCACAGAGACATGAAAAGAAGTCCATGAGCTGCGCTACCATAGCTCTGCGGCAACTTGTGTCCTTTTCTTACCCCTTCACGCATGACGCCCACCTGGAAGTCGTCCACGTGGTCGTCTTCGTCGAGCAGGCAAACGCTCGAAGTCCGGAACACTTCAGTACCAAAGCAAGTCTGCACCTGCATCCCGATCTCAGTCTGACAGAGCATGTCTATCGGTGGAGCTAAAATCCGAGCACGAGGTGGGTGGCCCCGCGGCTTCTAACGAGCCGATCCCAGCCAATCAGCGCGTGCGCACGTTGGCGTGTGCCCCCACTTCCTGGCCCGCCTCCACCGCCGAGCCCGCCCTCACACGCCCTCCCCACGCACCACCCTCCATCCCACGCCCCCCCCGCAGATCCATTCCTCTTCAAGTATGCTGGCATTTGCATACTGGACGGGCACTACACGGCGACAGACCGCTTCCTCAGTTTGTTTCCGGGTGGAGGCGTGCAGGAACATCGTTGATGTGTCTCTTTTTTAGCTTGCCAGAGAGCTCGTGGGGAGAGCTTCCCTGAGAGTGTTTTTTTTTTTTCTCTCACATGGTCTTGCTTCTCATTGCATTTGTTCGGCCGTTCAGAGACGTAGACAATGGGCGAACGAGCTGGAAGCGCACATCCGGGGGTGTTCCAGCATTTGAGCGGTGTTCCATCTTTTGTACAGCGTAGATACACCGGAGGCGCCACAATGCAACCGCGCTTCGACGCGGACGGTTCACGCGCAGATGGCGCCCCCCGACCAGACCCATAGGGCACCACGCACACCCGCCCCCACGGACAAAGAGAAACGGTCGTCGTTGTGGCATTCACCTTGAGGCGGCGGTGGCGGCGGCGGCGGCGGCGGCGGCGCTGGTGGCGGCTCCGGCGGTGTTGGCAACGGCGGTGCTAGCGGCGGCGGCGATCGCACTGGCGGCAGCTGGGATGGAGTTCTGGCGAGCGGCCACTTTGGTGGCTATGGATGGAGGCCGTGGGGCACCTGGCTTGGGCCCCCCCCCCCTCCGCCTTCAGGGGGGGAAGTGGGATACGTAGGATCAGCAGCAACTGGGGGGGCATAGAAGGAGAAGAGGAAATGGGGACCGAAAGACAGAGGAGCTCCCCCTCGAGGTGGAGAGACGAGGAGGGATGGGCGGGGGACACGGCTGGAGTGTTCCTCGGGTGCGAACCGGTGCGGCGTCACCCTCCTGCCGTCGCCTTGCCTTCTTGGCGCCGCCACTCTCGGACCACCGCCGCGGTCCCTACTCTTTCCCTCCCCCCATTCGAGGGAGTTTCCCCCCCCCCGCGCCCCCTTTGGCAGTGCTGTGGTGCGCTCCCGACCCGCCGACGGTGCTCGCCCCTCCCGGCGCTACCAAGCGCAAGCCGCCGTCACCTATTTAAATAGTCGACGTGACACCGAATGCGGGAAGAGAGGTGGGGGTGGAGGTGCCGACCGGGAGATGTGACGTGCGGTAACCAAATGAGGGACTGGACGGCCCCCGACCCCGCCGCTGCTGCTGTAGAGGGACCGCATGGTTTGTACGCGGAACGCTCTCCCTTCCTGGAAGGCCTTCCCGCAGTCCCATGCAGCGCCGTCCAGTGAGGGTGGAGCCGGCCGAGGCGGCGCGCCGCGCAGAATCTCGATGGTAGAAGGCAGCGGAGCAGGGATGGGAAGGGTGACAGCCGGGGGGCGGGTGTAGAAAGGAGGGTGAGTGGATGTGGAACTGGGGGCTTTGAGAACGGCGGATGCGGTGCCGGCGGAGGTGCCCGCCTCTTCCCCCCCCGCACCCGCGCCTGGCTTATCACCCCCCCCTCCAGCCTGCGGGAGGTCCCCGGCTGTCAAAAGTACGTCCATAGGCAGAGGGCGTAGGTCGAGTGGCGGGGACGTGACGCGGCGGGCCACGAGGGCCCCTCCCGTTCCTCCCTGTGCCCCTGCTGTGGGCGTTTGTGCGATGGTGGGACTCCCCAAGCACCAGCTGCTGCCGTCCAACACGCGTAGTGTGCGTCGCAGTCGCAGTGCCAGGGGTCAGTACCGCCCCTATCGCGGAGAAACAGAGGAAAAAGAGAGATCAGAGATAGAAGGAGTATTTAATCAGCATCTGAGATCGACGTTTTCGTTACGCTCAACTGCACCAAAATTATCGGCGTATTTCTGTCCCTGTGGAGACCGGAAATATCAAATGATGCGACTCTCAGCATCAAAGTCAAATGATGCAGATCTGGTGTTAAGGGTAGCCAATATTATTATAATATATTACGAATATATGTGTGCCTGGTGGATAATATCTTTATATGTAAATATTTTAACATTATTTTGTGTACAGCAGCCACCGCATGATCACCACCCCCTCCCCGCCCCCGCCCCCCCCCCCACCCGCCAACCGCCACCCAAGGAATAGCAAAAGAGATCACGCCCCACGGCCGGCGCCGGCCGCGGCCGGCCACCTCTGCGTGGGCGCCTCCACCCCGGCCGCGGCCACCCGATCGTGTGCCGCCACACCCGCCGCCTCCCGCACCCCCTCTGTCGTCAGGGCATGCCCTCCTCCACCGCTCCCTCTGCCGTCAGGGCATGCCCTCCTCCACGCCCCCCTCCACCCCCCTCCCCCCCCTAAACCGCACGTTGCCCCTCCTCCCTCTCGCGACGTCTGCCGCAGGCCCGTGCCCCGCCACCCCGCAGCCGTAGCCGCCAGGCCGGTGAAAGAGAGAAGAAATCGAAAGAGAAGAGCGACAAAGAGGCAGCCGACGTCGCCGCGCGCGCGACCGGGTCGCCCGCCCCACCCCGACTGCCCCCTCTAGCGTGTGTGTGCCTGTGCGTCCCCCCTTCCCCCTTCTCCCCCCCCGCGCGCTCGCGCTCACGTCGCTGTTCCCCCCCTCCCGTCATTGCATCCTTACGTCCTTTGCCCCTGCTCGCTGCAGCCGCCGCCACCGCCACCGCCACTGCCGCTGCTGCTGCTGCTGTGCATTTCACTATTTTTTGCCCCTGCCGCTGCCTGGCACTGCCCCTTCCCACCTACCGTGAACCGCTGCAGACGGCTGCTGCTGCTGCTGCTGCCGACGTTGCTGCCGCTGCTGCTGCGGCGGCTGCTGCTGGCATTGACACTGACGCTGCCCCGCGCGGGGCGGTACGTCGTGGCGGCGCGGCCCCCGCGGCCTCCTCCTCCCCCCTTCCCCCGTCCCTCATCCCCCATCTTCTCCACCCTACCCCCCACCCCCCCACCCCCCCCCCCCCCCCTGCGTCTCTCTCCCATGACACCCCCCAAGGCGGCCGTGACGCCCCGCCGCCGTCGCCCCTCCCCCCGCCGTCGCCCCGCCCCCCGCCGCCGCCCCCGTCACCCGCCGTCGGCCACCGCCACCACCGTCACGGTCAGGGTGGCAACGGCGGCGGTCGCCGCCACCGCCGCCGCCGCCGCCGCCACCGCAGCCGCTGCCGCTACCGCTGCCGCTGCCACCGCCGCCACCGCTGCCACCGCCGCCACCGCCGCCACCGCCGCCACCGCCGGCGCCACTGCCGCCACCGCTGCCGCTGTGGGGCCCACGGCCGCCCCCCCCCTCGGCAATGACCCCCCCCGGGTGGTGCCCTTCCCGACCACCGGCACCCCCGGCTATGGCCACGTCGGCACTCTCTGCGCGCTCGCCTGCGTGCTGCCCGGCGGGAACCCCCCCCCGCTGACGGTGGGCGGGGAGGCGGTGCGGCCGCCGCGGGGCCGCTGCGCGGGCCTCCCCGACCTGGATGCCCTCGCGTCGCCGCCGTTTGCCGCCGCCGACGGGGAGCTGGGGGTGACCCTCCGGGCGCTCATCAATCGGCACTGGCCCTACGCGGCGGGCGCCGTCGGCTCTGCCACCGCCGTCGCGCCGGTGCGGGTGGCCACCCCGCTGGCGCCGGTCGTCCGCCGCGCCGCCGCCGCCGCCGCCGCCACCGCCCCTGACCCGTGTGTGCAGGGGCGGGGGGGGGGGGGTGGGTTGGCCTACGCCGCCGACGTGGCGGCGGCGCTGCGGGTGCAGCGCAACTCTGCCGGCGGCGCGGTGGCCCGCGTCAATGGCAAGTACGACCTGCTCGCCGTCTCTGCCCACACCGTCGGCGTGTGCCTCGATGCCGGGTGTGAGGTGCCGGCGGCGGTGGCGATGACCGCCGCCGCCGGCACGGCCGCGTGTGGGCCCGCCACCTTTTCGTGTGCGTTTGCGGCCGCCGCGGGCACGCCGGTGGTGACGCACGTGGGGGGCGACGGGGTGGAGCGGGTGGTGCGGATGGGCCGGCGGGACCTGCTGGCGCTGGGCGCGGGCGTCATGGCCGACGCCAACTGGCTAGGGGGGGCGGGTGCCTTTGGCCTGGACGCAGAGGTGCGGGTGTCGCCAACGGCCTTTGGGGGGCCCCTCCCACAGGGCGCCTCGTGGCGCCTCGGTGGTGGTGGTGGTGGTGGAGAGGAGGGGGGGGAGGGGGGGGCAGAGGGGGCGGCCGGCCCGGCCGCCGCCCCCGCCACCGACGCCGTCGCCGCCACCACCGCGGCGCCGACCGGCTGGCTCGACGCCCTCACCTTTGTCCTCTGCGCCGGCCACGCGCGCACCTTTGTGCGGTCCGCGGCGCTGTGCGAGGGGGTGGCGTCCTCGGCGCTGGACGGCATTGAGGTGGACGGGGAGGTGGTGGGTCGCGGGGACCCCCTGACCGCCGGCCGCAGCGGTCTCCTCATGACCGACTGGTTCGTGCGGCCGCGGCTGATCCGCGGGCCGCTGCCGCCGTCCGCGGTGGCGTTGGCGACGGCGGCGGACCTGGACGCCATCCCCCCCGCCGCGGTCCCCGCCTCCCTCCGCGGGGTGGGCTCCCGGGAGGTGGCCCCGGGGAGTGCGGTCGAGGCGGCGACCGCCGCCACCCTCCGCACCCGCACGCTGCTGCTGCCGGTTGGGGTGCTGGGCAATGCGAGCACCGCCGTCGGGGCGGTGCTGCCTCTGCGCCTCGAGGCGGCGGCGGCCCTGCCCGCCCTCCTGGCGGGCCTCGCCTCCCGCTACGACGACGCGCTGTGGGGGGTGGCGGCACCCCCCGACCCCGCGTCTGCCGCCGCCGCCCTCTTGGCCGTGGCGGTGGTGCTGCCGGAAGTGGGGAGCCTCGCCTACCTGGTCGTCACCACCCCCCCGGGGGGGTGGGTGGCCCGCCGGGTGGCGGTCTTTGTGGCGCTGGCCACCCTCGGCGGCCTGTCGTGCCTGGCCATTGGGCTGCTGGCGGCGGCAGAGGTGGGGGCGTCCCGGTGGCGGGCGGCGGGCACCCACACGGCCACCTTTGCGCTGTTTGGGGCGCTCGCCAACGGCGCCCCCTACTCGGTCGCCGCCCTCCGCGGCACCACCGTCCTGCAGGCGACCACCCTCCTCGTCGTCGCTCGCGCTGGCTACGCGCCCCGCCTGCTCGTTGCCGTTGCGGCGGCGGTGGTCGCCGCGTACGGGGCGGTCGTCGTGCCGCTGGGCGTGTGGGTGGTCCTCGGCTACCGCCGGGCGCGGGCGGCGGCGGCGGCGGCGACGGCCGCCGCCGCCACCGACGCTGCCGGGGGGGGGGGGTGGGGGGATGACGGCGCCGGTGGCGGCGGCGCCGTCGACGGCCCGTCGACGGCGCTTCTGGGGGAGGTCCCCATGGGGGGGGGGATGGACACGTGGAAGCCCTGGGGGGAGGGGGACGGCCGCCGCACCGACGGCGGTGGCGGTGGTGGTAGTGGCGGTGACGGCGGCGGCGGCGGCGACCGGCCGCAGGTTGGGAGCGTCACGGCGACAAACGCCCCCGCCACCGCGGGCGCCGCGGCGCCGCCAGGGGCACCCGTCCCCGCGGGGATGACCACGTGGGCCCCCGCCGCGGCGGCGGCGCCAGCGGGGGCGCCGCCAGACGGGACGGACGCGGCGGCGGCCGGCTGGGGGGGCCCGCCCGCCGTCGCCACCCCTACCGCCACGGCCGCCGCCACCGCCACCGCCGCCGCCACGACCGCCACCGTTGCCACGGCTGCCACCGCCAGCGCCGCGGGCATCAGTGACGCCGTCGACGCGCCGCGGCCGCCGCCGCCGCGGCCGCCCGCGCGGCCGTCGGCGTGGGCACGCAGCGTCCGGTGGGGGTGTGAGACGCTGGGTCTCGCTGCCGAAGCCACCGGAGGGGGGGGGGGGGGGGCTGACCCCGCAGCCGAGGGCGGTCTGGGGGGGTGCGATGGCCGCTCACCCGCCGCCGTCGTCGTGGGCGGCGGTGTCGCGCGGCGGGGCGTGTGTCCGCCCCCGTGGGCCACCACCTCGATCTTTCTCAACCCCGGACGTCTGCCTCGGGTGCTCCTGTTGAGGCCCTCACGGCGGCAGGGCACTCCGCCCTACGGGAGCAGATGCAAGATAAAACCCGGATATCTGGAGCCCCCCCCTCCCGTTACACCGAGTGCGACGATGGGGGGCGCTGCTGGCCACCTTCAGACCAGGGTTGTCACGAGAAAAACGTATACGTTTAATTTTTAATTAATATATAGATTAATATATAGATTAATCTATCTGGGGCTCTGCTCTTTTAGATTAATCAAAGAACAAGTCCCGTATTGATACCATGTACATTCCTGTTTTCTGAGGCAATTGTGGCCACGATTGTTCGACTGATACTGGCTGTTGCCTCACCTGAACCCTTCTCATCGCACAACAGTCCCCCCTCGGAGCGCCAGCGGGCCAACATGGTCGGAGTCACGGGGTGGCTCCCAGTGACGCAAGCAACTCATTCTTCCTCCAGCCCATCCATACCGCGCCCGCCCTCGCCCACACTATCGGTTGCACTACCACTCTCCCCATCCTCTGCAGCAACTGAACCAAAGAAGTCGAGGTCGTCCTCGCTCATGTTGACGCCGTCCAGGAGCTTGAGGTTCATGTGCACAAACATTAGCTTGGCCACCTTGTCATGGGTCAACCTGCTCCGGATGAGGGAGTGGATAGACTTCTGCGTTGAGAAAGACCTCTCCACAGCGCAGGATGACGGCACCATGCCCGCGAGCGCCTTCCCAATCTTGCACAAGGCGGGCGTGAAGCCCCCAAAGAGAGACCACCAGCCCCGCAGGTCCCATGGAGAGGCTACGACAGCGCGTACGTCCTCGACGGATCCAGGAGTGCGCGCAGCATGGACCCCTTGCATGAACGATCCAGACATCCCAGCGTACTGCGTGAAGTCCTCCCGCAGGAGCAGCATGCGCTGGTCGTCGGTTAGCCCCGTCAACTGCTCGGCCGAGAATACGTGCGGCGAGAGCAAGAAGTGCACGCGGATTGCCTCGAAGGAGCGCTCGACGTGCAGTGACGCGTCAGGCGCCTGCGGGTCTAATACCTTCGGGTCCAAAGCAGCCGCCAAGTAGTGCACGTCCGTGAGAAGCGGGACTCTAACCCAACGATCGAGAGGGCCCGACACCCGCTTTTGAACTGCCGCGCATACTTGCTGGAAGACTGCAGGGGAAACAGTGCCAGCCGCCCCGGCCGCGCGCAGCTTTGCCTCCATGCCGGCCGTATCGGCCTGCAGCTTGCGGGTGGCGGGAAGTACGAGTGACAGGCGCATGCCTTCACCGTAAAACAACCGCCAGTACTCGCACAGGGGGTCCAGCAATTGGCACAGCGCCGCCCAGTCGCGCGCGTCGGTTGCTGACTCAGCAATGCGCAGGAAGGCCGCCTGCGACTCTCGGGCGGCCTAGTCTCGTGCCTCGA
The DNA here is from genome assembly GCA_009829735.1 of Pyropia yezoensis. NCBI lineage: Eukaryota > Rhodophyta > Bangiophyceae > Bangiales > Bangiaceae > Pyropia > Pyropia yezoensis. The sequence goes on from CM020618.1 coordinate 41,899,027, forward strand.
CAAGACGAGGATGCTCCGTCCCGTTGTTGCGTTCAAGAAGGCTTCGCAGCGCAGGCCGGTTTCGGACGCAGGCGAGCACCAAATCTGGGGTATACAAAAAACCTGGTTGCACAGGGTGCCACGTACGCCACCGCCGTCTGCGTTGTTCCCGCCAACTCCGACGACAGGCCTTTGTTGTGGGCGACCTTCTCCAGCGAATACGCAGCCAGCAGTCGTTGATGGTTCCGCACATATGCGGATATGGTCACGGCCGTCTGCACGACGTCCTTCAACCCGGAGATCTTGCACAGATTCCCCAGCAATAATTTTCCCACATGGGCTTGGTCATTGAGAGACACAAGCCTGGGATTGTTGGCGGTCACCAGGCGCCTCATCTCCAGGCAAGCAGCGGCGTTGTCGGAGCCCACGGCGTTGAAGCTGGTCAGGCCCCCGTAGCTCACCAGCTTCTCTTGTAGCAGCCGAGCCTGCCCCTCCGCGTCCTGGCACTCATCTCCGCAGTACACAGATTCCAGTAATACGGCCTTGTCGCCGGTGATGGCCAAAAGGTTGACGATATGGTGGTGTGAGACGTTTTCCCACGCATCCAGGACCAGCACAGTCTTCCGCCTCTGGCACCACAGCGTCAGCGTGGCCATGACCCGCTCCGCAGTCATTCCATGCATCCCGGTCAGCATAGGGCCCGCCATCTTCCGTCTCGTTGGGGCACCTGCTTGCGCGCAACGTAGCCAGGGCGCTGTGCCTGTAGCATGGTCAGAAAGTGCCGGCTCTCCACCTGCAGGAAAGGAACGCGGCACGCAACAAAGAATTGCAAGATAGCCGCGTCGATAGCGGCAGCCTGCTCGTTTGACACGCGGTGAAGGTAGGGCAGAAGGCGGGAGGTCGAGGAATTGTCGACAGGCGCCGCCGCACGGGGACTGCTCAATGCGCTCCCATACGCTGCAGTAGACCCGCCTGACACTCTGAAGCCCGTGAGAGAACCGCCGCCACGGGGGTGCAAAGGCCGAGGCTTGCTGTTCTGCAAGGTCGTACAAGTCTCCCAGGCCATCAGCCGCACGGCCAGTGGGCTCGTCCTGCAGCTGTACAGATGAGAGGCCAGGAGAGTGCCGTTCACAGTCTTCGTCTGGACCAGCTTGTCGCAGTAGTTACAGACACCCCCAACGCCCGGCTGCAACTTAAAATCCTGCTTGGTGTCACTGGCCTTGCGGCCAAAGCTGCGCCGGGCGGCGCTTGACGGCCGCAGATCATTGGCAGCACTCCCGGCCGCTCCGCCCCCGGCAACCCCGTCGCGGTCGTCGACGCTTGCCAAGGAGCCGGCAGGTCCCGCGCCCGCAGATCTTCCGCCGCCCGGTGGCGCAGCAGGTGGGCCCGGCATTGCACAGCCCCGAACGTGTTGCAGGAAAGGGCTGGGCAAGAATGGGGGTGTGAGTGAGAGCGTCGAGAACGAGCGAAGCCGTGGCATTCAAATTGGGGGCTACTTCCATATTTGAACATGTTAAGGTTTGAATTCAGTCGATCCTGGACCTGACTTATTATTATACTGATGAACGTTGATTAAACGCAATAAAACTAAAAAACCAAAAAACGTATTGATTAGATCTATAGATTAATCAAGTCAAGATCAAAAAACGTTACGTTTTTGCCAACCATGCTTCAGACCCGTCCACCAACTGTGAGTGCATCCCAAGAGTCTGCGTCGCGCTTTTGTTGGCTCGACTTCCGAAAGCCAATCGAGAAATCCAGAATCATCCACACCGTGTGATGTTTCGATAGCAACTGACTATTTACCTCGCTTCGTTCATGCCTGTACGTTATCGTGCGTCCCGTAAGAAGTGGACGTGCTCGTGTCGTGATCATGTCAAATATCGGCCACTGGACCAATCGAACCCACACTGCACGACCCTTGCACGTCCACTTTTTACGGGACGCACAATACACTGATAGTGTCACTTTGCCTGGTTGCACTTGACTGACTGGCGGGGTCTTTTCTTCGCCAATCATGTCAGCCCCACCCCACAGTGCGTCCCGTAAAAAGTGGACGTGCTCGTGTCGTGATCATGTCAAATATTGTGCGTCCCGTAAAAAGTGGACGTGCATGGGTCGTGCAGTGTGGGTTTGATCGGTCCAGTGGCCGATATTTCACATGGTCACGACACGAGCACGTCCAATTTTTACGGGACGCACTATATCGGCCACTGGACCAATCAAACCCGCACTGCACGACCCGTGCACCTCCACTTTTTACTGGACACACAATATCACACTGAACGGGGTCCAGCGCGGCTGAGCTGGCTGGTGCTTGCTGGTCCTCCACGACGAGCCATGTGCCTTATTGTGCGTCCCGTAAAAAGTGGACGTGCACGCGTCTGGCAAAAATCACTCGCACACGCGACACCCAAGTTGGGGCGGTGCGCAAGGGCTGCCTCCTGTGCCGGGGGAACCGGAAGAAGTGCAAGTCGCACACACTCTTTCCCTGTTGTGGGGCAATCCCCCCCCTGACAAACCAGAAGATGGTGTGTGGGCCAACAGTTTCTTGGTCGGGACGGGGAAGCAAGGCCAAGCCCCGCTGTCCCTCCCCTTATCCCCCCAGGGTCCCCTCAGAACCTGGCCACTCAAAATCTCCCACCCCAGCACCTGCCCACCGGGCCACACGAAAATTCAAGACGATAAATGCAGAAAACCCTCAAAATCCAAGTTGGACTTACTACTAAGCAAACTATCCCAAACTTAGGGAATATGGACCCAAATGCAGGGGGAGGAACGGGTCAGGCTAGTGGCCTGCCGCCCCTTGCATGGCACGTGTTGCCCCCTACCTGGGGGTCAATACTGCCACACTTCCTTTCCTCAGTTCCGACCGACCCGGTCGGCCCTGCGAGGGGGCGTATAATCGCACGTCTCGGCGTTGGGGGCGCGACTTGCTGTCCCCCTGGTACGTCACGTGGACGTGGAGGCGGTCTCATTGACCGCCCCTCTCCTCAAGCTTGCCCACTCGGCAGCTTGCACTCCTCGGTTCTCACCTCACCACCACCAACACATCCCCTTCACCTTACCCTGGGCCGCCCCACGCTGGGGAGGCCACCTATTTACCCGCGATCCGAGCCCCCCTCAACTCGAGGCGGGTCTTGTGCGGCTGCAACCGCCCTGCCTCTCCCTAACTTGGGGAGAGCCATGGCGATCCAGGGGTTGGAGTCTGACTCCCTGTACGAGCGTATGGAGGACACCTCTTACGGTGTAGCGCCCGCCGGGACTTCCGGCGGGGGCTCCGCGATCGCTCCGGGGGATGGGACTCCCGCGTCACCCGGCTTTGGGTTGGCGGCGGGATCTCCCCCGGAGTCGGGCCGCGTCATCCCACGGGAGGCCTTGGGATGGTGGTTTTACCCCGCGTGGCCTCTGTGTGAGGAGGGGTTGACTGTTCTCCGCTGTGGCCGACTTTGCACAGCAATGAGTCAGGTATGGGACCGCCTACGGGAGAAGTTCCCCCGTAGGGTCGGGTTCCCTCCTGACTCCAGGACGGACCAGTTTGCCTTCCTGGACGAGGACGAGGTCGAAGACGTGCAGCGGGCCAAGGCCATGGTGGACCGCGGGGGAACTATCCCGGGCACCGGCGACGTGCCGACCTTCAGTTGGGACGCGGTGACAACTCGTCCCCCGTATCTTCGCGAAGTCGATCCGCACACTCATCACTTTGATGTGCGGATAGAGAAGGACCTCCGGCGAGGTCCCTACTTGGTGACCTCGGCTCAACTTGAGCTTCCACAGCAGTCCGCTGCTAGCAAGGAGCAGTACTATCCCAAGAAGCCCGAGTGATGGCCTCAAGTTGAGGTCCCCTACGGGTTTCCGGCGTTGCTACCCCGGTTGCTCGACCACTTGGGCTCCACCATGTTGGTGGCTAGCCCGGACCACCTGGTGTTCGCCATGTTGGCAACCCAGTGGCTCCTCGAGGTCATGTCGACCTGGGTGTCTTGTGTCCAGCGTCGGGGGATGCTCTGGCATCTTGCCCCCCGGCGTATCCAAGGTTTGGAACAGCTCACCCCTCAGCTAGTTGCTGAGGGGTGCTCATCAGGACAGCTCACTCTACTTGAGGAGATGCTCCGTCTTCACAAGTTCATCGAGTTGGAGAGCATTGAGCACAAGTTGCGCCGCTCCTCCCGCGGGCCCAATGACGATGGCGCACTTCGCCAGTTCGTCTGGGTCGGTCGTGAACTTCACGACGGCCGTGTGGTACTTCGAGAGGGGTTGGGCATCGGGGACTACCCGTATGCCCCGGGGGTGGATCGCCACACTGCGCCGCCCGCGGACAAGGCAATCGTGACGGCTGTGCCATTTCACGATGACTACATGACTCAACCCACTGCGGGGACCCCGAGTAGGGGTCGCAGTTACTCTCGGGCTCCGCCAACTCGGCGAGCCCCTCCGCTTCCTCCTGTCCCTTTCCAGCTGCACGGGGACATCCCGATAAGCGTTGCCGTTGAGTCGTCTACCCCGGTGTCCCCCAACTTGGGGGCCACCCTCTTGACGGTTTATCCCAAGTTGGTGTTGCCGGCCACGCCTTTGACCTCAGAGGTGAGGATCACCACGTTGGTGCGCACCATTTCTTGGTTGGCCACGTCGACCGCAACCCTTCAAGTTTCCGAGACTCCTCAACTTGAGGAGCGCGTTTGTGCTGCGGTGGCGACCGCGAGTTGCGAGTCGGTGGCGGGGTTTATGACGACCGAGTTGGCTCGTATTGAATCTATTGTGCCCCAGCCAGCCCCACTTGGGCGTGGCAAGCGTCGGGCGAGCCGGGCATACTCGCCTCCTCGCCGTCGTCGACGTCACTCGCGGCGCTCTCCCTCCGTGTCGGAAGACGAGTTGTCTTACTCCGTCTCTGAGTCCTCTACCCCGTCGGAGTCGAAATCGGTCCGGCGTCTGCGTCGCCAACTTGCGCGCAAGACCAAGCAGAAGGGAAGCCGCTGTCGTCGCCACTTGCGCGACCGTGAGGGGCGCGACGGTTCCGACTTGGAGCCGCCGCCCCCGCCGACGGGTGGGGAACGTTATCGGCGTGGGTCTCGCCGCTCGCCTCCACGTGAGGGCGAGGGCCGTGGGGTTGGAGAGTCTAGCATGCGTGCCTAGTTGGCAGCTGCCTTTGTTGTGAGAGTGTGAGGGTTAGGGCTGTCGTTAAAAGCCACTCTGCGTACCACTTCGACTTGAAGCACTCTCTTGGCACTGTCACTTGGCCTTCCCTCACGTTCAGGGAGGGCAGTTAGGGTCGACGTCATTCCGGGCGCAGTATGCCCGGACCTTCTCAGCGGGAAGGTCCTCCACATATTCCCACGTATCATCCTTGGCCTTATAGCCGAAACAACGCACCCTCAACATGAGGCGGTTATTGTCCTCATCCCACCCGTGGTCGATGAGCTTATCGAACACGTACTCCTGCGGGCCCTGTTTGGCCGCAGGTAGCGAAGGCAGGCGCCACGCCTTCAGCGCACGCGCCAAAGCCGGGTCGCCTGCAGGAGGTGGTGCAACTTTTACCAGTGTGGCAGTATTGACCCCCAGGTAGGGGGCAACACGTGCCATGCAAGGGGCGGCAGGCCACTAGCCTGATCCGTTCCTCCCCCTGCATTTGGGTCCATATTCCCTAAGTTCGGGATAGTTAGCTTAGTAGTAAATCCAACTTGGATTTGAGGGTTTTCTGCATTTATCGTCTTGAATTTTCGTGTGGCCCGGTGGGCAGGTGCTGGGGTGGGAGATTCTGAGTGGCGAGATTCTGAGTGGACCCTGGGGGGATAAGGGGAGGGACAGCGGGGCTTGGCCCTGCGTCCCCGTCCCGACCAAGAAACTGTTGGACCACACACCATCTTCTTGTTTGTCCGTGGGGGGATTGCCCCACAACAGGGATAGAGTGTGTGCGACTTGCACTTCTTCCGGTTCCCCCGACACGGGAGGCAGCCCTCGCACACCGCCCCAACTTGGGTACTGTGTGTGCGAGTGGTTTTTGCCACATTTGGTGGAGCAGCAGGGGACAGAGGTAAACTTTACCTCCGGGTGCACCCGGGTGTAGGGGGCCCTCTGTCTCAGAGGAACGGTGGACTTGGACCGTGTCATACGGATCGTTAGCCAACATGGCTAGCTCGGACCCCCCGTCGTCCGGGGAGTACACGGGTGACGCACGTACTTCAGTGCCTTTGAATACTGGTGAGACACAGGTGGGTTTACCTGGGGTCGCAGAGGGACTAGAGGTCCCTCAAGCCAGCAGGACTGGAAGTGCGGGCGGGCAACAGGCCACCCCGACTCAGTCGGGAGTTCATTCGGGAGACACTTCTGATGTGGGTGGGCCGAAGTCTGGCCACCGTGTGGTATACTCAACGGGAACGTCCCAAGATGTGAGGACTGTCCCCGCGAGTTCCACTCGGGTTGGAGCCAACTTTGGCATGGAGCCATCGCCAACTAGGCTTTCGGAGGACGGCGGACCTCCGTTGGTCGGCGATGGGCTCGCGCCCATGCCCCCGGTTGAGACCCCTGAGGAACGTGGTTACCCCTCAGGTGGACTCCCGGAGGTGGACCGAGACTCAACTGGAGTCGTCAATCCACTCCTCGCGGAAACTGTCCGTCGGGAGGCGACCACTGTGTTGCGGCAGACTTTGCCGGACCTGGTGGTCACGATGACGAATACTATTCTGAATCAGATTGTGGCGAGTTTGCCAGATGGCCTGAATGTCCAGACCGGATTGGGGCTTTCGAGCCCACAGGCGCAGGGGGAATCCCTCCCCACGCCTATCTCGGGTCGCCCCGAACTGGGGGCGACACCTGTGACTCCCAACGAGGGAGCCACACCATACGCGGTGGGGCGTACGCCCTTCACGGGGGAGTTCCCCTCGGAAACGCCGGCGGCTACACCAAGCTCGCCGTACCAGACTACAGGCACTGAGGGTGGACTTACCCCAGTGCCACAGCGGCTGTTCCCTCAACGTGAGGTGCCGCCCAAGATTCAGGTAGCCAACCCGGTCTACCAGCGGATCTTTGACTGTGAGACCTACGCTCTCCACAACAAGTCGGTGGCGTATGGTCCTGACCAGGCCCGAGCCATGGGCCGTGCCAAGAAGAATGCACTTCACTCTTTTGGGCACAAAGCGGAGTGGGATGGAACTCCCCCCCTCCGTGTCTTTGAGTTCCTACGTCGTTTCACAAAAGCCTGTGACGACAATGCCATAAGTGAAGGCATGGCTTTTTACATGCTACAGGAGTTTACGAAGGGAGACCTGCGGACAGAACTTATGTCCGTCATGCCCAGCTCCTCAAGTGGAGGCGCTGGGGAGGTGACGTCCTATTTGGAGCTCGTCAACTGGTTGTTGAGGGCCATGGTTGATGAAGCGGCGTTGGCTTCTCAAGTCGAGGAGTTTACGCAAGCCCATCAGGAAGAGGCGGAGGACGAGTTGTCCTTTGCGGAGCGAGTCCGTAAGCTCAACAATCTTTGTGGGTTTCTTCATCCACAAGCTGTGGTGAAGAGTCGGTTTGTGGAAGGACTCCACTGGTCAGTCCGGATGGAGACCCGGGAGCATAACACTGCCCGGGCGACCCTGGCCGAGTTGGCTAGGTTCGCCTACCGCAGAGGCGAGGCCTACCGCAAGTTGCGGGAGGAACAACGCCAGGAGCGTCAGGCCGAGTTGGCCAAGGAACGGGAAGAGGCGCGCCAGGCCAGAGAGTTGCGAGAGGCACGCCGAATCCGCAAGGAGAGGGTGGTAGCTGCCGTGGGAGCTTCCCAAGGTACCTCGTCGTCTTCCCCAGTTGGGAAGACCCCTCCGGGAACTGATCATCGGTGTTGGAACTGCAACTCCGATGGTCACTGGGCATATGATTGCCCCAAGTTGAGTAAACGCATCCAACAGCTTGTTAGGAATGCGAGTAAGAAGTCGGCTACGAACGAAGTGCGTTCACGCCGCGAGGGTGGGTCTCGACCAGTGGTGGCGGTCGCCACACCCTCGACGGAGGGGGCGGACACGTCGTCCTCGGACTCGTCGTCGTCCCCTTCGCCCTCAGATTCGGACGCCAAGTCGGCGGGAAACGAATGACCGTTGGAGCTGGTCGTCCGAAGCTCACAACGGCAGCCTCGGCCAAGTGGGCCAAGAGGACGAACCAACCGTGTCGGATACTGCGGCGACCTAAGGGAGTCCGCCCACCTCGGGTGGGACTTCCCAAGAACGTAAACCCACGTCGGGTCATCGCGGTGCTGACGGGTGAGAACTTCCAGGTGGCTGGACGGGTGCAACTTGCCCCCGGCCGCGCCTGTTGTGTCCGTATCGTACTTGATACCGGGTCAGGAGCCTCCTTGATACGCAAGTCGCTATTACCAAAGGGGATGAGGCTCCAACGCTGGAAGTCTAAAGCTGACCATCTGATCGATATCAATGGTGGGGTACTTCCCATCGTTGGTGCCGTGACCCTACCAACTCGATTGGGGACCCATGAGGTCGACGTGACCTATGGTGTAGTTGAGAATATATCGGTACCCCTGCTTCTGGGTACCCCTTATGTCGTAACACAAGTGCCTTTGATTTGTGGCCCTGAGTACTGGGTCAAGTTGATGAATGGGGAGACTATCCCCATCCTTGGTAAGGGAAAGTCTGTGGCTCCTGTGACAGTTTCACAGTCGAAGCCTGTTTGTTCTGTGAGGGAAGGGTTTACTGCTACTCTGCGTTTAGCCCGTAAAGTCACGTTGCCCCCCAACTCGGTGGCGCACGTGGATGTTGTAACTGATTATGCGGGGAACGGGTTGGTGCACCCTAACCCCCGTCTTGCTCGCAAGCACCAAGTGCATGTTGCCCTTGGCACGATGGACTCCAAAGCCGGAGTCCCGTGGAGGATCCAGGTGATGAACCTGAGCTCGTCGCCCAAGTTCTTCAAGTCGGGGGCCAAGTTCGGCTATATCGACCAACACGAGGGACCGGTAGTAGCGGTCACCCTCAACGCGGGCGCAAGTAGCGACCCGAAGTCCGGAAAGGAGAAGCATCAAGCCAAGTCGGCCGCCTCTCCTCGGCCCCATGTAAACATGGAGGGTGTTCCACCCAGGTTGAGGGTTCAAGTTGAACGCCTCTTGGACCAATATCACAAGTTGTGGGATGGTCAATTGGGACTCATGAGAGCTACCCAACACCGGATCGAGTTGAAACCCGGTGCGCCCCCTATACGCCAACAACCGTATAGGGGGGGACCCCGTTCAAGGGCCCTCGTTAAGGAGCAAGTTGCTCGCATGGAGGCCCTCGATGTGATCGAGGCCAGCAACGCCGAGTGGGCGAGTCCGGTGGTGATCGTCCCCAAAGTTGATGGGACCCCCCGGTTCTGTATCGACTACCGTAAGCTCAACGAGAGCACGGTGAAGGATAGTTATCCCCTACCTCGGATGGATGACTGTCTGGACTCTCTGGGGGAGGCAAACGTGTTCTCTACCCTGGACTGTAACGCGGGGTACTGGCAAATTCCCATTGCCCCGGAGGACAGGCATAAAACTACCTTTACCTGTCACTGTGGTACCTACCAGTGCAAGCGTCTACCGTTTGGCCTGTGTAACGCGCCGGCAACTTTCCAGCGCGCTATGGACATGATTCTGGCCGGAGTACGGTGGCAGATCTGTCTCGTGTACCTAGACGATATCATTGTGTTCTCCCGAAGTCCGGAGGAACACATTGGCCATCTTGGCCAGGTGTTCAAGCTACTTGCTGACGCCGGAGTGTCACTGAAGGCGAGTAAGTGCCACCTCTTCACTCAAGAGGTGGAGTACTTGGGACATGTTGTCCGTCCGGGGCGTCTCAGTGTCAACGAGAAAAACTTGAGGGCCATCCGCAAGGCTCAGTACCCCCGGACCCAGACCCAGATGAGGAGCTTCCTCGGGATGTGTAACGTGTACCGACGTTTCACTAAGGGCTTCGCCAAAGTGGCGAAGCCGTTGAATGAGTTAGTGAGCTCAACGCTACCGAAGAACCTGCCTCCCCCAAGTCGGGTGGAGCAGGAATCCTTTGAGACTCTTCGGGACCTTCTGCTGAAGCCCCCTATCCTGGCTATTCCCAGGTTGGGAGGCCACTACATCCTGGATGTGGACGCTAGCTACGACCAACTTGGTTGTGTGTTGCTTCAGCAACAGCCGGACAAGGAGTACTTGCCGGTGGGATACTTCAGCAAGGGGCTAAACTCGGCCGAGAAGAACTACGGAGTCACCGAGTTGGAAGGACTCGCAGTGGTATGGGCGGTGACGTCACTTCGTCACTACCTAGAGGGTGAGAAGTTCCTCATCCGCTGTGACCACCGCGCGTTGCAGTTCATCTTCAAGACGGACTGTACGAACACTCGTCTCAACCGGTGGAGGGTGCGACTTGCACCCTTCAACTTTGATATTGAGTACCGACCTGGCAGGCAACATGCCCTTGCCGACGGCCTCTCTCGGGTACCTACCGAGGGACTGGACACCACCCCAGTCGATGAGGACATCCCCATCGTGGGGGTAGTCACGCGCTCGGGTCAGGCGTTGAATCCCGAGGCGCCAGGGAACAAGAAGTACTTGCCCCTGTCCCTGGACGAAGTAGTGAAGGCCCAGGCCGAGGATCCCTTCTGCAAGTCGCAGAGGGATACCCTGGATACAGTGGCGGAGACGCGGTTCTTCCTGGGAGACGATGGCCTCCTCATGAGGAGGGGGGTATTCCAGGGGACCGAACAACTTGTCGTCCCCGCATCCCTCAAGGACAGTATCCTTGAGAGGGAGCATAACGCTCCCACGGGTGGACACCTGGGGTCTAGTAAACTGTACAAGACCCTGAGGACCAGGTACTACTGGCCGTCCATGGTGGTGGACATCTACAGTTGGGTGGCTGCCTGCACAAGTTGTGCACAGAACCGTCTGATGGAACGGCGGCCTACTACGGCTATGCTATTGTTCCCGGCCAAGGAGCCCTTCGCCGCGTTGGCGATGGACATCCTTGGGCCACTGCCAGTGACCGAGGAGGGCAACCAGTACCTCCTGGTCATCTGTGACCGCTTCACGAAACTTACGCGAGCGATCCCACTGGCAGAGATCACGGCCATGTCGGTCGTGTCAGCCTTCCTAGATCACTGGGTTGCCGCGTATGGCATTCCGGATAGTACACTATCGGACAATGGACCGCAATTTGCGTCTGTACTGTTTCAAGGAGTGCTGGATATGTTGGGGGTTAAGGCAAACTATGCCACCCCCTACCACCCACAAACTAATGGGCAGGTGGAGCGCTTCAACAAAACTATTGTTAGGCAGCTGCGCCATTATGTGAGTGAGCACGTGAAGACGTGGGACCAATACATTTCTATTCTGACCACTGCCTACAATTCGCAGGTTCACTCATCTACCGGGGAAGTACCCCTCGCTTTTGTGACCCCCCGTCGCGTGCGGTCTATTGCCGTGCGGCGGCCGCTCCCAACTAGGGAGGATGGTGGCAGTACGCCCACTCCTACTGAGAGTAAGGCGGAGTTCGCTGCTAGGCTTGAAAACCTCATCCCTAAAGTCAGGGCTGAGATGGACAAAGCACAAAAGCGCTACAAGCGTACCTTTGACAAAAAGGTGCGCAACGCCAAGCATGTCCCCGAGCAGGGTGACTGGGTATTGGTCCACTCACACACCCCAACTGGGGGTAAGTTGGTGTTCCAGACGAAGGGGCCGTACCAGGTCCTTCGTACTGATGGGCGGCGCTTCACCATCGAAAGTGACGATGGGGTCCGCACAGTGAACGGACAGGACGTGGTCAAAGTTGCACCACCGCCTGCAGGCGACCCAGCTTGGGCGCGTGCTTTGAAAACGTGGCGCCTGCCCTCGCTGCCTGCAGCCAAACAGGGCCCGCAGGAGTACGTGTTCGACAAGTTCATCGACCACGGCTGGGATGAGGATACTGACCGCCTCATGTTGAGGGTGCGTTGGTTTGGCTACAAAGCCAAGGATGATACGTGGGAGTATGTGGAGGACCTTCCTGCTGAGAAGGTCCGGGCGTACTGTGCCCGGAACGAGATAGACCCTAACAGCCCTCCCTCAACGTGAGGGAAGGCCGAGCAACAGTGCCAAGAGAGTGCTTCAAGTCGAAGTGGTACGCAGAGTGGCTTTAAACTACAGCCCTAACCCTCACACTCTCACAACAAAGGCAGCTGCCAACTAGGCACGCATGCTAGACTCTCCCACTCCACGGCCCTCGCCCTCACGTGGAGGCGAGCGGCGAGACCCACGCCGATAACGGTCTCCACTCGTTGGAAGGGGCGGCGGCTCCAAGTCGGAACCGTCGCGCCCCTCACGGTCGCGCAAGTGGCGCCGACCGTGGCTACTCTTCTGCCTGGTCTTGCGCGCAAGTTTGCGACGCAGACGCTGGACAGACTCCGTCTCCGATGGGGTAGAGGACTCCGAGACGGAGTAAGACAACTCGTCTTCCGACACGGAGGGAGAGCGCCGCGAGTGACGGCGACGACGGCGAGGAGGCGAGTATGCCCGGCTCGCACGACGCTTGCCACGCCCAAGTGGGGTTGGCTGGGGCATAATAGCCCCAATGCGAGCCAACTCGGCCGTCATAAACTCCGCCACCGACTCGCAACTCGCGGTCGCCACTGCAGTACGAACGCGCTCCTCAAGTTGAGGAGTCTCGGAACTTTGGAGGGTTGCGGTCGACGCGGCCAACCAGGAAATGGTGCGCACCAACGTGGTGATCATCATCTCTGAGGTTAGAGGCGTGGGCGGTAACACCAACTTGGGGTATACCGTCAGGAGGGTGGCCCCCAAGTTGGGAGACACCGGTGTGGATGACTCCACGGCCACGCTGATCGGGATGTTCCCGTGAGGCTGGAAAGGAACAGGAGGAAGCGGAGGGGCACGCCGAGGTGGCGGTACCCGGGTGTAACTGCGACCCCGACTTGGGGCCCCCGCAGTAGGTTGAGTCATATGGTCATCATATGAGGGCACAGCCATAACTATGGGCTTGTCCGGGGGTGGCGCAGTGTGACGATCCACCCCCGGGGCATACGGGTAGTCCCCGATGCCCAACCCCTCTCGTAGGACCACACGGCCGTCGTGAAGTTCACGAGCGACCCACACGAACTGGCGAAGTGCGCCATCGTCCTTGGGCCCCCGAGTGGGGCGGCGCAACTTGTGCTCAATGCTCTCCCACTCGATAAACTTGTGGAGGCGGAGCATCTCCTCAAGTAGAGTGAGTTGTCCTGACGAGCACCCCTCAGCAACTAGCTGAGGGGTGAGCTGTTCCAAACCCTGGATGAGCCGGAGGGGGAGATGCCAGAGAATCCCCCGCCGCTGAACACATGACACCCAGGTCGACATGACCTCGAGGAGCCACTGGGTGGCCAACATGGCCCACACCAGATGATCAGGGCCAGCCGTCAACATGACGGAGCCGAAGTGGTCAAGCAACCGTGGCAACAATGCCGGGAACCCGTAGGGGACCTCAACTTGAGGCCACCACTCGGGCTTCTTCGGGTAGTATTGCTCCTTACTGGCAGCAGACTGCTGTGGAAGCTCAAGTTGAGCCGAGGTCACCAAGTAGGGACCTCGCCGGAAGTCCTTCTCCATCCGCACATCAAAGTGATGAGTGTGCGGATCGGCCTCGTGAAGGTACGGGGGGCGAGTTGCCACCGCGTCCCAAGTGAAGGTCGGCAAGTCGCCGGGACCCGGGATAGTTCCCCCGCGGTCCACCATGGCCTTGGCCCGCTGCACGTCCTCGACCTCCTCGTCGTCCAGGAAGGCAAACTGGTCCGTCCTGAAGCCGGCAGGGAACCCGACCCTACGGGGATACTTCTCCCGTAGGCGGTCCCATACCCGACCCATCGCTGCGCCGAGTCGGCCACAGCGAAGAACAGTCAACCCCTCCTCATACAGAGGCCAAGCGGGGTAAAACCACCGCCCCAAGGCCTCACGCGGGACAACTTGTCCCGCCTCCGGGGGAGATCCTGCCGTCAACCCAAAGCCGGGTGACGCGGAAGTCCCACCCCCCGGAGCGATCGCGGAGCCCCCGCCGGAAGTCCCGGCAGGCGCTGCACCGTAGGAGGTGTCCTCCATACGCTCATCGAGAGAGTCCGTCTCCACTCCCGGAGTCGCCATGGCTCTCCCCAAGTTGGGGAGAGACGTCCTGGCTATCGCGGCACGAGACCCGCCTCGAGTTGAGGGGGACTCGGATCGTGGGTGAACGGGTGGCCTCCCCAGCGTGGGGTGGCCCCGTGTAAGGTGAAGGAGAAGTGGTGGTGGTGGTGAGGTGTGAACCGAGGAGAGCAAGCTGCCAAGTGGGCAAGCTTGAGGAGAGGGGCGGCCAACGTGACCGCCTCCACATCCGCGTTACGTACTCAAGGGGGGACAGCAAGTCGCGTCCCCCCCAACGCCGAGACGTGCGTTTACGCACCCCCTCACAGGGCCGACCGGGTCGGTCGGAACTGAGGAGAGGGGAGTGTGGCAGTATTGACCCCCAGGTAGGGGGCAACACGTGCCATGCAAGGGGCGGCAGGCCACTAGCCTGATCCGTTCCTCCCCCTGCATTTGGGTCCATATTCCCTAAGTTCGGGATAGTTAGCTTAGTAGTAAATCCAACTTGGATTTGAGGGTTTTCTGCATTTATCGTCTTGAATTTTCGTGTGGCCCGGTGGGCAGGTGCTGGGGTGGGAGATTCTGAGTGGCGAGATTCTGAGTGGACCCTGGGGGGATAAGGGGAGGGACAGCGGGGCTTGGCCCTGCGTCCCCGTCCCGACCAAGAAACTGTTGGACCACACACCATCTTCTTGTTTGTCCGTGGGGGGATTGCCCCACAACAGGGATAGAGTGTGTGCGACTTGCACTTCTTCCGGTTCCCCCGACACGGGAGGCAGCCCTCGCACACCGCCCCAACTTGGGTACTGTGTGTGCGAGTGGTTTTTGCCACAACCACGTCCTGTCCGTTTACTGTGCGGACCCCATCGTCACTTTCGATGGTGAACCGCCGTCCATCTGTACGAAGGAATTGGTATGGCCCCTTCGTCTGGAACACCAACTTACCCCCAGTTGGGGTGTGTGAGTGAGCCAGTACCCAGTCGCCCTGCTCGGGGACATGCTTAGCGTTAGGCACCTTTTTGTCAAAAGTACGCTTGTAGCGCTTTTGCGCTTGGTCCATCTCAGCCCTGACTTTAGGGATGAGTTTTTCAAGCCTAGCAGCGAACTCCTCGTTGCTCTCAGTGGGAGTAGGCGTACTGCCATCGGCCTCCATAGTTGGGAGCGGCCGCCGTACGGCAATAGACCGCACGCGACGGGGGGTCACAAAAGCGGGTGGTACTTCCCCGGTAGATGAGTGAACCTGCGAATTGTAGGCAGTCGTAAGAATAGAAATGTATTGGTCCCACGTTTTCACGTGCTCACTCACATAGTGGCGCAGCTGCAGAACAATAGTTTTGTTGAAGCGCTCCACCTGCCCATTAGTTTGTGGGTGGTAGGGGGTGGCACAGTTTGCCTGAACCCCCATCATATGCAGCACTCCCTGAAACAGTACGGACGCAAATTGCGGTCCATTGTCCGATAGTGTACTGTCCGGGATGCCATACGCGGCAACCCAGTGATCTAGGAAGGCTGACACGACCGACATGGCCTTGATCTCTGCCAGAGGGATCGCTTACGAAAGTTTCGTGAAGCGGTCGCAGATGACCAGGAGGTACTGGTTGCCCTCCTCGGTCACTGGCAGGGGCCCAAGGATGTCCATTGCCAACGCGGCAAAGGGCTCCTTTGCCGGGAGCAGTAACATAGCCGTAGTAGGCCGCCGTTCCATCAGACGGTTCTGTGCACAACTTGTGCAGGCAGCCACCCAACTGTAGATGTCTACCACCATGGACGGCCAGTAGTAACTGGTCCTCAGGGTCTGGTACAGTTTCCTAGACCCCAGGTGTCCACCTGGGGGAGCGTTATGCTCCCTCTCAAGAATACTGTCCTTGAGGGATGCGGGGACGACAAATTGTTCGGTCCCCTGGATTACCCCCCTCCTCAAGAGGAGGCCATCGTCTCCGATGAAGAACCGCGTCTCCGCCACCGTATCGAGCGTATCCCTCTGCGACTTGCAGAAGGGGTCCTCGGCCTGGGCCTTCACCACCTCGTCCAGGGACAGGGGCAAGTACTTCTTGTTCCCTGGCGCCTCGGGGTCCAACGCCTGACCCGAGCGCGTGACTACCCCTACGATGGGGATGTCCTCATCGACTGAGTTAGTGTCCAGCCCCTCGGTAGGTACCCGAGAAAGGCCATCGGCAAGGGCATGTTGCCTGCCAGGTCGATACTCAATATCAAAGTTGAAGGGTGCCAGTCGCACCCTCCACCTGTTGAGGCGTGTGTTCGTGCAATCCGTCTTGAAGATGAACTGCAACGCGCGGTGGTCACAGCGGATGAGGAACTTCTCACCCGTTCCGCAATGACGAAGTGACGTCACCGCCCACACCACTGCGAGTCCTTCCAGTTCGGTGACTCCATAGTTCTTCTCAGCCGAGTTCAGCCCCTTGCTGAAGTATCCCACCGGCAAGTACTCCTCGTCCGGCTGCTGCTGAAGCAACACAAAACCAAGTTGGTCGCAGCTAGGTACCACAGTGACAGGTAAAGGTAGTTTTATGCCTGTCTTCCGGGGCAATGGGAATTTGCCAATACCCCGCGTTACAGTCTAGGGTAGAGAACACGGTTGCCTCCCCCAGAGAGTCCAGACAGTCGTCCATCCTAGGTAGGGAATAACTGTCCTTCACCGTTCTCTTGTTGAGCTTACGGTAGTCGATACAGAGCCGTGGGGTCCCATCAACTTCAGGGACAACAACCACCGGACTCGCCCACTCGGCGTTGCTGGCCTCGATCGCATCGCGGGCCTTCATACGAGCGACTTGCTCCTTAACGAGGGCTCTTGAACGGGGCCCTCCCCTGTACGGTTGTTGGTGTATAGGGAGTGCACCGGGTTTCAACTCGATCCGGTGTTGGGTGGCTCTCAGGAGTCCCAATTGACCATCCCACAACTTGTGATATTGGTCCAAGAGGCGTTCAACTTGAACCGTCAACCTGGGTGGGACATTCTCCATGTTCACATGAGGTCGAGAAGCGGCGGCCGACTTGGCTTGGGGCTTCTCCCTTCCGGACTTCGGGTCGCTACTCGCGCCCGCGTTGAGGGTGACCACTACTACTGGTCCCTCCTGTTGGTCGATATAGCCGAACTTGGCTCTCGACTTGTAGTACTTGGGCGACGAGCTCAGGTTCATCACCTGAATCCTCCACGGGACTCCGGCTTTGGAGTCCATCGTGCCAAGGGCCAAGTGCACTTGGTGCTTGCGAGCAAGACGGGGGTGAGGGTGCACCAACCCGTTCCCCGTATAATCAGTTACAACGTCAACGTGCGCCACCGAGTTGGGGGGCAACGTGACTTTACGGGCTAAACGCAGGGTAGCAGTAAACTCTTCTCTCACGGAGCAAACAGGCTTCGACTGTGAGACTGTCACAGGAGCCACAGACTTTCCCTTACCAAGGATGGGGATGGTCTCCCCATTCATCAACTTGACCCAATACTCAGGGCCACCAATCAAAGGCACTTGTGTTACAACATGAGGGGTACCCAGAAGCAGGGGTACCGATATATTCTCGACTACTCCATAGGTCACGTCAACCTGATGGGTTCCCAACCTAGTTGGTAGGGTCACGGCACCAACAATGGGAAGTACCCCACCATTGATGTCAATCATATGGTCAGCTTTAGATCTCCAGCGTTGGAGCTTCATCTCCTTTGGTAGTAGCGACTTGCGTATCAAGGAGGCTCATGACCCGGTATCAAGTACGACACGGGCACAACAGGCACGGCCGGGGGCTAGTTGCACCCGTCCAGCCACCTGGAAGTTCTCACCCGTCAGCACCGCGATGACCCGACGTGGGATTACGTTCTTGGGGAGTCCTACCCGAGGTAGGCGGGCTCCCTTAGGTCCCCGCAGTATCCGGCAGAGTTGGTTCGTCCTCTTGACCCACTTGGCCGAGGCTGCCGTTGTGAGCTTAGGACGGCCAGCTCCAACGGTCATTCGCTTCCCGCCGACTTGGCGTCTGAATCCGAGGGCGAAGGGGAAGACGACGAGTCCAAAGACGACGTGTCCGCCCCCTCCGCCGAGGGTGTGGCGACCGCCACTACCGGTCGAGGTCCACCCTCACGGCGTGAACGTACTTTGTTCGTAGCCGTCTTCTTACTCGCATTCTTAACAAGTTGTTGAATGCGTTTACTCAACATAGGGCAATCATATGCCCAGTGTCCATCGGAATTGCAGTTCCAACACCGATAGTCAGTTCCCGGAGGGGTCGTCCCGACTGGGGAAGCCGACGAGGTACCCTGGGAAGTTCCCACGGCAGCTACTACCCTCTCCTTGCGGATTCGGCGTGCCTCTCGCAACTCTCTGGCCAGGCGCACCTCCTCTCGTTTCTTGACCAACTCGGCCTGACGTTCCTGGCGTTGTTCCTCCCGCGACTTGCGGTAGGCCTCCCCTTTACGTTAGGCGAACCTCGCCAACTCGGCCAGTGTCGCCCGGGCAGTATTATGCTCCCGGGTCTCCATCCGGACTGACCAGTGGAGTCCCTCCACCAACCGACTCTTCACCACAGCTTGTGGGTGAGGAAACCCACAAAGATTGTTGAGCTTACGGACTCGCTCCGCAAAGGACAACTCGTCCTCAGTCTCTTCCTGATGAGCTTGCGTAAACTCCTCGACTTGAGAAGCCAACGCTGCTTCATCCACCATGGCTCTCAACAACCAGTTGACGAGCTCCAAGTAGGACGTCACCTCACCAGCTCCTCCACTTGAGGAACTGGGCATGACGGACATAAGTTCTGTCCGCAGGTCGCCCTTGGTAAACTCCTGAGGCATGTAGAAAGCCATGCCTTCACTGACGGCATTGTCGTCACAGGCTTTTGCGAAACGACGTAGAAGCTCAAAGACACGGAGGGGGGGAGTTCCATCCCACTCCGCTTTGTGCCCAAAAGAGTGAAGTGCATTCTTCTTTGCACGGCCCATGGCTCGGGCCTGAATGGGACCGTACGCCACCGACTTGTTGTGGAGGGCGTAGGTCCCACAGTCAAAGATCCTTTCGTAGACCGGGTTGGGTACCTGGATCTTGGGCGGCACCTCACGTTGATGGAAAAACCGCTGAGGCAATGGGGTGAGTTGACCCGCACTGCCTGTCGTCTGCTGCGGCGAGATTAGTGTCGCCGCCGGCGTTTCCGACGGGAACTCCCCCGTGAAGGGCGTACGCCCCACCGAGAATGGTGTGGGGCTACCTGGATCTTGGGCGGCACCTCACGTTGATGGAGAAACCGCTGAGGCAATGGGGTGAGTTGACCCGCAGTGCCTGTCGTCTGCTGCGGCGAGCTTAGTGTCGCGGCCGGCGTTTCCGAGGGGAACTCCCCCGTGAAGGGCGTACGCCCCACCGAGAATGGTGTGGATCCCTCGTTGGGAGTCACAGGGGTCGCCCCCGTTTCGGGGCGACCAGAGATAGGCGTAAGGGGGGATTCCCCCTGCGCCTGCGGGCTCGAAAGCCCCAATCCGGTTTGGACATTAAGGCCATCTGGCAAACTCGCCACAATCTGATTCAGAATAGTATTCGTCATCGTGACCACCAGGTCCGGCAAAGTCTGCCGCAACACATTGGTCGCCTCCCGACGGACAGTTTCCGCGAGGAGTGGATTGTCGACTCCAGTTGAGTCTCGGTCCGCCTCCGGGAGTCCACCTGAGGGGTAACCACGATCCTCAGGGGTCTCAACCGGGGGCATGCGCGCGAGCCCATCGCCGACCAACGGAGGTCCGCCGTCCTCCGAAAGCCTAGTTGGCGACGGCTCCAAGCCAAAGTTGGTTCCACCCCGAGTGGAACCCGCGGGGACAGTCCTCTCACCTTGGGACGTTCCCGTTGAGTGTACCACACGGTGGCCAGACTTCGGCCCACCCACATCAGAAGTGTCTCCCGAATGAACTCCCGACTGAGTCGGGTTGGCCTGTTGCCCGCCCGTAATTCCATTCCTGCTGGCTTGAGGGACCTCTAGTCCCTCTGCGACCCCAGTTACACCTACCTGTGTCTCATCAGTATTCGAAGGCACTGAAGTACGTGCGTCACCCGTGTACTCCCCGGACGACGGGGGGTCCGAACCAGCCATGTTGGCTAACGATCCGCATGACACGGTCCAAGTCCACCGTTCCTCTGAGACAGAGGGCCCCCTACACCCGGGTGCACCCGGAGGTAAAGTTTACCCCTGTCCCCTGCTGCTCCACCAAAAGTGGCAAAAACCACTCGCACACGCGACACCCAAGTTGGGGCAGTGCGCAAGGGCTGCCTCCCGTGTCGGGGGAGCCGGTAGAAGTGCAAGTCGCACACACTCTATCCCTGTTGTGGGGCAATCCCCCCAGTGACAAACCAGAAGATGGTGTGTGGGCCAACAATTTCTTGGTCGGGACGGGGAAGCAAGGCCAAGCCCCGCTGTCCCTCCCCCTATCCCCCCAAGGTCCCCTCAGAATCTCGCCACTCAAAATCTCCCACCCCAGCACCTGCCCACCGGGCCACACGAAAATTCAAGACGATAAATGCAGAAAACCCTCAAAATCCAAGTTGGATTTACTACTAAGCAAACTATCCCAAACTTAGGGAATATGGACCCAAATGCAGGGGGAGGAACGGGTCAGGCTAGTGGCCTGCCGCCCCTTGCATGGCACGTGTTGCCCCCTACCTGGGGGTCAATACTGCCACAGGGTCGTGCAGCGTGGGTTTGATTGGTCCAGTGGTGATACTGGACATGATCACGACACGTGAACGTCCACATTCTAAGGGACGCACTAGATATAGGCTTTGCCATGTGAGCGGCGCGGCCCAGCCCCAGCGGACGTCGTGGGGGGGGGGGGGGGGGAAGGTGGCGGGAAGTGCGCCCGGGTGCTCCCACCGATGGATACAAGAGTGCATGACGAGTTCGCCCCCTTGCGGCGGTTGCTCAGCGCCATCGCTCGGATACACCCGGCTCTGACATAGTCCGCCTGCTGTCCATTCGGCCGACATGGCAGACTTGCGAGCATGCTACTGCGCCCTGTGCAGCGGTGTAGTACGTGGGGGCTCTTGTTCCATACCACGAAGCACGTGGCTCGTGCACCAACACCAGCGAGGCGGTTGAGCTCCTCGCTCAAGTCGAAGAGTGCCTCCGGCGGCCTCCGACCCAGCAACCGCGACTTCGGGCCCTGCATCTGATGCTGCACCTGCTGCGGCCACATACCTCTCTCCGTCATTTTTGACCACAATAGGGAAACGTCGCACGTCCACTCTCAGGTAACACTCACCAGGGGGAATCAACACCAACGCCACCGGGAGGCCAAGGTTGCTGTCCTTGGAGCGCAAGCCACGGGACCAAGATGGGAGCCCAAAAGGGAGGGCTTGTTGTTCTACCATGGCCGGCGGACGATTCGCCGCCGGCCCCCTCGTTATAAGCCCTCGGAGACACCATTAACTACCCTCCACCCCGAGATGCAAGTCCCTCTGGTCATACGTAACTCGCAGATACCGTGACCAATACGGACTCCCAAATTGAAAGATCAGGGATACAAGTAGTCCCCCTAGATTAGGGTCAGAATGCGGTCATCAATATTGCTGCACGGGGGTCTTAGCGGCTCGGTTCGGCTGCTGCCTGGCCGCCATGCCCGCTAGCGGCCGATGGCGCCAATCGGCGGCAAGGTGCGGCAGCAGAGCAGCCGCCGTGCCCACTGGCGGCCGGGGGCGCCGTGGCTGGGCGCGGCCGCTGGCGTCCAGGACCCCCCGCTAGCGCGTGGCGGCGGTTTATGGCTCGCTGCCGCGCCCGCTGGGGGCTGCGCGCGTCCGCCGGCGGCCATGGGCAGCCTCTGGCCGATGGGAGCCCCCTCAAGCCTGTATCGGCGGCTGTTGGCGTGCTAAGGCCGCTGCTGGTGTTCCGTTGCGGCTGCTTACGTACGGAGTCGCCCGGTTGCGGGCCAATGCGACGGCTGGCTAGCTGGTGCGTCCGCTCGCTGGCGGGGGCCGGCTGGATTTCCAGCTTGGCCGCTGCCCGGCGCGAATGTCCGCTGGTGGGTGGGAGTGACTGCTGGATGGTGCAGGTGGCCGCTGTCGGGAGGGGGCACCCGGTGTCGCGTGGGGGCCCCGGGTGTACGCGTGGGCGGGCGAGACTTCTGCTGAGTGGCGGCAGCGGCTGGAGGGCGGGGGTAGTGGCGGGCGGGCGGGAGCGCCTAGTGGCCGGTGACAGTGTCCATTCGCGAGTAGGTGCGGTTGCTTGCGCTAAGGGCTGGCCGCTTGTGAGCTCGGGCGGCTGCTTGCTGGCCAGCACATTTGCTGGTGGGTGGGTGCGGTCTCCGGCGGACAGGTTGGCGGGGAACCGCTGGCGCGGGGTTTGGATGATTGCGGGGAGGATATCGCTTTTCACCCGCAGATGCTGTAATACCGGTCGCTGCTAACGTGCTCAACGATCCTGGGACGCCTCTCTGTGGGAGTCGTCTGCAGGTGAAAGAGGGACATAAAAGTCATCAGCTAGCTTAGCGACCACCACCACTGTTCTCAGGACACGACATACGCCCGATACAGCTCTTTTATTTTTTTTCGTTTGTTCTCGTCGTTTTGGGGTGTGCACGCCTTCCAGCCACCTGAACAAGCAGACTCCTTCACGGGGTCAGAACGTGCACACGGCGGGTGCTGGTGGTATGCTTCAGGTCGTGCGCCACTTGCCTACAAAGGTCACAAGAACAAACAGAGCGTGTTCGTAGCATCCCTGGCCCCGACTTGGCGTCGACCCGGGATGGCGACCAGAGGGCACCAGGTGCCAGAACACGCCCGCTGTGTGTGTGGAATCACGAAAAAGTAGATATCGGAGAGTCGGAATCGAACCCGGGCCCTTGAGGGGTAAGCGGAATGGCGCGCTCAAACCACTAGGCAACCGGGTGAAATCCCTTGACATCTCGAGCCAGATTTGGGGTTTTGGCCCCATCTCATTACGAGTACCTACCTTTTAGGTAAGCCGATCGGTGATTATGTATTATGCTACAGTGTGGTGATGCTCGCCCCCTGCGCTCTGTACCAGCAGGATTGCGCCCTGGCTGTCGCACATCAGTAGCGGCGGTCCAGTGGCCTGGTGCAGAGCGTCCAACAGCTTCCGCAGCCAGAGCGCCTCGCGTGTAGCCGCGGCGGCCGCGATGTACTCGGCCTCCATCGTTGAGGTGGCCACCGTGGCCTGCACCCTGCTGGTCCACGATACTGCCGCACCGTTGTAGAGGAAAGCGAATCCACTCGTCGAGCGTCTGGTGTCGAGGTCCCCAGCGAAGTCGGCATCGGTGTACCCCAGCAGCTCTGCCCCTCCGCTGTACGTAAGGCCCCGGTACGCGGTGCCCTTCAGAAAGCGCAGCACAGTCATTGCCGCTTTTGCATGCTCCTTCGTGGGTGCGGCTGAGAAACGCGTAAGCTTACCGACGGCGTATGAGATTTCGGGCCGTGTGCACGTCGCTACGTACAGCAGGCCACCAAGCGGCTCCTGGTAGCTCTTGACGCCACGGGGGTCGAGGGGTACCCCCGCGTCCCGCAGCGGTGCGCCGACGGCCATGGGGAGGAGCACGCGATAGGCATCCGTTTGCCCGTGCCGCCTTACGAGGTCCTTGACAAATTGCTGCTGGCTTAGTGAGAGCACTCTGCTCTGCCTGTCGCGGCTGAGGTGTAGGCCGAGGAAGTAGGTCGGCTCGCCAATGCCTTGTGATGCAAAAGTCCTCATAATCCTCCCCTTCAGCTCCAGGGTCTCGTCGGGGTTGAATCCCACGATGAGCAGGTCATCTACGTAGACCAGCACAGCCAGGCGGAGACGTCCATCGCGCGTGTGTACGTACAAGCAGGGGTCTGCTTCACTGCGCTCCAGCCCCATCCCTGATAGTGCCTGGTGAAGCAGGTCATACCACGCGCGTGCGGCCTGCTTGAGGCCGTATAGGGCCTTCCGCAGGCGGCAAACCTTGGCGGGGTCCCCGCGCTCGTAACCTCGAGGCTGCTCGACGCAGAGCTCCTCTTTGACTGGTCCATTGAGTAAGGCCGTCTCCACATCAACCTGGTGCATGACCGTGTCGTCCTTGGCCATCAGCGCTAGCAGCGTGCGTAGCGTGGTGTGACGGGCGACTGGCGCTCATGTCTCTGTGTAGTCGCGCCCAGCCATCTGCCAGTTGCCGGAAAACCACCAACCGCCCCTTGTGCCTGGTCACTTCTTCATCCGCGCCACGCTTCCTTTCGTTGAGCATCTGCGTCGGGAGGATGGCCGCCCCAGGCGGGCGCGTCGCCAGCTCCCACGTCCAGTTCCGCCACAGGGAGTCGAGTTCCTTCATGTTTGCGCGGTGGAAGATGGGCCAGTCGGGCTCTTTCTTGGCCCTGGCCGTGGTCATCTTGTCGGGGTCTTCTGCGCTATGCGCGGCCAGCGCCGCCCCACTGCCCTGGTCGGCTTCCTCCGGCGCGTCCTCCCCCCCGAGTCGCTGTGGGGGGCTCCTGGTACGGCTTGGGTACCTGGACGACGCGCCAGGCGCATCTTCTGGAGGTGCGACTGAGCCAGCTTCCACGGGCGGCGCGGCAACATCGATGTTGTCACTCGCGGTGGTGCCGCCGGCGGACGCCACGACGTCGGTGTTGCCAGCGTCGGTTGCCGGTGCCTGTCCCGTAAGCACCCGTGCCGCCACAATAGCCTGCTGAAGCGAGGCGGGAAGGGTCGCTTCAGCTGCTTCGTCGGCCGGGCTGGCCCCGCGTGCAGCTCGCATGTCCTGTGCAGTGGGCTCATGGTACGCCGGGGTCGACACCAGCCTCGCGTCAGTCGACATCACGGCAGGCGTCGTGTCTATATCCATGCGCCGCGCGGGGGGGTCGGTGGCTGCTCCCACGGGAGGCGGGGCGCGTGCCGTCTCCTTAAAGATGACATCGCGACTGATCTTGAGTGACCCGTTCACGGACACGCGGTACGCCTTGCTGTTCTTAGCGTAGCCGAGGAAGATGCCTCGCTCGCTCCGCGGGTCCAGCTTGCGGCGGTGCTCGTGTGGAACCATGACGTAGGCGGGGCAGCCGAACACGCGCAGGTGGGACACATCCGGCTGATGGCCATAGAACGCCTCGTAGGGCGTCATCGACGGACCGCCTTGTAGGCTGCGGTTCAGCACTTAGTTGGCGGCCATGAGGGCCTCCCCCCAGTATAGCTTGTGCAAGCCGGCATCGGCGAGCATGGTGACGACGCGCTCCATCAGCGTGCGGTTGTACCGCTCGGCTACCCCGTTCTGCTGAGGGGTGTAGGGCGTCGTCAGCTGGTGCTGGATGCCGTTGACACGCAGCCACGTCTTGAAGTCCTCGAACAGGTACTCCCCCCCGTTGTCCCTGCGGATGGCCTTCGCCTTCCGTCCCTGTCGGGTCTCCAACTCTTGGAACACATCCATCAGCACCTGTGCGGCGTCCGACTTGCGCATGATGGGCAGCGCGCTCTTCCACCCAGTCTTGTCGTCAGTGATGGTCACGAAGAAGCGCGCCCCTCCGATGGACGCATCGGGCATGCGGCCACACACGTTAGTGTGGATCAGCTCCAGCGGCGTCTTGGTCCCGCTGCGCGACGTCGGGAACGGCGCCCGTGCCTGCTTGCCGCACGCGCATGGGTCACACATCTCCGATCGCGTAGGGGGGGGACCGCCCTCCATACCCTCGACCATACGACGCACTTGCTGCAGGGACTTGTTGTTGATGTGGTTGAAGCGCCGGTGCCACGTGCCGGTAGCGATGACAGCAGCCGCCACTGCCGTCGTCCCGGTGGGCACGGTGGGCAGCACAAATACTGTCCCATGCGGCAGGCCAGAGAAGACGTCGCGACCCTTGTGGGTGACGGCCACAGTTCCGCGCCCGAAGTTGGCCTCGAATTCGTGCTGCATCATCGCGGCCATGGAGAAGAGGTTGACTGACAGAGCGTCGACCACCAGGACGTCTCGGAGGGTTGTAGCAGCCCTGGCCCCGACTTGGCGCTGACCCGGGACTGCAACCAG
The DNA here is from genome assembly GCA_009829735.1 of Pyropia yezoensis. Classification (NCBI taxonomy): domain Eukaryota; phylum Rhodophyta; class Bangiophyceae; order Bangiales; family Bangiaceae; genus Pyropia; species Pyropia yezoensis. The sequence continues at coordinate 41,925,042 of CM020618.1, forward strand.
AGGGCACCAGGTGCCAGAACACGCCCGCCGTGTGGTGATGGTTGGCGGCCGTGGCCTGTGCCCGGCACTGGGATGCGGTGGACTACGCTATCCACACGTGAGAAAGGGATTTCTGATGGGTTTTTGCATACTTGTGAGGGATTTGATTTGAGAGAATTTGAGTGTGAGATTAGTGAGTGGGAATAGAATTAGTAGTGATAGTGGCCCCCGACCTGACGAGGTTAGACTCCGGTCGGGGCCACTCGGGGGTATGGGGGGGGGCTACCTGGGCGACGTGCCGAGGCTCCCCCAGATGCACGTTAAGAGGGACAGCGAGGCGCCCTTGGCCCGCGCCCTCAGGAAAAAGACAACTGCGCGTTTGCTTTCCTCTTCCCGGTGTGCACTACCGTGCGTATCTGTTTGCTCTGCGAGCAGGCACGTGAGGCAACAGGCATACCACTCTCGTAGTTCCCCTTTCTGTGTTACCTGTCCCTTTCCTCCGAGGGATATTGACACATGTCTGAGAGGATCGAGTTTTATACCACATATTTGGTGGAGCAGCAGGGGATTGGAGTGTTGAAGAAGAGACATTGGGGAGCAGCGGTTGGGTTGTTCCTGTTCTGTCTTTTTCTGTGGTTTGGGAATTATTTGCACCCGTTCACGGGAATCCCATTCCTGGCTCTCCAACCCCTCTCTTATGGTCTTGCGATCTTTGGACACGCAGGCAACTGGACTGTGGCTGTCAAGAGACCAACATGGCCACCCTCCCTGGCACGACGGTGCCCGACGGGGTAGACCCCGCGTCCATTGACGCATCCCTGGTCACCGCGGGGGACGATGACCAACCCGGCGTTCTCCTTACGGGTCAAGCAGACCTGGGTGTGACATCCGGTAACGGACTGGACTTTACGGGAGGCCAAGCACCTCCTGCTCCCGTTCCTCCGGCTGTTCCTCCTGTGGGAGTCACCCCGGGGTCAACGGCGCTTGAGTCCGCTCGCAGCAGACGTCTCCCTCCTGTCGGTTCTACTCCTCAACCTCCAGGGATAGCCCCTGGTGTGTTTACTCCTGGACCCACACATGGCAGCTGGGTGTATTCACCTCTCCCTGTGGGCACTAGCAGTGCGATGGGCACTGCTGCAACTGGTTCTACAGGCCACCCTGAGACCTCGACTCCTGGGACCGGCCTAGCTTTTCCTCCCCTTGCGTCCTATGGGGCGGGGAGCTCCGAGACCGGTAACCGGAGCAGCCGGAGGCGTCGGCGTCGTCGTCGTCGCTCTAGCACCAGCGAGACCAGTTCCTCCAGTTCTGAGGAGGGATATGACTGGGATGCATCTCCTGGCCCCACCCGGCGCAGGCAAGTCGAGATTGACTTCCCTGCCCACTAAGTGCGGGATGCCACCCTGAACAAGGTCACGTACTGGGGTAACTACCGGGTGGAGAACCAAGACCAAGGTTACACTCGGAAGATGGCGAAGAAGATGGCCTCCCTGAACCGGCGAATGCAGCCGAGCTTCGGGGGACATCCTAAGTTTTCCGGGAAGAAACCGGCGCTTATCTTTGCCTTCCTGCGCCGGTTCGTCAAGGCATGCAACGACAACGATGTGTCTGAGGGCAAGGCGCCCTACCTCCTGGTTAACTTCATGACCGGAGAAGCGGAACAGCGGTTCGCACAGGTTCTACCAGATTCTGCCGGACACATTGTCGGGCGTACCGTTGCGAGCTATGCGGAAGAGGTCAGCTGGCTCCTGTCCAACTACGCTGACGCGGACTCCCTGCGCAAGGCAGTAGGCAGGTTGAACCGGGCAGTCATGGAACGACAAGAGACTCCAGAGGCCTTCGCCAGCCGTGGCCGGGAGATAAGCGAGGCTTGTGGCAACGTTTACCCTGAGGACAGGCTCAAGATGATCTTCTCGGAAGGGCTACCTGAATATCTTCAAGTGAACGCGGAGAACTACAAATAGGATGATGAAGAAAATACCTTCCAGCAGTTGATGGCCTACACCCATGGCAAAGACCGGCAAGCCAAGGCCCTCCAAGCTCCCATGGTATCAACTCCCAAGCCGTTGTCGCGAGTTCGTCCCGGACCCGACAAGTATAAGGGAGGTGATAGCCCTGTACCAGTACTCGCAGTTGGCGAGGCCTCACCCATGGGGTCAGGAGGCGAGTGGGGCGGCTTCGTTTCTAAGGAGCAACCTTCCCTGGTCGCCCCCAAGCAGGTCAAGAACCAGCGGTTCCGGTCTTGTTGGCTGTGCCAAAAGGAGGACCACATGTCCTACCAGTGCCCGACCATTCCCAAGGACCTCCAGGAGAAGCTCAAGCGTCAAGGACTAGAGTTTGCAAAGGCAGTCAACTGGGCTGACCGGCAAGCACCCTTCAAGATGGGCAAGGCACAGGTACACGCAATCCGGGTGGCAACCTTACAGAGCCTCACGGAGGCCCTGGCGAAGGAAGCACCTACGGACTTTGACCTGGTGACCGAAACCTCTAAGGAATCCTCGGACCCGGGGAACGAGTAGGGCAGGCGCTCTCCCCAAGTGTCTTCCCGAATCTCCGACGGCAGGGTGCTTCTACCCGTTCTCCCCTTGCGTGCCGGGAGAAGGGACGGCAGTTACCTGCTCAACTGGTAGCCGCCTGGACACCCTGTTTGTTCAAGAGGACATTGCTTGTCCTGCGTAAGGAAAACCTCAAGATCAATGCTCGTATGCGTGTGGGGGATAGCCTTCCCCAAGCTGTTACACCGGTGGTTGACACGGGAGCCGGACCAAGCGTCATCACTGAGAACCTGTTACCTCCGGGCTGGCGTCGACATGCCTGGAAAGCGCCTACCAGGACCCATATTGTCGACGCTTCGGGTCAAACCCTACGACCGCTTGGCCGCCTTCCTGCCGCTATCTATTTCAACAATGAACAAATACTTTTTCCCTTTCTAGTAGTCAAGACTCTCTTAGTCCCCCTCATCCTAGGCTGGGACTTCCTGAAGAAGCATGTCAAGAGTATCCTGCCCGGAGAAGGAAGCGTGCAGTTCAATCATGGGTTTGTGTCACCAGTGCTGGAGCATCTGGACGCCAAGGTTCGTGTAGTCAAGAGCAAGAAGGAGCGCATTCCACCCTCTACCTTGACTCTTTTCAAACCGGTGCTCCTGCCTCCTCGTTCGGAGACCAAGGTTCAAGTAACCACCCGGACTGCAGGTCAATGCCTGATCTACGGACGAAAGGAATTTGTGGCGAAACACCGGTTATACTTGGCCCACGGACATCACAAGAAGGTAGAAAGGCACACCCTATTCTCGGTGCTAATCGTCAACGTGAGCCGGAAGCCAATAACCCTCGCCAAGGGCACTCGAGTTGGTACAGCAGAGCCTTACTGGGGGTCTGCCCGTGCCATGAGCAAGGAGGACCTCTTGAACCTGCAACAAGAACTGGCATCCAACTTAACGGCCTTAGACGTACCTCCGAAACAAGAGCAGGATAGCAGCGTCACCCCGAAGCCTGATCAAGCACCATCCGGGATGCCGAAGGTTAACTAAGAAAATGTCCCTCCCGACTTGAAGGAGGCACTGGAGAAGCTTCTCCAGGAATATCGGCACTTGTGGTCTGGAGAGCTGGGCAAGATGGACGCCACCCTACACCGGATTCAACTCAAACCAGATGCCAAGCCAGTGCCCCTGCAACCATACCGGGCTGGACCTCATCGCCGGGATGAGATTGAAAAGCAGGTTAACAAGATGCTCAAGACGAATGTTATCGAGCCGTCTGATGGCGAGTGGGCCTTCCCGGTGGTAGTCGTCCCAAAATCTGGCGGTCACTTCCGTTTCTGCGTTGACTACAGGCGCCTGAACGAGATGACAGTCAAGGATGTATACCCGATACCCCGGATGGACGATTGCATCGACTTTCTTGGTGATGCCACCCTCTTCTCAACGCTGGATTGTAATGCCGGTGTAGCAATATGGTTGGCCGTATTGTGACCCTAATGTCAGGGGGGCTACTTCTAATCCTTGGCTTTCAATTTGAGAGTCCGTACTGGTCACGGTATCTATATGTTACGTATGACCAGAGGGACTTGCATCTTGGGGTGGAGGGTAGTTAGTAGTGTCTCCGAGGGTTTATAACGAGGGGGCCGGCGGCGAATCCACCGCCGGCCAAGGCAGAACAACAAACCCCTCCCATTTGGGCTCCCATCTTGGTCCCGTGGCTTGCGCTCCAAGGACAGCAACCTTGGCCTCCCGGTGACGTTGGTGTCGATCCCCCTTGGTGAGTGTTCCCTGAGAGTGGACGTGCGATGGATCCCTATTGTGCGACATTGGTGGAGCAGCAGGGGACGGGTTTCCGTCACCCGTGTGGTGACGCCGTCTTCGGCCCTGGCACACGGATAGGGATCCGGTCCTTTTCTTGTACTCGTGGTGTTGCGACCTGATCGATTGTGTTGAGTTTTTACCTGTGACTGTGATCTAATGTTACTCTCCCCAATCTACCCCCTCGCTCTCTTATTCGTGGTGATTGTTTCGTCGGTTGACTGATTGTGACTATGTCTACCCAAGAGACGGGGAATGTTCAAGATGACGGATCGGCGTCGACGCCGACTCCGGAGGTGACTACGGGAACCGGGATCGGGAACCCGATCGACAACATTGAGACATCGATGCTCTCCGGTGCCGGATCGACGTTTGGTACGGCTCGGACGGCCGGGGGCGGCGGACCGCCCCAACCGTCTTCTGCCGACCTCACTCCGCCGCCACCTTCACCAGGCGATTCCCTGATGGCATCACTGGCTCGCATCGAGGCCCGGCTCACCAGACTCGACGCTCGTCAAGAGCGTACGGAGGACACAATGGCAGTGTTCATGTCAACACGCCACACGACGGGACCCCGTCGTGTTCCTCCCACAGCGGTACGGTTTGAACCGGCCGGACTACTTTCGGAGTCCACCGGGGTCGACCCCGGCGCAGCAACTCCCGGACAGCCCCCGGACACAATGGTGTATGGGTCCGACTCGTTGGCAGAGTTGGAACGGAGCCACACGGAGCGATACGCTCGGAGCACCCGAAGCGGACTCCGCGGACGCGACCCGGGGGATACTTACGCCGGTGGAGAGTCGGTTATTGGGGAAGGGGGTACCCTCTCACAGTATCCCCACGACGAAGGAGGCCAGGCAACTCGGGTTTCCGAGGTGCCGACGCCTGAAGTACCATCTTCAGTGGTGGAAGCTATGACCGCGCAGGTAACTGCGAGCCTACTGAAGCGGATGGAGTCCGATGAGTTTGCTCATCAACTGGCTGAGCGACTGGATATCCAGGACGCTGACACGGAGATCGTCAACGAGGTCTTCCGGTCGGTTCTTACTCCGGAACGTTATCGTTTGGAGGACCGCTCTACCACCGTATCGGAATCGATGCGTAATACGTCGCATCGGGCGATCCGCTCCATGCAGACCTTTATGAAGGGAGTCCCTATGTTCGGGGGGCCGAACGGACGCCCGTTGGCAGTCATCGGCTTCTTGACTAGCTTCAAGGCAGACGCGGACAAGGCCCTCGATAACGAGGGGCTGGCCCTGGAGATCCTCCCGTTCTTTGTTGATGAACGGGTGCGAGGCATCCTTCGCCAGGCATCCCCGATGCCGGGAATGAGGGTTGCGGACACCCCCATGGATTACCGTGGGCTTCTCAAGGAGCTGCTGAGCAGTTACCTCAGTGAGGACAAGTGCGAGGACCACTACCGGGCCCTGCGCACTGCCACCGCCCAGAGCTGGGAGGATGAGGAGATGTTCGGACGACGGATTCAAGAGCTCGACTACGAGCTGGGGAAGCTCCTCGGAGAAGGGGAGCTACGGGCCATCCTGCTCGCAGGAGTACCCAACTACGTGCGGATATCCGCACGGAGCGCCAACACGGCACGGACGAACTTCAGTCGACTGATGCATATGTGCAAGTCCCTGGGGGACGCCTACCGGGTGCTTCACCTGGAGTGTGCTCTTGCCTCAAAGCCCAAGGGTGAGGGGAGCAAGCTCAATCTTACCCCGGTACCGAGGCAAGACAAGATGGAACGAAAGGCCGCACCGGTACTGGTGGCTACCGAGTACGCCCCCACGGGCGAGGAGGAACCACTGGTTGACCAGCAGGGCCACCTGCTGTTACCCGCTACGCCGGTGATCGATGAGCAAGGTACGGTAGCGTACATCGCTCCGGCGGGGACCCATTTCCAGGTCAGCAAGGGCACGGGACGTCGCGTCCCGTACGTACGGACTACGGGGTACTCCCCGGTGACGGGTAACCCTCACCAACCCTTGCCAACATGGGCGGTGCGCACGGAGGCACCTCCGCAGATTGCGGGCCGACCCAACCGGTTGGGGGAGTCCATGTTCCGGTTGACCCAAGGACCCAAGGCCTACCAGGGAGCAGGCACTCGGGCGCCCGAGGGAGGCAACCGCAGCTACGGGGCTACCCCGATGCGAACTCAAGGGGGGACCGGCACGTCCGGATGTATGTTGTGTGGGGATCCCCAGCACTGGGTGTCTTCCTGCCCACTCATCCCCTAGGAGTCTCGGCGGGCAGCGGCGCAACGCAAGGCACTCCCCGGGGGGTATCCCGCCAGAGCACCCGGACCCGCACCGGGTAGGCAGCCAGCTCCACGTGGAGTACTGGCCGTCGAGGAGGCACCCCCTCATCTGGATGTCCCGGAGGACAGCACCCGGACGAGCACGGGAAGCGAGTAAGAGGAAGGACGACACGGGGTCGCTGGGGTAACCCCAGCAAGCCACCCCGGACTGCCGCGGGGAAAGCCCCACAGAGAGCGCGGTTGAGCCGACGTTGCATCAACCCACGGGTACACCTTCCGGCCCCGACGACACGGCGTCAGGGGATTGATGACCAACCACCAAGGTTGGGAGGAGAGGACGGGAAGCCCCGTCACATGGAACCAGGCAAGGGCCCTGTTCAGGATGCCCGAGTTACACCGGATATTGGTGTAGGCCACGTACTGTTCACCTTGGAGAACTTCAAGGTATCAGCCACACTGGGGGTTGACCCCCAGTCGACCCGATCGTACTACCCTGTACTGGATACAGGGGCTGGACCCAACCTTATCCGGAAGGATACCCTCCCGGACAAGTGGCTTCCGCGAGTCAGAGTGACTCGGGGACCCACCATCAAGGACGCGAATGGTCGCCTCATTCGTACGACCGCAGCGATGTCGCTGCGGGTTACCATCGGGGAACTCACCACCGAAGTCGACTTCCTGGTGTGTGAGACCCTATCGGTGCCCTGCATACTGGGGTGCACCTTCATCAACGTTCACGTGGATGCAATCCGGCCAGGCCGGAGGACCGTCGAGCTTCAAGAAGCCGACGGGACGAAACGAGGACACACGGCTATCGTCAGGGACCTGAAGCTACAAGGGAGCCACGTTAACGTGGCTGAGGTGTACGCAAGCGTCGAGCCGAAGACACTTCGGTTGGCCAAGCGAACTCGATTTGAGCCGTTGTCGGAGACAGTCCTTCCGGTTAATTGCGACCTCGCAGGCATCTGCAGAGTCCGGTCCAACCTGCGGACGTACAAGCGCCATGGGTTGACCATGGCCAACGGTCTCATAGACCTCCCAGCAGGAGGGTCGTCCCTCCTAGTGATGGCGAACTATCGCCGTAAGGCAGTCACCCTCCCGAAGGGAACTATCCTCGGGATTGCCGAGCTCTACGAAGGAGATATCCTTACCCCTGACAAGGAAGGTCAAGTGGAACCACTTGAGGTGCTGGCGGCCGCCAAGACCACCGAGCGACAGCAACCCGATGACGGGAAGCCTAACCCATCGGCGGCTTCGGCGGACATGCCGCCAAAGGACCAAGAAGCACTGAAGGCCCTGGCCGAGGCTGACCTCGACCATCTTCCCCCTTCGGTAGCCGAAGGGGTACGACGGATGCTAAGAAAGCATGACGTCATGTGGACAGGCGGGGCCTTGGGTACCATTGGGGCAACCCAACATCGTATAGACCTGGTACCAGGCGCACGACCCGCCCGGTCACAACCGCACCGAGCGGGACCTATGCAACGAGAGATCGTTGATGGAGAAGTGAAGAGGATGAGCGAAGCGAAGGTGGTACGCCCTTCGATGTCGGAGTGGGGTGCCCCAGTCGTAATCGTACCGAAGAAGGATCAATCCCCTCGGTTTTGCATCGATTAACGACGCCTCAACTTGGTTACCAAGAAAAACTCATACCCTTTACCAAAGATGGATGAATGCATCGACTCCCTGGGGGAAGCTACGGTGTTTACCACCATCGACTGCAATGCCGGATACTGGCAGATCCCAGTGGCGGACGAGGAGATCCCCAAGACGGCGTTCGTCTGTCACAGTGGAGTGTACGAGTTCCTAAGGATACCCTTCGGATTGTCCAACGCCCCCGCTACATTCCAGCGGGCTATCGACATTATACTGTCGGGGATGAAGTGGCGTAACTGCCTAGTGTACCTCGATGACGTCATCGTCTTCTCGCGTAACATGGATGACCATGTGCAACATGTTGACGAGGTACTCACCCTCTTGAGGGACGCCGGGGTAACCCTGCGTCTGAAGAAGTGCGCCTTCTTCCAACATACGGTCGAATATCTGGGCCACCAGATAACCCCTGGTAAATTAGGGGTACTCGAAGCCAATACCCGGGCACTCCGGGATGCCCGGTTCCCTGACACCCAGACACAGCTCAAGAGCTTCCTGGGAATGTGCAACGTATACCGACGGTTCGTCAAGGACTTCGCTCGGATAGCGAAACCGTTAACGGTTCTTACGAGCAGTACCTTGCCCAAGGTACTCCAACCCCCCTCGCCTAGCGAAGAGGAGGCATTCGAGTCGCTGAAGCGAGCCCTACTATCCCCACCCGTCCTTGCGTTACCGCACAGACGGGGTACCTTCGTCATCGATGTCGATGCATGCGATACACAAGTGGGATGCACCCTGTTACAGGGAGAGACGTTGATCGGTTCCGATAACGTTATCCGGGACCTACGTCCGGTAGGGTACTTCAGCCGGACACTCAACCCGGCTGAACGTAACTATAGTGCCACCGAGCGTGAGTGCCTCGGGGTCATATGGGCAGTGCAACTGCTCCGTCCATACCTGGAGGGCTACAGGCTCATCGTGAGGTCCGACCACGAACCCCTACGATGGCTCCTCAACCTTGGTGACAAGGATTCCGATAGCCATGGGAGGCTAGCCCGATGGAGGCTGAAGATGGCCGAGCACGACTACCGCACCGTGTATAAGGCTGGGTCAACCCACCACCTCGGAGACGCGCTGTCTCGACTCGACACCCCGAGCGGGGATACCCGCCCGGTGGACGAGGACATCCCGGTGGTACCGGTCTGCATGGTGGGTAACGCCACCCAAGGTATGGTTGACCATACCATGGCACACCGAGCATGCCCACTGACTCTCGCGGACTTCCGCGAGGCACAAGCCAATGACGACGTCTGTAGACGCCATCGCGCTAACCTCCTGGCCGGCACGGCCGGCATCTTCTCCGAGAATGAAGACGGACTCATATACCGGCGGGCACCCGCCGATGGACGACATCAAGTCGTGGTTCCCGTGTCCTTACGGCAAGCCGTCATGGAACGAGAACACGAGAACCCTACAGCCGGACACCCGGGGGGTTCACGTATGTTCGCAGCAATGCGAAGGATCTTCTACTGGCCAGCAATGGCCGTCGACGTGGTCGACCACGTAAGGGGATGCCACCCCTGTGCACGTAACCGCATGAGTCTACATAGGCAGGCGTCTGCCATGAAACTGTACCCACCGGATGGGCCCAACGAGCAGGTCGCTATCGACATACTCGGGCCACTTCCGGTAACGGAAGAAGGGAACAGGTACATCCTAGTCATGTCAGACCGATTCACTAAGCTGTCACGAGCGGCAGCCATCCCGAATGATACGGCATATACCATCATGAACGCAGTGGTTGACCACTGGATCAGTGCATACGGAGTCATGAAGCAACTCCTCTCCGACAACGGAGCAAACCTGACGTCCGCATTCTGCACTAAGGTCATGGGCATGTTCGGCATCGAACCACGTCGGGCACCCGACTACCACCCGCAAACCAACGGGCAAGTGGAGCGGTTTAACCGCACCATCGTTAAGATGCTACAGTGCTACGTGGCCGAGCACACGAACACTTGGGATAGGCTTCTGTCTGTACTCACCCTGGCATACAATGCCAGGCCACATCGGAGCACAAACATTGCCCCACTGGAGTGGGTCATGCAACTAGGGGTCGGTAACCTGACCCTGCCACCGGGCAGATGCACTCGGTATGATATACCGAAGGGCCGACAGGCCGAACGGATCCACTAAGCTTGGTTGGCCAAGCTATCGTGGATGATACCCAAGCTCAAGGGTGCCCTTGACCGTACACAGCTTCGATACAAGAAGAACTTTGACGCCCGGTTACGGGTGCGCAACGCAACCCTGGTAACAGGTGACTGGGTCTACATCAGACACCAGAAGTTCCGAGGGAACAAGCTTATGCAACCGGTCAAGGGACCGTACCAGATCTTACACAGAGATGATCACTCTGTCATACTGCACTCCGATACGGAGATACAACGCGTCAACCTCAACGATGTGACACCTGCTCCGAAGCTGGAACAGCCTCAGCCGGTACCGGCTGGGTTGCTACATGAAGCTCTTACAGCCCACCGGTCAGATGACCCGGTGGGACCGGATGGGATTCCATACCAAGTAGAGAGCGTGGTCGGACACACCGACCCGGACATACCAGGACCCTGGTACGTAAAGGTTATGTGGGTCGGATACGACTCACCCACCTGGGAATAGGCGGCGAATATACCCCGCCAACTCCTCATGCCTTACATGAGGCGACGACGCCTACTGTAACAACCCAACCGACACCGACTTCGGCTGTTGGGGGGTGAGGCTGATACCTACTGAGTAGGGTGTCACATGGACTCGGCAAGACTTAGGTTCACTAAGTTGGAGCGGACTTAGGCAAACTAAGTAAGCTACTGACTTTTACAAGTTTACTTGAAGGAGATGACTAACTCCGATACTCTCAAAGTAACCTAAGGCTGACACCAAGGTAAACCTTCAGCCAGGAGGCAAGTGACGGACCGAGAAGGTTGACCTTCATGAGTATTAACCAACCAGGATGGGTTGGGGGAGGCGGGACAGAACCAAGGCAAGCCACGACTAAGTCAGACGGGGTACTCCCCAATGGCAGGCATTGGTATCATGCAAATGCCCCAGCGGGGGATGAGTTCATACTGACTACTACCCGGCCACCATAAGGGTCACCGGGGCCCTCTCCCTCACAAACAATAGCACTCCTCAGTGGGTAGACCCGCTGCCCGAGGAAGGCCACTCACGCGTAAGCGCGTATACCTCCGTGCTCCACCGGTCGGCAATCTCACGACGGTCAATCACCCGAGTTACCTCGGTGCATAGCTGGACGAGGGTGCTGCGGCCAGCCTCCACGTCCTCCAGAGCAGTCTGGAGGCGGTCAAGCACACCACCGAAGCAACGCGCTGACCCAACCAGCGCAGCACCTGGGGGGACATCCCCCCAGCTAACAGAGAGACCCTCCCGCATTGCGCGGGCAACAAGGGCGTCAACGCCCTCATACCAGAGACGGGGACCCCCGTCATGCATGCCAGGGGCGGGAGGTGACACTGGCGCAGCCAGAGGAGCCACAGGAGCCGACACGGCCACCACCGGAGCCGGTGGCGCCTGATATGAGGCCCGGTAGGACCCCACCGAAGGGGCTCCACCGTAACCCCGGCGGGGCTCCGCCCGACGACGGGACACCTCACGCTCCCCACCCGCAGAGCCCCACTCTCGGGGACGACGGCCAACCGCCGCCGGTATCGGGTAACCGAACCACGGGGCAAGGACCTGAAGAGGGTCATGGATAACCATGGGATTACCCAGGTCAGCAACAGCCTCGGTGGACGCCCACCCATGGCAATTGGGCTCACCCGGCTGAGTACGCCGGATACGCAACGAGTGACGAGGCAAAGGGGAAGCCCCAGCCTGCGGGTCCCGGTACGGGGGAAGGGCCAACACCCCAGCCCAGTTCACGGCATCGTGAACAGCCAGCAGGGCCTCGAACTCCCGGGCCAACCCGGTCTTGGCGGCTATCAGGTCCACGCCCAACTGCGCGATGTGCCGACGGACACCCGTCGGAAGATGAAACAGGCGCCCCTGCCGGCGGACGGACAGCAAGAAGGAGGAAGCCTGCCCGAGGGTAACCTCAAGGGTGAAGGTACCCTGCAACGGGTGGACCGGCCGGGAGGCCAACACACTCCCGAAGAATCGGAGACAGGAGCCGGTGTCAAACCGGAAAGCAGGGGCGGGTTCCCACCCCTCCTGCTACAGAGGCGGGCGCACGGGAGTGTATACCGGCGCACGACCGTTGCCGGTCTGCAACGCACACTTTATATCGGTGCGGAACGCATCCGCAATGACACCATGGTTACGTCGCCAGCTCGACGCCGACTTCAAACCCGCCATAGGCGGGTAGGGAGCCGTCAACGACAGATACGGGGATACCCCCGGGTAATAATCAAAGTCGGGATACCGACCGGTATCGCCCACCGTCTCCCCAACCGCAACCGGCTCCGCCGCCGCCGCAATCCCCCGAGCACTAGCCGGGTAGTCAACCTCCCGCGGCAACGCGGGGGCAATCAGGTCGCATACCCCGAAGGCGGGGTCGAGGTAGACCTCACCCCGTCCCACACGGGTGCGCCAGAGCTGCGCATGCCGGTCGTCCGGCTGACTCAGGATCCAATGGTGTTCCACCCGCACCGCGTTCGGCTGGTTGACCAGCCGCACCAACTCCCGCTCCCAACTCGGGTCCACCCTGACGCGGCGGGAAGTCCCTCCAGAGAGACGCGATTGGTGGAAGTCCACCCTCATCCGCCCAGCGGACTCCATTGACTCTTGCACAGTCATGCCTCGAACCCGAGCCACCAAGTCGGACATCGACATGGCGGGTTGACCCGCCGCCACGGCGACGCCGCCACCCAACGGGGCAACCCGGGCAGGACCAGGAAGAATCGGGGGCGCCGGGGGATGCCCCACCGGCAGATGGGCCGGCGCCGAAGGTGCACGAGGCCGAGGAGGAAGAAGTAGGGCGGGCGCCCGCCCGGAGTAGCTCCCGGAGTCCACTGCCATCGGGGTAGATAACTCTTGACCATCACGCGTCCGCGGCACCGCGGGCAGAGCATCGCCACCACCCGGGCCCGACAAGGGTACCACGGGGGCAGCACGGGTAGACCCGCTACCCGCCGCAGCGGACACACCAACCGGGCGGGCACCCGCGCCGTCTTGACGCGTCGAACCGGCCGGGGGGCCGCCACTACCATCCGCCACGCCGGCGACACCGTCTTGAGGTAGAGCCGCGCCGGCACCGGCGACAGAAGCCATCCGGGCCGCCGGAGGAGTAGCGGTAGAGGCCACCGCTGCACGCGGTTGTCCGCCACCCGACGGAGCCGTCGTGCCGCTACGCACGGACGACAACCCGCCCGGCGCGCCTTCCGGGGCCGCACGAACGGTCACCCGGTCGTCCTCGTCCTCCGACGAGCTCGCTAAGAAGCACTCGGCGGCGGTGGCAGAGACGGGAACGTCGTCCACCATCACCTCTTCCTCCTCCTCAAGCAGGAGGTCGTCCTCGCCCCCGGGTACCTGGGGGTCCGACATGGTGAAACTAGGGTAGCAGGGGCGGCCCGTCAGACAAGCCGTCGACGGCTACGCCCCGGTACGGTGGGACAACCGGGACGAGCCAGGGAAGCGCGGGCACCCGCGCTTATGACCACAAACGGCCACGAGAAGCGCCGCAGGCACGCGGGTCGATCCGCGCCCCACGAGGCTACGAACGCGCTCCACCCAGGCACCTGGGCGGGCTGGGGCCACACCCCCGTACGGGGCAGCCAAGAGGGGTTCACCCCGAAACCGCCCCCGCGAAAAGCGGGAGCGGCCGCCCCCATTCACTCGGTAACACGAGAGGGGCTCCCCTACAACCAGACACCTGGTGGCGGATCCGCTTGCACCACCCCTCGGAAAGGGGGGTCGTGAACAGAAACCCGCATCGGGAAATTAACGGTCCGGAAAACGGATCGTGTGTGTACCACACAAAGGGGGGCACCCCCCTCAGACGACCTCGAAAAGGGGTGTCTGTCGCGACAGGGCGCAAAGCCCCACCCGACTGGTAAACGGTCACGCGACCCACTTACATTCGGTAACCCGAATGCAACTCGACCCGAGGACGGGCCGAATCTAAGGAGGGGATATGTAGCAATATGGTTGGCCGTATTGTGACCCTAATGTTAGGGGGGCTACTTCTAATCCTTGGCTTTCAATTTGAGAGTCCGTACTGGTCACGGTATCTATAAGTTACGTATGACCTGAGGGACTTGCATCTTGGGGTGGAGGGTAGTTAGTAGTGTCTCCGAGGGTTTATAACGAGGGGGCCGGCGGCGAATCCACCGCCGGCCAAGGCAGAACAACAAACCCCTCCCATTTGGGCTCCCATCTTGGTCCCGTGGCTTGCGCTCCAAGGACAGCAACCTTGGCCTCCCGGTGACGTTGGTGTCGATCCCCCTTGGTGAGTGTTCCCTGAGAGTGGACGTGCGACGGATCCCTATTGTGCTATAGCCGGTTACTGGCAGATCCCTCTGGCTGACGAGGACAAGGACAAGACCACCTTCACGTGCCACCTGGGACTATTCCGGTGCAAGCGTCTTCCTTTTGGTCTCACCAATGCTCCGGCGACCTTCCAGAGAGCCATCGACATCATCCTGTCGGGGCTAAGGTGTAGAACATCTTTGGTCTACCTGGACGACATTATCGTGTTCTCCAAGACCCCAGCGGAACACCTGGAGCTCCTTCGAGAGTTCCTGGCTCTCCTGTCCAAGGCTGGAGTTACCCTGAAGGCCGAGAGGTGCCACCTGTTTGAGACTGAGGTGGAGTACCTGGGGCACGTGCTGAGTCCGGGGGAGCTCCGAGTCAATGAGAAAAACATCACGGCCCTCCGGCATGCACGGCAATCTAAGTCCCAGACGATGCTCAAGAGCTTTCTGGGTATGTGCAACGTCTACCGCCGGTTCGTACGGGACTATGCCCTGATTGCCCGGCCGCTGACCAAGCTCACCAGCAAGAAGCTCCCCGCACAACTCCCGGTGTTCGACGAGAAGCAGACCGCTGCCTTAGAAGAGCTTAAGAAGCGCCTGACCACAACTCCAGTACTGGCGTTACCCAAGCGGGAGGGCCAGTTTGTTTTGGAGACTGATGCCTGTGGCCTCCAGGTGGGGTGTTCTCTACTCCAGCAGCAACCTGATGGGCACTTCCTCCCGATAGGCTACTACAGCCGCGTCCTGACTCCAGCCGAGAAGAATTTTTCCACGACGGAGCGCGAGTGCTTGGCGGTCGTCTGGGCTTGCTTCCTGTTACGCCCATATCTCGAAGGACAAGAGTTCCTCATCCGGACGGATCATGCCAGCCTAAGGTGGTTGCTGTGCATGGACAGCAGCCAAGGAGGGGTCGCCCGGTGGCGCCTACGCCTTTCAGAATTTAAGGACAAGGTGTGCACCAGAGCAGGGAGGGAGCACCACTGCGCCGGCACCATGTCCCGGCTGGAGACTCCTGCAGCCGACACCGGTCCTATCCCGGAGGAAATACCTTGTTTTATCCTCCCGAATGTCGGACGTGGCTGGCATGCTCCCCTGTGTGAGACACCCGAAGCTCATCAACCGGTAACCATACACCAGATGCTGGAAGCACAATTGACGGATCCTCAATGCTTGGAGCTTCGCCACCAAATGGACCTGAACCGGAACAGTCGCTTCGCCGAGTCTACAGATGAACTCCTGGTACGGGTGTCGCCCTTCGATGGGGCAACTCAAGTCTACGTACCCCGGAGTCTACGAGCTGACATCCTCCGCCTGGAGCACTCGTCTCCCCAGGCCGGACATCCTCGCATCAACCGGATGTATGCGTCGATGCGACGACACTATTACTGGGAAACCATGGCCAGTGACGTCCATAAACACCTGGAGGCTTGTGTCTCTTGTGCAAGGAACCGGTTGTCCCAGAGGAAGAAGACTTCTAAGCTACGCCTATTCCCTGCGGCGGAGCCCTTTGCAAGCTTAAGCATGGACATCCTGGGGCCCCTACCTGAAACATCCAGTGGCAACATACACCTGCTCATCATTTGTGACCGGTTCTCCAAGTTCACTCGAGCGATCCCGCTGAGGACCATTACGGCCCTGGATGTCACGTCAGCATTCTGCGAGTACTGGATAGCTGCCTACGGCCCTCCAGACTCGGTCTTAACAGACAACGGCCCCCAGTTTGCATCCCTGTTCTTCCAAGGAGTCTGTGACCTGATCGGTATCAAGAACTTGTTCACCACGACGTACCACCCGCAAACGAACGGCCAGGTGGAGCGATTCAACCGGACCCTGGTGGACATGCTACGGCACTACGTGGAGGAGCACCAAGAAGACTGGGACGAGCTTCTGGCTGTCCCCATGCTAGCCTGAATCTCCCGAGTTCACAGGACAACGGGGGTCGCTCCACTCGACTTTGTCACCCCAAGGCGGCTGACCAACTTCTCCCTGGAAAGAATACCAGACGGTCTCCTGCCTGCACTGAAGTCAGGTCCCAAGGCAAAGGATGAGTTCCTGGAACAACTGAAGCTCCTGCTCCCAAGAGTCAAGGAGTCAATCTCAAAGACCCAGGAGCGATACAAGCGGGACTACGGCAAGGGAGTCCGGGAAAAGAACAAGGAACTGGGTGGTGGCGACTGGGTTTTTGTGGACAACCATAGCAAGACCCGGGGGAAGCTGGACTCTAAGACGGATGGACCTGAAGAGATCCTGAGTACGGACGGCTGGACCTTTCTTCTAGACGTGGATGGCTCCCCGTACCGGGTGAGCAGCGACCATGTCACCCGAGCTCCACCGCCAAGCAAACGGGACTTGACCTGGCGAAAGCGGGCCGCAGTACCCCGGTTGTCCCAAGGAGAAGGCCGAGAATATGTCTACGTTAAGTTTGTCGATCACGCCTGGAGGGACGGACGCTTGTACCTGCGAGTACGCTGGTTCGGTTTCAATCCGGCGGACGATACCTGGGAACCCTCAAACCGGTTACCCATTGCGGACGTCTGCGCCTACACGCGACGGAACGGAATTGAGGGCACTCAGGTGGCCAAAGCCGGCAAGATCCTGGAATCCGACTCGGAGGATGACCAGGAGGAAGAGGCTGATCAAGACCCGCGGGACGAGCTGAGCTCACCCGCAACAGACGCGGAACAAGAAGATTGAGAAGAAGGGAACGGGTGTATCAAGGAAAACACGCAATGCAAGCAGGGACTCTCAAGAAAAACAAGCACCCGCTCGAGCAACCCTTCTCTCCGCCTCTTCCCTCCTCACTTCTGACTAGACTGTCATCCCCCCTGCCTCCAAGAATTATTCCCGGCGCGGACGCTGCGCCGCAGGAGCGTCCCCCAGCGCCGCGTTCGCAACACGACGGGACCCGGAGGAAGGCGGGATGACGTAGTGCGGTTGACGAGGCGCGTCCAGGTAGGATGCCACCGGAGCAGTACCGGTAGTTGCCAGGCGCTCTCGCCCATCCAGATATACCTGCCGGCGGCCCTGGAAGCGAGTGAAGGTCTCTGACCACTGCTGGGCCAAGCCATGCCGCGTCAAAGTCGCCAGAAGTTCGCCAACCACCGGGCTGTCCGACATCTGGCCGCTGTCCGCGCAAGCAAACACCCGGTCGACCACATCGTTCAAGACGCTGGCATATGTGCCCAGCACCAAGGAAGACCCGACACCTTCGACCTGCACCGGAAGACGACCCAGCAGGTCTTCAATCATGCCAACGTCATACTGGTCGCACGTCGGGCCACCTTGGTTCATGTACCAGTCAGGCACCCGGAAGCGGGTAAGGCGCAGAGTCGGCGCCGGGATCTC
Source organism: Pyropia yezoensis (assembly GCA_009829735.1). Classification (NCBI taxonomy): domain Eukaryota; phylum Rhodophyta; class Bangiophyceae; order Bangiales; family Bangiaceae; genus Pyropia; species Pyropia yezoensis. Next base: position 41,943,001 of record CM020618.1, read on the forward strand.
GAACCGCCCCGAGGTTGCCACTACCGGACGGTCTACAATAGCCCCCGAAACCGGAGTCCCCATCTCAAGAGGAGGCACAGGGCCGCCGACAGTTGAAGAAGGCACCCGAGGAAGAACGGCCGGAGTAGTCGGCGACCGGACGGCCACGCCAAGACTCGCTGCAGGCAAGCGCGGTGCCGGAGGAGCTTGAAGCACCGGCACAGACGGAGCAGGACGCAAACGCGCCGGCGACGGTCCAGGCGAAACCACCGGGACGACAGGTGCAACAGGAGCAAGCGGAGCCGCCGCCGACGCCCGACCAACCGCCGCGGCCCATCCAGACTCTTGCACCGGCGGTCCAGTTGGCAGGAGATCGAGGGTGTGAGGACCCACCTAAAACCGGGGAGCCCTCAACGTACTCGTGGGGGTGTCAGCGGGCCTTGCGAGCCAATGGGGCGGCGGGGCACGGGGAAGAGGACGGTGGTCTCGACGGGGGTGGGTCTGGGGAAGAAGATGGGCGCGACGTCGGTGGGGATCAAGGGTACAAAAGGTAAACAGTGTCTTTGGTCTGTGTCTGTCGTTCCCCTCTCGTCTCCCCCGGTGGCGCCGACACTCACGCACTATATACTCGCGTCGGGGCACCCGAGGTGCCCCAAAGCATGCGTTTCCCCATCGCACCGCCGGTAGGCACAGAACGGTCCAAAAACAAAGCTTGTCTCTCAGAACAAAGCATGGGCGGGCGTGCGCACTAAAGGAGTGCAGCCCCAGTTTGCCCGAAACGAAGGGGGTCCCGAGGATGGCGCCCAGCGCGCCCCCCCAGCCGGCTCCACACGCCGGTCGGCCAGAAGGTCCGACTGGCTGTAAGGGCCAGCAAGGCCAAATTCAATCAATCCCTTGACCGGCCAGCCAGTCACCAACCAGCTGGCCGAATTCAATCAATCCAAAAGCCGGCGAGCCAGTCATATCGCACTCAGCCGCCAGCGAGGATGTGCGGTGTCCTCAGTGTCGGTGAATCATGTGACTGGTCCTTGATGCCAGCTTTCAAGCAGCGCAGAGAATAAAATTCAGGCAGCACAGACGGGGATGTCCGCCCGTGGTTGGTCGACGATGTCACTCGCTCCTCGTTGTCGAGTTTCGACGTCCATCACAGGGTTCCGACAGTGCGTTGACGGCGGCTTTCGTGCGGTCGGCCGACGTCCGCAAAATGTCACGGATACAGCGTGGTGTCGCCCAGGGTAGTGGGGAATTGATGTGTCTTGGGGGGAGTTATCGGGGCCGGACATGTAAGGAGAGGTCCCAGTCCATATCCCCTGGGTTCCGGGTGGCGATTTAAGGGGCGAATCCTTACAGAGGGCGACCGGAGCAGGAAAGCTGCCTAGCTGCGGCCACGCCGGAAGCGGCATCGCCAGCTGCACCTTGGCCGGAGAAGACTGGTAGACCACCTGCACCCAGCCTGAGCCATCCCGACGCGGGCTGTTCTGGCCGGCGATCGCGTTCAGGAGGCTCCGGTCATGCACCGGAAGCTGACGCCGGAAGTCAATCATCGCTTGGAAGAGACCCTTGTACTCCTCGTCCTGGCTGCACAGGAAGTCGACGGTCAACTTGTCGACGATCCAGACCATCAGGAGGTCGGGAAGGAGCCAGAGCCGGTTGGACACCAAGACTTCGTGGAGCCAGTGGTTGGCCGCCGGAGCCGTCATCTCGGAAGTGTACATCATGTACGGGATGGAGTGGAAGAAGCCCTTGATCGACGCCTGAGTCAAGGCGTCCAGGAAGGACCAGGTGAAGGGGATGCTGGATGGAACAATCCCGACCGGGATCTCGACTTCCTGCTGCTGCGGGATGACATTGGGGTAGTACGCAACCCGGTTGGCCTTGTCCAGCTTCCAGAACTCTTAATGGTTACAGCTCACGATGAAGTCACGCTGGCGCCCGCGCCGCTCGCCTTGTTCCCGTGCTGGCGACAATGTAGAGTACTTCCGGGTCAGAAAAGGCGGCTCCAGAGCGACCATGCTCGGACGGGGATCACAGTTCAGGCTCCCCGACCCCTTGAGCGCCTCGTCCCAGACCTTGAGCGCCCGATAGAGGTACCCTTCCTCCTCTGGCCACCGGAGAACGGACGCAGACACGCGACGCTCGGTCAAGGGTAGATCCAGCACCAGCGCGAAGGGTAGATCTACCAGGCGAGCAACCCAAGAGGAACCCGAAAAGCTCTGGGAGCGGTCTCGTGCCAGGCGCATTTGGTCCGCCGCATGGAGACGAGTCTTGTCCATCTCCGTCAAGACTCCGCGCTGGAGTTCCTGGCGCCAGATGGCCAGGCAATCCTGCTGGCACTGGGTCACGCTGGCGTTGCCGACCACCGTGGAGTAGCGCCGGCCCGCCAGAGGATCCTGCCCCAGAAGCATCTCCGGGAGACCCACCGGGGGGGTCTCGACCGGGTGCGACGCAGAAGCCTGGGGAACTCGATCCGCCCCCGCCGTGGCGACCGACGCCGGCACCGACACCCGAGCAGCCGGAGGCAGGAGAGGGGCACGGCCGCCCGAGCTCTCCCATGCGACACTCGCCGCCGGAACCACGGGCCCAGCCTGAATCTCGGAACTGGACATGGCGTCCAGAATCCGGGGGAACGGGAGGGTCAAGGTGAAGGAGGAAGAGGGGGGGGGGGGGCAGGATTGGAGCAGGTGATCGTCCCCGGGGTGAAGACGCTCGACCTCGGCACCGGTATGGACGTGCTCGAGGCTGTGCACGGTGGCACCTGGTTCGGCCCGAGGACGTGCCGGACTAGGGAGGGAGCTATGCAGCATCCCTGGCCCCGACTTGGCGCTGACCCGGGACTGCAACCAGAAGGCACCAGGTGCCAGAACACGCCCGCCGTGTGGTGATGGTTGGCGGCCGTGGCCCGTGCCCGGCACTGGGATGCGGTGGACTACGCTATCCACACGTGAGAAAGGGATTTCTGATGGGTTTTTGCATACTTGTGAGGGATTTGATTTGAGAGAATTTGAGTGTGAGATTAGTGAGTGGGAATAGAATTAGTAGTGATAGTGGCCCCCAACCTGACGAGGTTAGACTCCGGTCGGGGCCACTCGGGGGTATGGGGGGGGGCTACCTGGGCGACGTGCCGAGGCTCCCCCAGATGCACGTTAAGAGGGACAGCGAGGCGCCCTTGGCCCGCGCCCTCAGGAAAAAGACAACTGCGCGTTTGCTTTCCTCTTCCCGGTGTGCACTACCGTGCGTATCTGTTTGCTCTGCGAGCAGGCACGTGAGGCAACAGGCATACCACTCTCGTAGTTCCCCTTTCTGTGTTACCTGTCCCTTTCCTCCGAGGGATATTGACACATGTCTGAGAGGATCGAGTTTTATACCACAAGGGTGAGATGGATGACACCCCCTCCCGCGCACACGATTTCGATGGTAACGGTGCCGGCGTGGTGGCGACGCAGTCCTCTCCGTTCGCCATCGTAATGTTGACGGGCTCGACGTCCTGGGCGCCCGACAGCAGACGGGGCTCGCCTGTCATGTGGTGTGACGCCCCGCTGTCAATGATCCACCCATCCTTGAACGGCATGGACGCTCCGGCCATCATAGCCAGACCGCCGCTCGGCAGCGCGCCAGGACCACGGTCGTTGTTGCCGGGGCTGGCAGGTCCGTAGACCTGGCGGTGCACAGGCTGTGACGCTCCGCCACGGCTCCCACGGGGGCGGTATCCCGCTCCGTGCTGCTCCTGAGGGCGGTTCACAGGGCTGTACGTGACCGCCATCTGTGGCTGGTGGGCGCGCGCCAGTCGGCGGCACTCCCAGCGCCCGTGACCCGGGTAACGGCAGTACGCGCATATCTCCGCCTCTCGGCGGTTGACAGCGTAGGCAGGCGCCGACGTTGATGGCATCGCGCCAAAGGCCACCGCTTGGTCAGATCCTGTGCCGTGCACCGCCCTGTGACGCACCTCCGTAGCCATCAGGCGGTCCGTCACCTTGGCCATTGTCAGGGTCTCCTGGTCCGACAGCAGCTCCACGGTCGTGTCGTACGCCGCCGGCAGCCTGCCGAGGATGGCGGCCACCAGGTCTCCTTCGGGGAGACCCTGCCCAAGCTGCCCCAGCTCGTACTACAGGAGCGTTCCACGGTTGATATACTCCAGCATGGGCTCCCCAGCTTTCATGCGGATGCCAGTAAGCAGGCGACGCATCTCTAGGGCCATTGCCATGCTCTGGGAGCGGAAGCTACCTGCAGCTTGCCCCACGCCTCGCGCGCCGTCGTGCAGACGCGGAAGGCAACGTGGTGGACAGGCTCGACGTAAAGGTGCATCGTAGCCATCGCCACTTCGTCCATGCGCTGCCGATCGAGGGTGGCCAGCTGCGCCCGCGCCTTAGGCTTTGCCGCCTTCCCTGCCTTCGTTGTGGGGTTCCCCGCAATGACGGCCCCCAGCTCAGCCCGCGACGGGATGCGCTCCTCCTTCTGCATGATGCGCTCCTCCTTCTGCATGATGCGCACCACACGGGGGGGCGCGTCCTCGTCCACGGCCGCCCAGCAGTTCTTGAGCTTCAGCATGTGCTCCATGTTGGCGAACCACGCCAGATGGTTAACGGCGTTCAGCTTCTCGACCTTGGGGAGGGGCTCGGCCCCGCTGTGGGTCGGCATCATGGTGTGGGTCCGCGCGATGCGGCGGAGCCGGCAGTCGCCGGGCGGGGCGTGGCCCACGGCACCCGGGAAGAAGATGGCGCTCAGTAGCAGCCTGGGCCCATAACCTGTTGAGGGAGTGTGTGTGTGTGTAGGGTGTGCGTGGTCGCGACGACGGTGGTTCGGAGCGGGGAGAATGTTCTTGTCTCTTTTCTTTCGATCCCCTCACTCGGCACTACTTGCCAGAGTATATGTAAGTTCCACTTCCCCTCTCTCCCTCCCTCCACAGGGGCCCCCGCCTAGTGCGGGTCCCCCCTCGTAGTACGCACTACGCCTTGCCCGCAGTGTCCTCGTGTCCCCCAGGTTGTCCGCCTCTACCGGGTTGACTCCTTGTCCCCGTCGTGGTGCCCGCACAGGTCCCCACTCAGGTTGTCCGCTCCCGCGCCCCCTTGCTCCCTCCCCGGTCCCGCTGCCAACGCACGAGCAGCAGCGAGCCGACTCACCGTCCGGTCCCCCGCCTCATCCGTCTTCCGAATTGGGTGCCGAGCAGCCGGGTTGCCCGAAACGGTCGCGGCCCCTAGATCATTGGGGAATCCAATTCGGGGTCGCGATGGGAGAAGGGGTGCGCCCAGATCCATCCCCCTTTCCTAACACACCCCCCACCAGCGGTTCACCCCCCCCAATCCCCCCCAATCCCCCCCAATCCCCGAGCACCGCAACCTCGCCCGCGGGCCCCCCCCCGGCAGCCCCCCCCCCCCCCGCCGCAAGCTCCCCCCCCCCCGCAAACTCGATCATGTCTGCGCCGTCGCCGCTGCGGCGAGCCCCCCGGAGCACGCCGCCGGCGCGGCCGGCCCGAGGCCCGCCCGCAACGCCACGAGGAGCGTGCGCGCCGACGCCGACGAGGCGACGCCGCCCGCCGGCGGCGGCGGCGCCGCCAGTGGCGTGAGCGCCCGCAGCTCGGCGGGGAGGGCAGCCGTCTTGACGGCTGCCGGCAGGCGGCCGCCCGCGCAGAGCGCCCGCACCACGTGGAGGACGCGGACGGTGAGGGCGGGGGGCACCGCCGCCGCCGCCGCCGCGGTGCCGGTGCCGGTGCCGCCGCCGGTGCCCGGCGGGGCGGCGGCGGCGGCCGCCGCCGCCGCCGACAGCAGGCCGAGGAGGCGTTCGAGGAGCGCCACCCAGTCGGCGTCGTCCCCACCCCCAAAGTCCAGGTCCTCCACCGCCTTGAGGGCGGCCACCTGCCCGGGCGACACCCAGCCCCCCGCGCGGCGGCCAGCGCGGCGGTGGCGGTGAACGGGGTGGACCGCGACGGCGAGGGGTGGCCGGTCGCCCCGCCCGGCGGCCGCGGCGGCGGCGACGCGGCGATGCTGAGGAGGATGCCAACGAGCGCGCCCGCGTAGCGCGGGCCAAACGCGCCGCCGTGGCCGCGGCGGATGGCGGTGAGGCCGCGGACGAGCGTCTCGAGGGCGCGGCCAGATGTGCGCACCCCCGGGGGGGGGAGTAGGTGCTCCCAGCCGGCCGCGGCCGCGCCGGCGCCGACGTCGCCGTCGCGCGCCGCACCCGGGCCGCCGCCGGCCACGCACCCGTTATTCGCCACCCACACCGCGAGCCACAGGCCCGACGCGATGGCCAGCTGCTCGACGGCGCTGAAGGGGGCGCCTGCCGTACCTGCCCCCGCCGCCGCGACGCCGTCAAAAGGAGGCGCCACCGCTGCCGCCGCCGCCGCCGCCGCAGCGGCATCCGCCCCCGCGGGGCCGCGGGCGTCCCCATTCGCCGCGCCGGCGGCAGCGCCGTCTGCGGCCGAGGCCCGAAACAGCCCAGCCACCCACCCGCCAGTGGCCGGGGCGGCGCTCCCCGCGACCCTCCCGCCCCCCTCCTCGGCAGGCGCGCGGGTGCACGCGGCCATGGCCTTGCGGCGGCGCCGAGCAGGTCGAACAGCGCCGCGACGCCCGCAGCGGCGACCTCGGCCGCGGCGGTGGCCGACGCAGCAGCAGCGGCAGCGAGCGCCCGCTCCCACCCCGCCTCCGCCCGCGACGCGATAAACGTGCGGAGGTAGCGGCTAAGGACGCGGACAACGCCCACCAGCGCGAGCACCCGCGTGTCGTTACGCTGCTTGGCGGGCGTATCTCGGCTGTGGGGCAGAAGCAGCTGCACGCCGGTGGGGGAGGCGCCGGCGAGGGCGCTGCGACTCGCCGCCACGGCCATCCCGCCCTTGCTGCAGCCGGCCACGTCGCCGTCGCCGCCACCGCCGCCGCCGCCGCCGCCCACTCCGCTGCCGCCATCGGCCGCACTGCAGCCGCCACCCTCGCCGCCGCGCCCTTCCCCAGCGCCGCCCACGCCACCGGCCGCGGCACCACCGATCCCATCAGCCAGTTCCCCCCCCCCCCCAAGGTCACCCTCCCCCCCCTCCTCCCCGTCGGCCTCCGCAGCCAGCGTAGCCGCCGTGCCCGACACGGCGAGCAGCACGCCCGGCAGCGCCGCCCACGGCGGGTGCCCCCGCGGCGGCCCGCCCCGGATCTGTCACACCGCGAGCGCCGCCGCCGCCGCCGTCGCCCGCGCGTCCGCGTGCGGCGAGGCCGCGACAGCGACGAGCGGTGACAGCACCGCCGCCTGGCACACCACCGCCACCGGCGGAGCGCAGCCGTCGTCACGGCAGCCGCCGCCGCCGTCGGGTGGCCCGCACGCCGCGCGCACGTCCTCCCGCGCCAGCGCCGCCGGCGCGGCGCGGACGAGCACGTCGGCGGCGACGGCTCGCACGCCCGCGTCGGCGTGGCCCGCCGCCACGGCCGCCCAGTGGCCCATGACGGCCGCCCACACGGCGGCGGGCGGCGGTGTCGCGCCCTCCGGCGGGCCCACCCCGGCCGCGCCGCCGGCCGCCGGCTGAGGGGGGTCCAGGCCGCCCACCAGCACCGCCGCTGACCGGCGGAGGCCGTACAGCCGCGGCACCGGCGGGGGGGGGCGGGGCGAGCCGAGCACGGCGCCCACCTCCGCAGCCGCCGGGGATAGCGGCGACGGCGACCCGCCGTCGACGCTCGCCCCGCCGCCGAGGCCGCCGACGAGCAGCAGCTCCAACGCGCCGACGAGCGCGGCGAGCAGCCGCCCAACGGCAGGCAAGCCGAGGCCCTGGCTGCCGCCGCCGCCGAGCGCCGCGTCCAGGCCCAGCGCCAGCGTGTCGCCGCCGCCGCCGCCGGCTCCGCGAAGAGCACCACCAGGAGCGGTGCGCGCGAGGGAGAGGTACGCCTCTGCGGCAACCGCGGCGCCGCGCGGGGCTTCGGCGCCCCCCCCCCCCCAGCAGAGGTCCCTCCCCCCCGCGTCGAAGGGGCCCAGCGCGGCGACCACCGCCGCCGAGCCGCCGCCGCCGAGGGACCCGCCCAACGCGCCCAGCGTGGCGAGGAGGCGGCCGTAGAGGAGCGCCGGCAGGCGCGCCGACGGCGACGGCGGCGCCGCCCCCGACGGCGCCGCGGCGGCGGCGAGCGCCGCACTCGCCACCGCCGCCACCGCCCTGTCGCGGACGGACGCGAGGGGGGGGAGCGGCGGCGGCAGCAGCGCCACCGCGCTGGCCGCGTGACCTCGGTCGGTGGCCAAGTCCCCGTCGGGAACGGCGCGCGCGTCTGACGCCCCGTCCGCCGCGTCGGCCGCGGGCGGCCAACGGGGCGGACTGAGGCACGCGGCGGATACGGTGCGGGGGGCGCCGGGGGCGCCGACCCAGAGGCCGCCGGCGCCACCGGCGGGGGTGGACTCGGGGTGGCCGCGCAAGCAGGGGCGCCGGTGGCCGGGCGGGGGGAGTGCACCGCCGCGGGGGGCGCCACACAGGCGCGTTGGCGGGAGGGGCGGCGAGCCAGCGCCGGGCAGCCGCGCCGCGCCGGCCAGGTCGTCACGCCACCAACCCCTGGCGGGCGCCGCCACGAATAACGATGGTGCCGCGGCAGCGGCGAGGGCGGCGGCGGCAACGCCCGCGTCGACGCCCGCGGCGGCCGCGGGGCTGCTCCGGCCGGCGCCGGTGCCGCCGCCAGTGCCGGCGGCGGCCTCCGCCGCCCACAGGGCGGCGAAAAGGCGCGCGCCAGCGGCGCCGCGCACCTCGGCGGCGCGCGGCCGGCAGGTCGTTCCCAGCGCCGCGGCGGTGGCGGCCGACAGAGCGGCCGCGTGGAGTGTGCCCCACAGCTCGGAGGGCAGGTGTGGCAATGGGGGGGGGGGGAGGAGGGGGGGGAGGCGCCCCACGGTCCACCGCGGCAGCGTGCGCGGTGAGCACCTTGGCAGCGGCGGGGGCGGCGGCGGCGGCGGGGGCGGCGGCGGCGACAGTGGTGGTGGCAACGGGGGCGGGGGTGGCAGATCCGTTGGGCCGGCAGCGGCAGCGGCGGCGCCGGCGCCGGCGGTGGTAGTGGCCGCAGCGGTGGCGGTGGTGGTGACGGTGGCGGCGGCTGCGGTGTTGGTAGGCGTGGGTGTGGTGGCGCCGTCATCCCAGGGGGTCACCTTACCGCCCTCGCAGGTGACCGACCTGGGGGGGGAGCCGCCGGGAGCGCTGGCCCGCCGCGACCGCCGCGACGGCCGCTTCCACCTGGGAGCGGTGGCCGAGTCCGCAGCAGATGCGGCACGCGATCGCCGCCGGGTGGGCGCCCGCCGTCGGCGCCGGCGTCGAGGACGGTCGCGAGGAGGTGGGGGAGGGCGGGGGGGGTGCGGGGACGGGGAGTAGGACAGTCGGGAAGCCGCCGCGCGCCGCTGTCAGGGCACTCTAGCAAAGGCAAGGTAATCGTCCAAAGTCGGGGGGGGGCACTTGAAAAAGGTTGACGTCGCCCCACCGTACAGGCAACAGCGAAAGTTCCAGAAGAAAACACCAACGTTGTACAGCTGACCAACGGGCGATTCTCGTATTTTCAATTTCCGCAGGTAGTTCAGGGTGGTGCACATCTGCTTCACATCTTTGAATCCCCACTCCACAGCCGTGCGCGGGACCTTCATGGAGTCGTTGAACGCTGCTTCTTGGGCAGTCAGGATGCCCTGCAGGCAGTCTGCAGCCATGGTCGTAAGAAGTAGGCGGCATCTCCGTAGATGTGAAACTGCACCCCGTCGATGACCAGCTCGTTGGCCAGGATGGCGTCAAGCCCCGACTCGTGGTACAGCGTCATGTCGTGGCGGCGCCCCTCTACAGGGCCGTACAGGTGGAAGATCAGCCCGTCAGGCGTCAGGACGCTCTGGAACTTGATGGCGTGACGCCGCTTATGCCCGCTGTAGCAAGCCCGCTACAGACCCCCACCTGGCCGCGGAATAAAGAGAGCAGTGCCATCAATGAAGCCAACACAACGGCCCAAAACAGCACCAGACTGCTCTATCCTACTTGCAAACAAAGGCGCTCTCTCTCGCATAAAAGTACCGTGCCAGTCACTCAAGAGCGCACCCCACTGGGAGAAGATCACCTCCACAGTCGCGTAAAAAATGGTGCACAACGCAGGGACGCTCCGCCCAAACATCTCCTCCAGGTCGAACCACCGTGCAGGCGAGGCAAGCCGTCTCAAAACAATACAGAGACACTTTACAGGGGTCACTCGGTAGCTGGGCTCGCCGAAAACAACGTCAACGTGCAACAGGTTTGCCAAGCGCCCGACGTCGGCCGGAAGAAAACGAAACAAAGAGAGCGACTGCACCGAGGAAAAAGCGTTGAGGTTAAACGTTGCCGCCTGCACACGTCGCCGCCGAGCCAAGGAGACACGCAACTCCCGTTGAGCTCGGCGGTACGCGTACACGATGGCCCCCATGTCCGCCAAAGTCAGTCCCATCGTGTGGCCAACCAACAGGTACCTCCTCGCCCTGTTGCGACGGCTGAGCCATCGCTGCAGGGAGTGTCCACCGATGGACACCATGGGCAACGGCTGGCCAAACAGGAGCGACGGTCGTGTGTGCTGGCGAGCAAGCGAGAAGGTTGCCGTGCAGATTGGCAAAATCGTCCCACTCTTGGACTGGAACGATTTTGCTGGAACAATCCCCCAAGTGGTCACGGCAAATACGGTTGTCACCGACCCGGTCTCACAAAAACTGTGCTGGCAGTCGTTGGTGAGATCGAGCTTTCGATGGCTTACAGACAGGCTGCGGTCACTAAGTTCTCACCGAACCATCTCACAAAAAACTCTCTAACATCACCCACCCTTCGCGCTACAGACGTTGCCTCCGCCCCGCCAGTCGCCCCCCTGTCGACTTACTGAAATCTCGAGAAAGTCTCAGATCGCACTGTTTCCACACTAAAGCGTAGCATTCATTGGCCAGCTGTGCGCCATCTGAGGCATGCCATTGGCCTGTTGTAGGTCTGTTGTCGTTATTTTCGCCATGAGACAAAACTCGTGGTACTGCAATAATAAACATCCCAAACAGCAAGACCAATGCTGCGGAATGGTTCTCTGGAGTTACCGACATAGTTTATTTTGTAACTTTGTGAATCCGTTCGGAAGAGACTCTTTACATACCAACGAAATGGCACGAGTTCCTTCAGAAGTTTCCCAAAATCCATGCCCTACATATTCGGGGGGGGAGGGCGTTCTTCTTCCTCATGTCTCACCTCCCTCGCGTGCCGAGGGCGGCGTCAGGGGCGATGACGGTGGTGTTGGCGGCGTCGGCCGCCGCCAACGTGGCCGAGGCGGTGGGCGGAGGCTCGGCGGCGGTAAAGGCGGCGTCTGATGATTGAGTAGCGGTACCAGCCTTGCGGCGGCGCTGGTGGCCGTCGGCGGGGGGAGCGGCGGCACGACTACGACGGCGACGGCGGTCAAGGCCGGAGGGGCGGTACAGTGGCAGCCTTGGCGGGTGAAGCGGGGGGGGGGGATTGGGGGGGTGGCCGTCGCGATTGGACGGTGGTGGTGGTGGCTGTGGCCACCGCCAACGTGACTGGGGCGGTGGGCGTAGGCAAGGGGGGGGGCGACCGCTCGCCGGGAAGGGGCGGGTGGGCGCCGGCCGTGGTGCGTGGGCGGTGCTGGCTCGGCGGCGGCGGGGCGGTCGACCACCGGCGATGGCAGCGGCGACATCGAAGACTTCGACGACTGGAACAGCGGCAACGGCGGTGACGGCGGCGTCGGCGACGTTGGGGACGACGTCGACAGTGCAGCGGCGGCTACCGTGCTCGCGGGGGGCGCCCACAAGGTCGTCGCCCGGTCTGCGCGGCGGGAGCTGCTGGCCGCCCTCGCCGACAATGCCAACAGGGCGGACCTGTTGTTCCTTCTTTTTAAGACTGCGGCGGCGGCGGCAGCGGCTCGGGGGCGTGAGGCGGCTGCGGGGGGGGGGCGAGGGACGGTGATGGCTGTTGCGGTAGTCATGCAGACGGGAGTAAAGGACTGTTTCGGCGACGTTCAAGGAGTGACAGGTCACACAAGCGCGGCGGCGGCGGCGGTGAGGAGGCAAGGGCGGGACTGTGGCTCCGGTTGCGGCGGGCTGAGGAGGAGGGTGGCGGGATGGTGTCGGCAGTGTTGGGGTAGGGAGGGGCGACCTAGTTGCGGCGGCGGGTGGGCGGGGGGTTGCCAGCACGGTGGCGACAGCAGCGTGCGACGCTGGCGGTGGTGGAGACCGGGGAGGCGGTATGAACACGGCAGCGGCTCCAGTGGGGGATAGGCGCAGCAGCGGCGGTCATGACTGCGTATTATTGGGGGGGGGGGGGGGGGGGGGGTCTGTGGTGGCGTTGGAGTCGGCGAAGGGCGGTTAGGGGCGGGGCTTGTGGTGGTCCTGGCGGGCGTGACGGCGGTTAGGGTGGTGGACGACTGTGCGTCGTCGGCGGCGGTGAAGGAGTTGCGCGGTGAGCGGCAGCGGCGCACATGTTGATGAGGTGGTCAAGGGATGGAGAGGTAGGGGGGGGGCGGGCTGCGCCCGCGGATAGAGTCGGGGAGATTGTCGAGCGGAGACCGCGGTAGTGTCGGTGCGGTTGCAGGTGACGGGAGCACCCCCTTTAATCCCTCACCTCCACCCTTACCACCAGCCGGCGGTAGCCCACCCACCACGCCCCCCGGGGCTCACCCGGCGCCAGCCGCGGGCAAAGCGGCGGAAGAGTTGTCTGGCCGATGCGCCTCGTCGGCGGTGGCGAGTGGTAGCGGTGGTTGTGGTGGCAATGTTGATGGCAGCGGTGGCGGAAATGGCGGCCGCAGTACGGACAGAGGGGGATAGGGGGTGCTGGGTAAGCGGTGGTGAGGGGTGGGAGCGGTGGTGGGAGTTGACGGCGGTCGCGGCGCGACGCGAGCCGCACGGTGCGGGGCGCGCGGCGCGCGCGAGCGACGCACGGCGGGGACAAGTCTCGCCCGGGACGCGCTGGCAGCGCGGCGGACGCCGCCGCGGCTGGTGCAGGCGGTCGTGGCGGTGGCGGCGGCGGCGGCGGCGGCGGCGGTGGTGGCGGGGCGCCTGCCGCGATCATGTGAGCTCCGCCCGTCGTCACGCGCGCCGCGGTGGGGGTGGCGGGGTGAGCGCCCGCCGATGCCACTGCGGTCGACGGCAGTGACCTCCCTGTCACCCACGTTGGCGATAGTTCTCTTATGAACACCGTGCAGCTGCATGCTCATGTGCCCTTCAAGGGCGTCCGCAACGACAAGTCCTTTGAGGAGCTGCTGGATATGGCTTTGGACCCTGAGTACAAGGATGAGCTGCAGCAGTACGTGTGCCCGGCAACGAGGCGGGTATTGAGGCCGTCATCTTTCTCAAGTGCGCTTCGGATAGTGCAGGTGTCAAGCAAGAGGTACTCGCACCGCTCGTCGTCTCCGCACGACTCAGACAGCAGCGCCGTCCTCTGCCCACGCATCACTTGCGCTCCACCTTGGCACCAAACATCCCAGGACCCTGGGCCACAAAGCCGCTCAGCGCTCGACCGTACACAGCCAGGTGATCGTCCCGTCCAATAATGATGACTCTCGATGACTCCTCCGGCGTCAGCTTCTTGTTCGTCTTCTTTGCCGTCTTGAGGTTGGTTGCCACCACCAAAACTACTCGGTCTTTCCACTGCTCCCAAGTGTCGCCAAACGCACCCTTGAGTAAACGTAAGCTGGGGCGCACGTCATCTTCGATGTTGAGGTAACCTTTCGAGGCGCCCGTGTACTTGCATGACGTGCAGATGGCAAACAGCTCGTCCTTGGCGCCGTCCTTGAACGCGTCCTCCTCATCGCCGTCCTCAGGAGGGCCCACGTCATCGGACAAGTGGCTCAGAGGAAGAAACTTGATGTAGTCAAAGCCTGCCTGCTCGGGCTTGCACTTGAAGACAGTGGACACGAGATCCGCCCAGGGTTGCGCAACAATTGCGGGTATACTGTTGCTTGCCTCCTTGTCATTAACCTTCACCGACTCAAGTCGGGCGTATAGCCGCACATTGTCCAGGACCGGGTGCGGCCCGCAAGCACGAAAGGCCCGCGTGCTTGGATAGAGTTGCGACAATGTCACACACCGGTACTTGTGAGGTAGAGCCAGCCCAGACCCGGTCGTACACCACCTACGTGATGCGGCACGTAACCGCGTCAAAACCACGTCCGACCACAGCGAGACGTACTCCCATACCTTGTCTGCACTCCCCATTGAGTCGCTGCTGTGGTATACAGACGCCAACGCGTCCAGGACGTCGCAAACAAGCTTATACTCCTGCACGGTGGAATACTCCTGCATCAGCTCATCCCTCCGTTCGTCCCATAGACGCAATAGCGCCACAAGGAACAGGGGCGGCATGCACGGGTCCTTGTAAGTACCACGGGAGTTGACGACTGCGTCGGTCAGCACGTTGGAGGCAAATAGGCTGTCCCACGACTTGAATGAGACGCCATGCAGATTGATGCCGCTAGCGAGAGGCAGCTCTGCGTTCAGTACGCAGTTGTGCACAGCAACGAGGACGACCACAGGGACCGAAAAGAGGTCATTGAGGAGCTTGTTCATGGTAAGGCTATGCGACAAGTCTTCCGCTGCAGGCACCACGACCGACGACCAAACATCCCCGGTGGCACGGTCCAGACGGTCGCGCAAAACAGCGGCGCTGCGACCGTGACCGCCACTGAGCCATGCAAGCGCGTCAGCTGACAAGCGCGCTGGCTGCTTGTAGGTTGACTGATGCTGCTGTGACATGCGGATAACCCGCGAGTCACTGAAGACCGGAAGAAAAAATGTGTCAGCTACTTGCCGAAGGTCCAGGAACCCGACCTTGACGGCAAACAGGACGAAGTACGGAGAGCCACGCCTGTGGCTGGATGATATCGACGTCACCAGCAAGGAAGCCATCGCAGCGCGGGCGTTAGGCAGCTCCTGAATGACTTCGGAAACGTCGGAATCGAGAGAGGCACTTTCCGTGTCATTCAACGGCAGTCGCGCGTCGCGAAGCATCGTTCCAGGGCACGCAGCCGTGAAGAGCACCGATACGCTCTTCGACCGCGTCATAGTGCACAGCTCATGGCGATAAATCAAGAGCAGCTTGAATGATGAAGAACGCCGCCCTTGAGTCGCTTCCACTCGGTCTTCACCAACCCCGAATTCGCCTTCTGCAGGGCTTCGCCGATCGTACACAGCTCGTAGAGGCGGCACCTTGCTCAGCTCCTCAACGACAATGATAGTGGGCCGTTCTTTGAGCGCCTCCAGCGCCTCGAGGTGGATGGCGTCGACAGTGGTCGCCTTGGACGCGAGCATCTCTTCGATGAGGCCACAGAAGCTACCGAAATCATACCCGTCCGCACAGCGCAGGCACCATAGGATGCGCAAGTAAACAGGAAGGAGCACCGCCTCTGGTTGGTGACGACCCCAGTCCACGAATTTGGTGTCCGTGCTGCTCCACGCACAGAGCCCGTTGAACGTCACGACGCACACCCGGGAGTTCTTCAGGGTCGAGACGACCTCGTTCCATCGAGGAAGATTGGCGGCCTCTGCGGCCTGGGCGTATCGATCGTTGTTGATGTCCGCCACCGCCAAAGTCAGGTCCCACACAAAGTGCGTCTTGCCCATGCCCGGGGACGAGGCCAGGTACCAGGCCACCCGAGAGGTGCTCAGCCTCGCCAGGGCAACAAGCGTCCCCACCAACTCTGCGTCCCGCGCAATCAGCAAGCTTGCGTCTCGTTGAGGATGCGGCATCAACAGTGAGCTTGGGGACCGTTGCTGACCTGCCTGCAGAAGGTGTCGTGCAGACCCCAACTTGTGCGTGACTGGCGAGTGTGCGGCCACCGCATCCAGTACTTTGGCGTCCAGGATAGACAGCGAGGCCAAGTAGTCCTGCAGCGTGGTGTCCAATCCGCAAACGAAGTCGTAGACGGCCTGCAGGCCAGCCATGCGCTTGGTCTCCGCCGGTCGGCAGCTGTACAAACAGTGCTCGGCACGCCTTATCGCGTCCATTAGCGAGCGCAGGGGCTCCTTCAAAGCCGCCTTCCACATACGCACCACGCCAAGGGCACACCAAGCAGCTGACGAGTTGAGCGAGCAGTCCTCCACCAAAAACGTAGAGTCCCGTTCCGCGAACTGGAGGGAGCGCGAGATCATGGCGTGCCAGTACGCGGCGACACCACGGGGTTCCACCCAGTCGTCCAAATCAGCTCCTCCATCCTCCAAGGCTACCTGCGCCACGGCGATCGATGCGCATAGCTGCCCCAGCAGCTGACAAGTATCTGACCAGAAGGCCACTGCTGCAGGTTCTACAGGCCGAGGGGTGTACTCTTGAGAGGGTACTGGGCCGACCCCTCCCGACAGGCCGCCCGTGCTCATGGACGAGGAGATCACCCTAGCTTGCACAGGAAGTGGCGCGAGACGCCTTACGCAGCCCACACGACGCTTGGGTGCTCGGAAAACAGACGCGCGAGACACCAACGCAGCCTGGGACGGCCGCCAGGGAAACCCAGACGCCAGCGCGCAGTTGTGAGCCGCCAGCACAGGCGCCACCGCCAAGGCCATGACCACGCGAGACCCGCGACCTTGGCGCACATTGACGTTCATCCCAACGCCTCCACCACTCTTCAGCGCGTCAGAGTCGCAATGTGCCTGCGCACCCGCCATGGCAGCCAGATTGCCAAATGGGTGTCGACGCGAGAGCGCCAGCAGCGTCTCAACATCACAGAGCCCACCTTCGCTGAGCTATCCACGGTAGCGACGCAAACAGGAGTGTGACGTGGGGCAGGCCGCAGCAGCGGTGGGGGCGCCACGACCCCCCGGGCGGCACAGAGCAGCTCACGGCCGCGATCGGACAGTAGGGACGCTGCGCCCGAGACGCCGCAACCACCCGGGCGGCGCGGATCTGCCCCGCGGACCCGGCAGGAGCAGCAGGGCGCGCGGGGCAGCCCGGGGCGACTGCGTGGCGCCGTGGGGCAGCCCGGAGCGGATGCGTGGCGCCGTGGGGTAGCTCGCTGCGCAGGCGGGAGCAGTAGACAGCACCCCGTTTCGAAATCAGCGTGGTAAAATAATACATGATCGGGGGAAACACACCGTACAGTGGTTGTTTTTGGACATGTTTTCCTCTTCACGCGATAAAATTCCACTCCGCTCGCCTGTGGCCGCCAGGTGGTGGGTCCGTCAACATTCTTTCCATGGTTGGCAAAAACGTAACGTTTTTTGATTTTGACTTGATTAATCTATATATTAAATCAATTCGTTTTCGTTTTTTGTTTTATTGCGTTTAATCAACGTTGATAAGTATAATCATAAGTCAGGTCCAGGATCGACTGAATTCGCGCAGTGGAGAGGTCCTTCTCAGCTGTCTATCTACTGCCTCATCCGGAACAGGTTGACCCATGACAAGATGGCCAAGCTAATGTTTGTGCACATGAACCTCAAGCTCCTGGACGGCGTCAACATGAGCGAGGACGACCTCGACTTCTTTGGTGCAGTTGCTGCAGAGGATGGGGAGAGTGGTAGTGCAACCGATAGTGTGGGTGAGGGCGGGCGCGGTATGGATGGGCTGGAGGAAGAATGAGTTCTTTGTGTCACTCGGAACCACCCCGTGACTCCGACAATGGTGGCCCGCTGGCGCTCCGTGGGGGACTTTTGTGCGATGAGGACAAGGGCTTAGGTGAGACAACAGCCAGTCTCAGTCGAACAATTGTGGCTGCAATTGCCTCAGAAATCAGCAATGTACGTGGTCTTAATACAAAATTGTTCTTGATTAATCTAAAAGCTCAGAGCCCCGGATAGATTACTCTACAGATTAATATATAGATTAATTAAAATTAAACATGTGTTTTTCTCGTGACAACCCTGACTCCTTCCACTGACCGGCGAAATTGTTGGCATCCAGCATTCCTGTCGACCAATAACGCAGAAATGCAAGTGGTCGCGTGCGCTCCATACACCCCCTATTAGATCCCTCTTCACGTCGTCACCGTGTCTACACACTCGCCTCATGGGAACTGGATTATATCCCAGCCAAATATTCCCAATGGCTGGGAACTAGGCGTCCTTGTGCACGGCGCCCTTTGCCCAGCTCGCGCGCGCACGGCTGGGCCGTCGGCGTTCATGGGTCTGCCCGCCGCATTCCACGAGGCGGCCCCCGGCCTTAGCGAGGCAACCCCTGGTGGTAAGCTGAAATGGGGGGGGGGGGGGGAAGTGGGGAGGACCGTTCGGCCGCCCCCTTCGCCGCCGTCGCCGCCGCCGCCTCAGCCACCCTTGCCTCCACCACAACGCCCGCGTCACTGTGGGGAGAGGATCTCCGTGTGGAGGCACCCGCGGACGCCCGCCGCAGCCTTGTCGCTGACGCCCCCTCCATGCCTGAAGCCTTTCTTGCCCCCCCGTGTCTTACGCTTCTTGCGCGCGGCTCGTCCGCCGTTCCTGTCCTTCACCCCTCCTACCCCACCACGCCTCATTTCCCCACTTGGCAGTCCACATCTTCATCTACCTCGGCTACCTCGGCGCGTCCCCGCCATCATGCGTGCCGCCCCCCCCTCCTGTATCACCGGACCCGTCTGCGCGCTGCCGTCGCCGCCTTTTTCGTGGGAGTGGGCCGCCAGCGGCAACCGCTGCAGCTGCGGCGGCAGCGGCGACGCTCGATGAGGTGACCGCGCCTGGGGGGAGCTGACTGGTCTGTGTAGCCGAGGGGATTAGGGATGATCTGCTGGGGGGTGGTAGTGGTGTCGAGCGGGGCAGGGGGGGTGTGATGGGAGGGCCCGCGGCGCCGCGCTGATGGCATGTGGACGAGGCTGCCGAGGGGAGAGTTGCACGCCATGGGGGGGACCGCGCCTGTTTGTTCATGCTGAGGATAGGCTCTGACGCTCTTGGTCGGCTCGTCCAGGCTGTCTGTGCTCTCTTTCCGCCGTGCTTTTGTCTTTTCTTTCGCTGTGATGTGTCAGTTCTGCCAGCGCTGGCCGCTCCTATGGATTTGACGCACCACACCCACCTCATCACGCACGCTCGGGCAATATGGCAAGGATTCCTCGAGACCTGCGGGTGTGGCGTGTTGTAGGGGGTGTGACGGCGGGTATGTGGGCGCTGAGGGGCATCGACTTTGTGTTTCTTCCGTGACGATGGGGTGGCACTGACCTACTGTGTTGTCGGTCATTCTCTCTTCGCGCACATGTGTGCGTTTCCTGTCTTAGTCTGGCTCCTGTTGTCACTTTTGTAGGGCTCGCGTAGTTCTTCGTCCAGTAGCACCATGCGCGCTGGGCGGGCAGGGAGGGCGGGGGGATGTTCAGAGAGCAAGTAAAACCTCCCAGGAATAACAACAAACAGACGCTTGCGACGAAACCCCAAAAGTAGACTTGCACGCAAGTGCCCGCATTATGTTTGCCGCACGATGCCGCTCATAATAATTTCCTGCTATCCAGTCACGACATGAGCTTAGCTTTGCAGTCTACATCACAAAACGGCAATGTAGGAAAAGTATGCGCTCGACCGAAGATTATGAATTCGCGTATCATGTATTCGGCGGACCCGTCGGACAAATTATTTGAGTGCTTTGTAGTGCGCCGCAGGAGGGCCCCAGCTGCAGCAGTGCAGGCGGCTGCGCGACGCCGAGGAGCACGCCGAGTTAAACTGGCCAGGAAAGGTAGTTGAAATCTCAGGAAACGCTTTCTCAATACTACACGTCCGAAGATGAAGTCCAACCGAACTAGTCTCATCTAAGTCAAGTCCACGACGAAGAGAGGTGCTTACTACAAGTCATCCTGTCCATTGAACTATTTACCCTCCACCTGACGCGTGCTGGATGCTCCTACCGCTTCGCCTGCAACATCTCGCCGGATCTGAACCTGACGAAAGCCCGAGCCCGGAACGCCCGGGTGTCCGATCGACACATGCGCGTCCCGCCACGTTCGGACAGCCCGGCGTCGAGTCGGGGCGTTTCTTGGGAGCACATTCGGGACGTTCTGCGCAACCGAACCGTCAGTGCTGGATTGTGGCGTCATTGCCGCGTTCATACATCAAAGATGCTCCCGAGGACAGCATACATGATGTTCTCTGCTCTGGTGCACTCTCTATTGCTGTTCTCCCAAGTTTGGCCGATCCGGACAAGAACAGCAGTGCACTGCACGAAAGTTGAAAGAACTAAACAACGTTCCAGAATAAGACCACCCCACTAAGCACACACGCGTACCTCCGGACCAAGACACCTGGCTCGCGTCACTGAAAACGTGAAGGCCCAGGACGAAGCACTGGTGCCCGCACCGTTCGTTCACAATGATCTGCTCGTTCGCGTGGAAAGCGTCGCCGTCGAGTGCTGTCTCGCGTGCCTCTGACGGAGGCGCAGGCTGCTCACCCCCGCTCCATAAGTTGACCTCATCGGCGTCAGCGTGAACGAGGGACTGCAGCACCACTCCGAGCGCCGACCGAAAGTACGCAGCCAGCTCCATTCCGCCCTCCACGAGTACGACCCTTCACCACCCGGCATCCGTCACGGCGTTGTCAATGTCGTTCCGGACCGCCATCTTAAAGGAGTTGCAGGTGGTGAACGCGTCCCGGAGGCCCTGCTCGCGGCCCTCGTCAATGGGCATGCCAGGCATAGTTCCATCCCAGATGTCGAGCAAGCGGTAAAGCCGTGCTTGGTCCTCCAGCGTCAGCCCTGATCCCCCGCACGACGCCAGAGTGAACCGCTGCAGCTCTCTCAACCGAAAAGAGTTGAAGTGACCGTCCCGCCTCGTCTTCCACAGGGAGAGCATTGAGATGGAATGCGGCCAGTCATTGCGGCTCTCATAGTACGCACGCACTTCCGCCGCTATCGTTTCGGGACGACTCGCGGCCGCCGCCTCCGCGTCGCTGACATGCACGGCCTCCTGCTCGGTACAGGACTGACCGTTAAGAAGGGCTGCGTTGCTAGCTTGCGCATGGTCCGCCCGCATTGCAGCATCAGTGGCAGCGTGGACACGCGCTTCAGCGTCCGCAGGGTCCCCACAGCTGGTATCAGACTCTGTGCTCGGGTGCCCGACGGCGGCATCGTCAGCAATGCCGTCCAAGTCGAGCGTGAAGGTGCCAGCGCCAGCGTCTGCGACCACGGTGCAGGCGTCACGTGTTGCATTGCCAGAGCTCGGATCGCCTCCATGCACGCCGCTCGAGGGGAACAAATACGTCCCCACGGTGGACGAAAGGCAGAGGTCAGCTACCGAACAACCAGCGCCAGGGAGGACGATTGCACTGGCAGCTGAGTGCGACTAGTTGATGGGCTTCCTCAGGCACTCAGATTGAGCAGTCAAGCGCCCGTGCTTGCGCAACATGTGCGTTCTCAGCCCTGCCCGGCTACATAAGGCGCACCCGCAAAGCAAGCATGAGAACTCGTGGGACGAACCTGGAACGTCCGACATCGTTGCACCGCCTCGTGGACCAAGAAGAGGGCGAGGAAGAGCGGGAAACAACTGCGGGAAGAGGGATAGTGTGAGGAGCCACCCACACTTGGGCAGCCCTCAACTTACTCGTGATGGTGTCAGCGACCCGTGCCAGCCCATAGGGCGACAGGGTGCGGGGAAGAGGATGGTGTGGTATAAAACTCGATCCTCTCAGACACGTGTCAATATCCCTCGGGGGAAAGGGACAGGTAACGCAGAAAGGGGAACTACGAGAATGGTATGCCTGTTGCCTCACGTGCCTGCTCGCAGGGCAAACAGATACGCACGGTAGTGCACACGGGGAAGAGGAAAGCAAACGCGCAGTTGTCTTTTTCCCTGAGGGCGCGGGCCGAGGGCGCCTCGCTGTCCCTCTTAACGTGCATCTGGGGGAACCCCGGCACGTTGGCCCGGTAGCCCCCCCATAACCCCGAGTGGCCCCGACCCGAGTCTAACCTCGTCAGGTCGGGGGCCACTATCACTACTAATTCTATTCCCACTCACTAATCTCACACTCAAATTCTCTCAAATCAAGTCCCTCACAAATATGCAAAAACACATCAGAAATCCCTCTCTCGCGTGTGGATAGCGTAGTCCACCGCATCCCAGTGCCGGGCACGGGCCACGGCCGCCAACCATCGCCACACGGCGGGCGTGTTCTGGCACCTGGTGCCCTCTGGTTGCAGTCCCGGGTCGGCGCCAAGTCGGGGCCAGGGATGCTACATAGCTCCCTCCCTAGTCCGGCACGTCCTCGGGCCGAACCAGGTGCCACCGTGCACAGCCTCGAGCACGTCCACACCGGTGCCGAGGTCGAGCGTCTTCACCCCGGTCACGATCACCTGCCCCGATTCTGCCCCCCTCCGCTCCTTCACCTTGGCCCTCTCGTTCCCCGGAGTCTGGACGGTATGTCCAGTTCCGAGATCCAGGCTGGGCCCGTGGTTCCGGCGGCGAGTGTTGTGGAGGAGAACTCGGGTAGTCGCGCCCCTCTCCTGCCTCCGGTTCCTCGGATGTCGGTGCCGGCGCCGGTCGCTACGGCGGGGACGGATCGAGTTCCCCCGGCTTCCGCGATGCACCCGGTCGAGGCCCCCCCGGAGGGTCTCCCGGAGATGCTTCTTGGGCAGGACCCTCTGGCGGCCCGGCGTTACTCCACGGTGGTCGGCAACGCCGGCGCGGCCCAGTGCCAGCAGGATTGCATGGACCTCTGGCGCAAGGAACTCCAGCGCGGGGTCTTGACCGAGATGGACAAGGCACGTCTTCACACGGCGGACCAGATGCGCCTGGCACAAGACCGCTCCCAGAGCTTCTCGGGTTCCTCTTGGGTTGCTCGTCTGGAGGATCTCCCCTTCGCGCTGGTACTGGATCTACCCTTGACCGAGCGTCGCGTGTCCGCGTCCGTTCTCCGGTGGCCGGAGGAGGAAGGGTACGTCTACCGGGCGCTCAAGGTCTGGGATGAGGCGCTCAAGGGGTCGGGAAGCTTGAACTGCGACCCCCGTCCGAGCATGGTCGCTCTGGAGCCGCCTTTCTTGACCCGGAAATACTCCAAGTTGTCGCCGGCACGGGAGCAGGGTGAGCGACGCGGGCGTCAGCGTGACTTCCTTGTGAGCTGCAACCACCAGGAGTTCTGGAAGCTGGACAAGGCTAACCGGGCGGCATACTACCCCAAGGTCATCCCGCAGCAGCAGGAAGTCGAGATCCCGGTCGGGTTTGCTCCTTCCAGCATCCCTTGCACCTGGTACTTCTTGGACGCCTTGACTCAGGCGTCGATCAAGGGCTTCTTCCACTCAATCCCGTACATGATGTACACGTCCGAGATGACAGTCTTGGCGGCCAACCACTGGCTTCATGAGGTCTTGGTGTCCAACCGGCTTTGGTTTCTCCCTGACCTCCTGATGGTCTGGATTGTCGACAAGTTGACCGTCGACTTCCTGTGCAGCCAGGACGAGGAGTACAAGGAGCTCTTCCAGGCGATGATCGACTTCCGGCGTCTGGTGCCGGTGCATGACCGGAACTTCTTGAACGCGATTGCCGACCAGAACCGCCCGCGTCGGGATGGCTTCGGTTGGGCGCAGGTGGTCTACCAGTCTTCTCCGGCCAAGGTGCAGCTGGCGACGCCGCTTCCGGCGTGGCCGCAGCTAGGTAGCTTTCCTGCTCCGGCCGCCCTTGATCTTCTGCCAGTTGGGCCGCCGGTGCAGGAGTCGGGATGGGCCGCGGCGGTCGGTCGGGCGTCTGCGGCGGCTCCGCTTCCTCCGGTTGCCCCTGTCGCCCCGGTCGCCTCGCCTGAACCGTCACCGGCACGTCCGCGCCCTGTTCCGGCTGTGCCAGTACTTCAAGCTCCTCCGGCACCGCGCTTGTCTGCGGCGAGTCTGGGAGTGGCCGTGCGGTCGCCGATTACTCCGGCCGCTCTACCCCGGACGCCTTCTTCCAACGCCGGCGGCGCTGTGCCTCCGCTGGAGTTGGGCACTCCGGTCTCGGGGGCCGTTGTGGACCGTCCGGTAGTGTCATCCTCGGGCCGGTTCGAGATTCCGGCGCCGACTCTGCGCCTTACCCGCTTCCGGGTGCCTGACTGGTACCTGAACCAAGGTGGTCCAACATGCGACCAGTACGACGTCGGCATGATTGAAGACCAGCTGGGTCGTCTTCCGGTGCAGGTTGAAGGCGTCGGGTCCTCTCTGGTGCTGGGTACTTACGCCAGCGTCTTGAACGACGTGGTCGACCGGGTGTTTGCTTGCGCGGACAGCGGCCAGATGTCGAACAACCCGGTGGTTGGCGAACTTCTGGCGACTTTGACGCGGCATGGCCTGGCCCAGCAGTGGTCAGAGACCTTCACGGGCTTCCAGCGGCGCCGACGGACATATCTGGATGAGCGGGAGCCACCGGCAACTACTGGTACTACTCCGATGGCGTCATACCGGGATGCGCCGCGTCCACCGCACTACGTCATCCCGTCTTCCTCCGGTTCCCGTCGTACCGCGGAGGCAGCGCCGGAGGACACTCCCGCGGCTCAGCGTCCGCGCCGGGAGTAGTAGTTGGAGACAAGGAGGGTGAGGGTCTTGGGAGAAGCGAGGAGGGAAGAGGCGGAGAGAAGGGTTGCTCGAGCGGGTGCTTGTTTTCCTTGATTGTTCCATGCTTGCATTGCGTGTTCTCCTTGATATACCCGTTCCCTTCTTCTCAATCCTCTTGTTCCGCATCCGTTGCGGGTGAGCTCGTCTCGTCCCGAGGGTCTTGGGTGACCCCGTCCTCTTGGTCCTCCTCCGTGTCCGACTCCAGAATCTTGCCGGCTCAGGCCGCGGGAGTGCCCTCAATCCCGTTCCGTCGCGTGTAGGCACAGACGTCCGCGATGGGTAGCCGGTTTGAGGGTTCCCATGTATCATCTGCCGGGTTGAAACCGAACCAGCGTACTCGCAGGTACAGGCGTCCATCTCTCCAGGCATGGTCGACAAACTTGACGTAGACAAATTCCCGACCTTCTTCTTGGGATAGCCAGGGTATCGCAGTCCGCTTACGCCGGGTCAAGTCCCGTTGGCTTGGCGGTGGAGCTCGGGTGACATGGTCGCTGCTCACCCGGTACGGAGAGCCATCCACGTCTAGAAGGAAGGTCCAGCCATCCGTATTGAGAATCTCATAAGGTCCATCCGTCTTAGAGTCCAGCTTCCCCCGGGTCTTGCTATGGTTGTCCACAAAAACCCAGTCGCCACCACCCAGTTCCTTGTTCTTTTCCCGGACACCCTTGTCATAGTCCCGCTTGTATCGCTCCTGGGTCTTTGAAATTGACTCCTTGACTCTTGGGAGCAGGAGCTTTAGTTGTTCCAGGAACTCATCCTTTGCCTTGGGACCTGACTTCAGTGCAGGCTGGAGACCATCCGGTATTCTTTCCAGGGAGAAGTTGGTCAGCCGCCTCGGGGTGACAAAGTCGAGTGGAGCGACTCCCGTTGTCCGGTGAACTCGGGAGTTGTAGGCTAGAGTGAGGACAGCCAGGAGCTCGTCCCAGTCTTCTTGGTGCTCCTCCACGTAGTGCCGTAGCATGTCCACTAGGGTCCGGTTGAATCGTTCCACCTGGCCGTTCGTTTGAGGGTGGTACGTCGTGGTGTACAAGTTCTTGATGCCCATCAGGTCGCAGACTCCTTGGAAGAACAGGGATGCAAACTGGGGACCGTTGTCGGTTAAGACGGAGTCTGGAGGGCCGTAGGCAGCTATCCAGTACTCGCAGAAGGCCGACGTGACATCCAGAGCCGTGATGGTTCTCAACGGGATTGCTCGAGTGAACTTGGAGAACCGGTCACAAATGATGAGCAGGTATATGTTGCCACTGGAGGTCTCAGGTAGGGGCCCCAGGATGTCCATGCTTAAGCTTGCAAAGGGCTCCGCCGCAGGGAATAGGCGTAGCTTAGAAGTCTTCTTCCTCTGGGACAACCGGTTCCTTGCACAAGAAATACAAGCCTCCAGGCACTTATGGACGTCACTGGCCATGGTTTCCCAGTAATAATGTCGTCTCATGGAAGCATACATCCGATTGATACCAGGATGCCCGGCCTGGGGAGACGAGTGCTCCAGGCGTAGGATGTCAGTCCGTAGGCTCCGGGGTACGTAGACTTGAGTTGCCCCATCGAAGGGTGACACCCGTACCAGGAGTCCGTCTGTAGACTCGGAGAAGCGACTGTTCCGGTTCAGGTCCATTTGGTGGCGAAGCTCCAAGCATTGAGGGTCCGTCAATTGTGCCTCCAGCATCCGGTGAATGGTTACCGGTTGATGAGCGTCAGGTGTCTCGTACAGGGGAGCGTGCCAGCCACGTCCGACATTCGGGAGGATGAAGCAAGGTATTTCCTCCGGGATAGGACCGGTATCGGCTGCAGGAGTCTCCAGCCGGGACATGGTGTCGGCGCAGTGATGCTCCCTCCCTGCTCTGGTGCACACCTTGTACTTGAACTCCGAAAGGCGTAGGCGCCACCGGGCGACCCTTCCTTGACTGCTGTCCATGCATAGCAGCCACCTTAGACTGGCGTGGTCCGTCCGGATGAGGAACTCTTGTCCTTCAAGATATGGACGTAACAGGAAGCAAGCCCAGACGACCGCCAAGCACTCGCGCTCGGTCGTGGAATAGTTCTTCTCGGCTGGAGTCAAGACGCGACTGTAGTAGCCTATCGGGAGGAAGTGCCCATCAGGTTGCTGCTGGAGTAGTGAGCACCCCACCTGGACGCCACAGGCGTCAGTCTCCAGAACAAACTGACCCTCCCGCTTGGGTAACGCCAGTACTGGGGTGGTGGTCAGGCGCTTCTTGAGCTCTTCGAAGGCTGCTGTCTGCTTCTCGTCGAACACCGGGAGTTGTGCTGGAAGCTTCTTGCTAGTAAGCTTGGTCAAGGGCCGGGCAATCAGAGCGTAGTCTCGTACGAACCGGCGGTAGACGTTGCACATACCCAGGAAGCTCTTGAGTTCCGTCTGGGTTTTAGGTTGCCGTGCATGCCGGAGGGCCTTGATGTTCTTCTCATTGACTCGGAGCTCCCCCGGACTCAGCACGTGCCCCAGGTACTCCACCTCAGTCTCAAACAGGTGGCACTTCTCGGCCTTGAGGGTAACTCCAGCCTTGGACAGGAGGGCCAGGACCTCTCGAAGGTGCTCCAGGTGTTCCGCTGGGGTCTTGGAGAAAACAATGATGTCGTCCAGGTAGACCAAACATGTTCTCCACCTTAGCCCGGACAGGATGATGTCGATGGCTCTCTGGAAGGTTGCCGGAGCATTAGTGAGACCAAAAGGGAGACGCTTGCACCGGAACAGTCCCATGTGGCACGTGAAGGTAGTCTTGTCCTTGTCCTCGTCAGCCAGAGGGATCTGCCAGTAACCGGCATTACAATCCAGCGTCGAGAAGAGGGTGGCATCACCAAGAAAGTCGAGGCAATCATCCATCCGGGGTATCGGGTATACATCCTTGACTGTCATCTCGTTCAGGCGTCTGTAGTCAACGCAGAAACGGAAGTGACCGCCAGGTTTCGGGACGACTACCACCGGGAAAGCCCACTCGCCATCAGACGGCTCGATAACATCCATCTTGAGCATCTTGTTAACCTGCTTCTCAATCTCATCCCGGCGATGAGGTCCAGCCCGGTATGGGTGCATGTGCACTGGTTTGGCATCTGGCTTGAGTTGAATCCGGTGTAGGGTGGCGTCCATCTTGCCCAGCTCTCCAGACCACAGGTGCCGATATTCGTGGAGAAGCTTCTCCAGTGCCTCCTTCAAGTCGGGAGGGACGTTTTCTTGGTTGACCTTCGGCATCCCGGGCGGTGCTTGTTCCGGCTTCGGAGTAGTACGGCCAGCCTGCTCTTGTTCCGGAGATACGTCTAAGGCCGTCAAGTTGGATGCCAGCTCTTGTTGCAGGTTGAAGAGGTCTTCCTTGCTCATAGCGCGGGCGGACCCCCGGTAAGGCTCTGCTGTACCAACTCGAGTGCCCTTGGCGAGGGTTATTGGCTTCCGGCTCACGTTGACGATCAGCACCGAGAACGGGGTGTGCCTCCCCACCTTCTTGTGATGTCCGTGGGCTAGGTATAATCGGTGTTTCGCCAGAAATTCCTTGCGTCCATAGATCAGGCATTGACCTGCAGTCCGGGTCGTGACTTGAACCTTGGTCTCCGAGCGGGGAGGTAGGAGCACCGGTTTGATGAGGGTCAAGGTAGAGGGTGGGATGCGTTCCTTCTGGTTCTTGGCCACACGAACCTTGGTGTCCAGGCGCTCCAGCACTGGTGACACAAACCCATGGTTGAACTGCACCTTTCCTTCTCCGGGTAGGATGCTCTTGACATGCTGCTTCTGGAAGTCCCAGCCTAGGATGAGGGGGACTGATAAGGTCTTGACTACTAGAAAGGGAAAAAGCATTGGTTCATTGTTGACATAGATGGCGACGGGAAGACGGCCAAGCGGTCGTAGGGTTTGACCTGATGCGTCTACAATCCGGGTCTTGGTAGGCGCTCTCCAGGCATGTCGACGCCAGCCCGGAGGTAACAGGTTCTCAGTGATGACGCTTGGTCCGGCTCCCGTGTCGACCACCGGCGTAACAGCTTGGGGGAGGCTATCCCCCACACGCATACGAGCATTAATCTTGAGGTTTTCCTTACGCAGGACGAGCAAGGTCCCCTTGAACAAACAGGGTGTCCAGGCGGCTACCGGTTGAGCAGGTAACTGCCGTCCTTTCTCCCGGCACGCAAGGGGAGAACAGGTAGAAGTACCCTGCCGTTGGAGATTCGGGAAGACACTTGGGGAGAGCGCCTGCCCTACTCGTTTCCCGGCTCCGAGGAGTCCTTAGAGGTTTCGGTCTCCAGGTCAAAGTCCGTAGGAGCTTCCCTTGCCAGAGCCTCCGTGATGCTCTGTAAGGTTGCCACTCGGATGGCATGTACCTGTGCCTTGTCCATCTTGGAGGGTGCCCGCCGGTCAGCCCAGTTGACCGCCTTTGCAAACACCAGTCCTTGACGCTTGAGTTTCTCCTGGAGATCCTCGGGAATGGTCGGGCACTGGTAGGACATATGATCCTCCTTCTGGCACAGCCAGCAAGACCGGAACCGCTGGTTCCTGATCTGCTTGGGGGCGACCAGGGAAGGTTGCTCCTTAGAAACGAAGCCGCCCCACTTGTCCCTTGACTCCATGGGTGAGGCCTCGCCAACTGCGAGTACCGGTACAGGGTTATCACCTCCCTTATACTTGTCGGGTCCGGGACGAACTCGCGACAACGGCTTGGGGGTTGATACCATAGGAGCCTGGAGGGCCTTGGCTTGCCGGTGCTTGCCCTGGGTATAGGCCATCAACTGCTGGAAGGTATGTTCTTGATGTTCCTGGTTGTAGTTCTCCGCATCCACTTGAAGATATTCAGGAAGCCCCTCCGAGAAGATCATCTTGAGCCTGTCCTCAGGGTAAACGTTGCCACAAGCATCGCTCATCTCCCGGACACGACGGGCGAACGCCTCTGGAGTCTCTTGTCTCTCCATGGTTGCCCGGTTCAGCCTACCGACTGCCTTACGCAGGGAGTCCGCGTCTGCGTAGTTGGACAGGAGCCAGTTGACCGCCTCCGGATAACTCGCGACGGTACGTCCAACAATGTGCCCGGCAGAGTCTGGTAGAACCTGTGCAAACCGCTGTTCCGCTTCTCCGGTCATGAAGTTAACCAGGAGATAGAGAGCCTTGCCCTCGGACACATCGTTGTCATTGCATGCCTTGACAAACCGGCGCAGGAAGGCAAAGATAAGCGCCGGTCTCTTCCCGGAAAACTTAGGATGCCCCCCAAAGCTCGGCTGCATTCGCCGGTTCAGGGATGCCATCTTCTTGGCCATCTTCCGGGTGTAACCTTGGTCTTGGTTCTCCAGCCGGTAGTTACCCCAATACGTGACCTTGTTCAGGGTGGCATCTCCCACTTGGTGGGCAGGGAAGTCGAACTCGACTAGCCTGCGCCGGGTAGGACCGGGAGATGCATCCCAGTCATATCCCTCCTCAGAGCTGGAGGAACTGGTCTCGCTGGTGCTAGAGCGGCGGCGACGACGCCGACGCCTACGGCTGCTCCGGTCACCGGTCTTGGAGCTCCCCGCCCCATAGGACGCAAGGGGAGGAAAAGCTTGGCCGGTCCCAGGAGTCGAAGTCTCAGGAAGACCCGTAGAACCAGTCATAGCGGTGCCTCTGGCACTGCTAGTGCCCACAGGAAGAGGTGTATACACCCAGCTGCCATGTGTGGGTCCAGGAGTAAACACACCAGGGGCTATCCCTGGAGGTTGAAGAGTAGAACCGACAGGAGGGAGACGTCTGCTGCGAGCGGACTCAAACGCCGTTGACCCCGGGGTGGCTCCCACCGGAGGAACAGCCGGAGGAACGGGAGCAGGCGGTACTTGGCCGCCTGTAGACTCCAGTCCACTACCGGATGTCACGCCCAGGTCTGCTTCACCCGTAGGGAGAACGCCGGGTTGGGCACCGTCCCCCGCGGTGACCAGGGATGCGTCAAGGGACGCGGGGTCTACCCCTTCGGGCACCGTCGTGCCAGGGAGGGTAGCCATGTTGGTCTCTTGACAGCCACAGTCCAGTTACCTGCGTGTCCAAAGATCGCAAGACCACAAGAGAGGGGTTGGAGAGCCAGGAATGGGGTTCCCGTGAACGGGTGCAAATAATTCCCAAACCACAGAAAAAGACAGAATAGGAACAACGCAACCGCTGCTCCCAAATGTCTCTTCTCAAACACTCCAATCCCCTGCTGCTCCACCAAATATGTGGTATAAAACTCGATCCTCTCAGACACGTGTCAATATCCCTCGGGGGAAAGGGACAGGTAACGCAGAAAGGGGAACTACGAGAATGGTATGCCTGTTGCCTCACGTGCCTGCTCGCAGGGCAAACAGATACGCACGGTAGTGCACACGGGGAAGAGGAAAGCAAACGCGCAGTTGTCTTTTTCCCTGAGGGCGCGGGCCGAGGGCGCCTCGCTGTCCCTCTTAACGTGCATCTGGGGGAACCCCGGCACGTTGGCCCGGTAGCCCCCCCATAACCCCGAGTGGCCCCGACCCGAGTCTAACCTCGTCAGGTCGGGGGCCACTATCACTACTAATTCTATTCCCACTCACTAATCTCACACTCAAATTCTCTCAAATCAAGTCCCTCACAAATATGCAAAAACACATCAGAAATCCCTCTCTCGCGTGTGGATAGCGTAGTCCACCGCATCCCAGTGCCGGGCACGGGCCACGGCCGCCAACCATCGCCACACGGCGGGCGTGTTCTGGCACCTGGTGCCCTCTGGTTGCAGTCCCGGGTCGGCGCCAAGTCGGGGCCAGGGATGCTACAGATGGAGGTGGTGACAGTGGTGGGTTTGAGGAAGAGGACGGCGCGACGTCGGTGGTGATCGAGAGGGTTCAAAGGGTGAAGGTCGTCTTTGGTCTGTGTCTGTGGTTACCCCTCCGGTCTCCCCCGGTAGCGCCGACACCCACGCACTATATACTCGCGTCGGGGCACCCGATGTGCCCCAAAGCATGCGTTTCCCCGTCGCGCCACCGGTAGGCACAAAACGGCCCAAAAACAAAGCATGGCTCTCAGACCAAAGCATGGGCGGGCGTGCGCACTAAAGGAGTGCAGCCCCAGTTTGCCCCAAACGAAGGGGTCCGGCGTGCGGCGCCTAGGGTGCCGCCCCAGCCGGCCTCAGACGCCAGTCGGCCCGAAGGTCCGAGAGGCGTGTAAGCTCGGTTCGATCGAGTCGACCGAATCGGCCAGCCGGCTAGCCAGTCACATCGCTGCAATGCTGCAGCGAGGACATTTTAACGGACTCGCCAGCTGTGGCAGATGTGGCTCGTCATGGGTGCTGACGGTGGCGCCTTTCGACAGGCCATGATGGGCTGTCGATGGCTGCTGTCGTGCGGCCGGCAGACACCATGAGACAGCGGCTGACTCATCTTGAGTCTGGAAGGTACACCGCGTCATGCCCCACAATACAAGGAGTTGATCCATGTTGCCAGGAGTTGATTCGGCAGGATCTGTAAGGAGAGGTCCCAGATATTATCCCTTAAGTATTAGGCATGGGATTAGGGGGGAAATCCTTACACCTCCCCCCCTGAGGACGTGCGTCGAAGGAAGGCGTCGAGAACCTCAGGTGCGTTGTCGAGGTCTTGCGTGGTCAGCCAGGTGTTCTCACTGACATCGCAGCCTTTCCACTTGACCAGGTACTGCAGTCGTCCACGGCGTTTTCGTGACCGAATAATGGAGTCCACTTTGTACCCAACCGATCCGTACGGAAATGCTACCGGAGGTGGAGCGGGAGGAAGTCGACCATACGGATCAGCGTTGTACGGCTTCAGTAGACTGGCGTGAAAGGCGTTTTGCACCTTTCGATCAAGGACTGCCTGAGGAAGATCCAGACGGAACGTATCATCATTCATGCTTTCAGTGACTCGGTATGGTCCCGAAAACTTGGGCATCAACTTGCGAGCGCCCTGGAAGGCGTCCGGCATAAGGTTTAGGTGCTCAGGAGCACGAGATCGTCGACAGTGATCGTACATGGTCGGCGTCGACGGTTAGCGTATGCCGAGCGCATCTCAATGGCCTTGTTGATGGCGGTAATGGCAGTCTCCTGAGCTTCTTGCAGACTGCTTAGCCAATCTGAGACTGCTGGTAGTTTTGATTCGTTGCTGTCGACGATGTCGACAGGTACTGTCCTTGGTTCAAACCCATAGTTCAGGAAGAATGGGGAGTACGTCGTGACCGCATTGGGTGACCTGTTGTAAGCTACTTCTGCAGCAACAAGGAAGAGGTCCCAATCAATTTGATGATGGTTTACGAAGTTTCGCAGAATTTCTTCAATCTTCATGTTCATGATCTCGGTTTGTCCGTCCGTCTGGGGATGATAGGCTGAAGATGCCTTGATCTTGACCTTGAGAATTTCGGTGAGCGACTGCCAGAAGTTGGAGAAGAAGATACGGTCTCGGTCGCAGACGGCGTCGGATGGTAGACCGTGATGACGGTAGACGTGATCATGGTAGAGTTGCGCTACGACTGGTGCAGTACAGTCGGGCTTCATTGGTGCTAGTCGAATCATCTTCGACAGTCTGTCCACAATGACGTAAATGCCATTGTGGCCCCTTTGTGTCAGTGGAAGGGGGGTGATAAAGTCCACGGAGACACTTGCCCATCGTTCGTTCGGTGGATCTAGTGGTTTGAGGTGACCCAGAGGTGAATGGGTGCCAGCTTTGTTCCACTGGCACAAATTACATGATTGTACGTATCTTTGGATGTCCTGCCGCATTGTTTTCCAGTAGTAATTGGAAGAAATGGCCTTGGTGGTTTTCTTCACTCCCATGTGCCCTTGGCACGGGACATCGTGGTAGTCGTGGAGTAGTCTTTGGCGTAGAGTACCAACGGGGATGCACGTACGGTCACCTCGTTTCAACAACCTCATGTGAAGCCGGTCTGGAGATACCGGGTCTTTGACTAGGTCGGCAAACTCGGGGTCCGCGTTGTACACTTGGTCTAGGGTGGCAAGGTCTTGATCACTTTGGTTGATGGTCATGAGGTTGTTGATTTCAGTTTTCTTGGGTAGACTTTCGGTGGTCTTGGTTAGCACGTGACTAAGGAGATCTTGATTGGGAGCGTGCTTATCGGGGGCGTCTTGTGGTTGCCTCGAAAGAGCATCAGCTACGGGGTTGGATGCGCCCTTGATGGGGATGATCTTGAAATCGAATTGCTCCAACAGCTCTAGCGTCTTGACTTGGCGGTCGTTCAGCTTCTCTTGGGTTTTCGAGTACCTTAGGGACTCATGGTCGGTGTGCACCTCGAAATTTCTTCCATGGAGGTAGCAGCGCCAGTGTCGAATGGCTTGTACAACTGCGAGCAGTTCGCGCTCGCGGAGACTGTAGCGCTGTTCGTGAATGTTCAGCGTCAATAAGAAGTAGGCCACTGGGCGTCGTCCTTTTCCGTCATCTTGTTCAAGGACAGCGCCAACAGCATACCCACTGGCATCTGTGGAGACGAAGATTGGTTGCCTCTTGTCCTCAGTACTGGTGCACTTGTCGTCAGGGTTTGTAGTTGCTTAAAATCCTTGTGGGCGTCAGAGTTCCATTCGAAGTCGACGTTCCCAGTAAGCCTTGTGAGAGGTGCAGCCACGGATGCCATTCCCTTAATAAATCGACGATAGAAGTTGACCATGCCGAGGAAAGATTGCACATCTTTTTTGCTCTGTGGCGTTGCCCATGATCGAATGGCTTGGACCTTGTAGTCCTCCATAGAGAAGCCTTGTTGGAAATGACAAGGCCGAGGTAGTCCACAGTTGATCGCACAAATTGGCATTTGCTGAGTTTGGCGTAGAGTTTATGCTCTCGCAGCTTGTCCAGGGCTTGCCTTAGGTGCTTTAGATGATCTTCGTAAGCTTCACTATAGACCAGGATGTCGTCGAGGTAGACGCAGATAAACTCGTAGAGAAAGGGTCGGGAGACGTCATTCATTAGGTTCATGAAGACCGCGGGGGCATTTGCTAGCCCAAAGGGTAGCACGGTAAACTCGTAGAACCCGAATTTTGTTGGGAACGCCGTCAGTGGAATAGTATCAGGGTAAAGCCGGATCTGGTGGTAACCCGATCGGAGGTCGATCTTCGTGAAGTACTTGGCCTTTCGCAGTTGGTCGAAGATGTCGTCTATTCTTGGTAAGGGATATGCGTTCTTGATAGTGGCTTTGTTCAATGCTCGATAATCGATGCACATTCGCCAGCCACCGTCCTTCTTTGCGGCAAAGAGTACAGAAGAGCCCCACGGTGAGGCACTTGGTTGGATGAACCCCTTTCGTATGAGGGTTGCAAGTCGTGTCTTGAGTTCATCGAGTTCCAATTCAGATAGGCGATACATGCCACTGCGACGTGGTTGAGCGTCCTTCGTAAGCTTGACGCTAAACTTGTGACTGCGTTCAGGAGGAAGTCCATCGGGAAGCTCTTCCGGAAAGACGTCGGCGTACTTCTTGAGAATCTCTTGGACATCATTCTTGTCTTTAGCTTCTCCCATTTTGATTGCATTGATGTCAAAGATGCTGGAAGGATCTTCGGATTGCAGGTAAATGGCGAAGACAGGATCTTTTTGGATAAGGTCCTTGGCGAGGCGTTGCCTGCTAATCAGGCCATGGGGTTTCTTGATGGAGGCAGTGATGGAGATGTTCTTTTGGTTAAACTTCAAAGAGATCTTGTTCTTCTTGTTGTTGATTTTGGCGTCCTTGTCGCCACGCCATTTCTTTCCGAGGATGATGTCGTACGCAATCAGGTCGCATACAGCAAACCAAAGACGTTCTTGGTATGGGCCGATGTGAATCTCTAAGGGTTCAATGGTCTCTGCGAGGACGTGGGAGCGACCATCGGGCATGTTAGCTGCGAAGTCCGTTTCTTTCGTGGTCACATTCAGGGTACTCACGAGGCGCCTTGATACAACGTTAATGGGAGATCCGTCGTCAAACAGCACCTTAACAAGATGTCCATTGACAGAGGCAGTAGAAAGCAGAAGTCCGAGACGCGGGCCTTCAAATGGTGACGACATGTTTTCATTAACCGAAGAAGCGTATGGCACCGGTTTTGATGACGGTTGCTGCTTCAGTTCCGCTGGCCTATTGGGCAGTCCTTGGCCATATGTCCTTTCTGACGGCAGCGGAGGCAGAGGCCTTCACGCATGCAGCGCTGACGCTCTTCAGGCGTGAGTTTCTCGACTTTGATGCTGGAGATATCCATGGGAATGACACCAGTCGTGGATGGCCTCGCAGATGTGCCGCTGAGGTGCGTCGAGGCACCAGCCTTGGCAGCCTCCACGCGCAGAGCGTCAGTCATGATAGATTCAAGATCCGAGTAGGTCTTGAGACAAAGAGCCTGCCAGATGTCCCGCTTCAAGCCTCGAGTGTAGCGGTAAATTTTCTCGGCTTCCGTGATGTCAGGGATGTCCAAGAGGACGCTCAGAAACGTCCTGTTGAACGTTCCGACGTCTTTGATTTGGCGCCACGAGTGCAGCTTGTCTCGTGCCGCTTGTGTCTTGTTTAGTGGACTGAAGCGTCGGATTGGAGCAGAACGGACGGATTCCCAGTTCGGGACAGCTGTAGTCTGACTGTAGACCTTCCACCAGTCGAACGCTTCGCCGTCGAGGAAGGTGCAAGCGATACTGCACGCATCGTCGGGGTCACTCAGTCGCACATAGAAATCCATATGCGAGCACCACGCTTCAACCGTCCCAGGTTTACCGGAGAAAGCTACGGGTTTGTTCGGCCTCGCGGATTTCATGCCACTAGTAGTGGCCCTGGCCTTGGCTTCGGACACTTGCTGCTTAGCGTCGGCTAGTTCCATCTTATGAGTCTCGAGTTGTTCGCTCATTTGCGCGACAAACGCTGTAAGCTGGGTCCAGGCTTCCATGGTCGGTGCGTTCGAGCCCGAGCCCGGATTGGCCGGGTTGACACCCCCTGGCATTGGTACATCCATGGTGTCTTGGGTTCAAGTCCGAGGCAAACAAACTTACAACCCAGATTTCACAAGACTTGCTTGGGGAGGACCCCAAAGGAAGATCTCGGAGATGTGGGATAGGAGTTTGTCTGCAGCAGTAGTGGTGTACACGATTTGGATAAGCGCTGCGGTAGTTGCTGCAACGTTCCAAGTGATGTACAGCACTACTTCGAGAAGCACAAGAAATTCGGTTGGAATCACACAAACGAATTATTCAGAAGCGTCCGTGCACAGGCCCTAGTCGGGCCGTGTCGGATTTCCAAGCGGGGGGATCAATGGATGGAAATCGGCCTCTTAGGCCAGATCCAGGGGTGTGTCAACAAGTGTCAATCGGTGCGGCGCGCCACCGTGCGGTGATGATCCTTGCCACGTGTGTGCCGCTCGAAATGTTCCACCGACTCAAATTCGCGACCGCAGGGTTCGCAACGGGGAAGGGTGTCCGGGCGGTTAATTACGTATCGGTGGCGACGGGATCCGCGGTGATCACGCAGCACAGTGAGGCTGTTGCACCGCACACCGCACGGATTGCAAAGAAGTTTCCGGTGCGCCCCACGGTGGCTCTTGGCAATTCGGCGTTGCTCACGCTGCTCTACCGCGCGCGCGGTGGATGGTTTGACATCACCAATCACCGGAGGCGGCGGGGCGGTGTAACGGCGCCCCGATTCTTGCGGGGGCAGTAACAGGCGACAGTTGACGGAGACTGCCGTGTCCTTGGTGGCAGGGCCCTTGCCCTTGCCCGAGAGGGGGGGCTTAGGTGCGGCCCGGCCCGCCGAGGCGAGGCGGACTGGGACCGCCGGGGTAGGAATCGAGCGGGCGCCCGCCGGGGGGTTGTGTGCCCTCGGGCGGGCGTGTGCCTGCGGGGAGCCGCGTGCCGACGGCGGGCCGCGTGCTGACAGGGGGCGACGTGCCGACGGACCGTGGGCCGTGAAGGCGCCACGGGCCGTCGGGAGTGCGCGGACCGTCGAGGGTGCGCGGGCCGTGGGGGGTGCGCGGATCGTCGAGGGTGTGCGCACCGGGGGGGTGCCACGTGATGTGGACCCCGTATCGCGCGCCGAGGCCGCCGAGGATGTCGGGCCGGCCGCCAGTGCTGAGGAAGAGTATTCCGAATCTGATGTGGATCTCACTGGGATTCAAGAATCGGTTGACCAAAAGAAAAATTCCGTGAAAAAAAACCACAAGAGTTGTGTCAGGAAATTGTTTGTTCGGTGTGATTCGTGGAACCCGCTACGTTCGTATTACAATGCCCGTGGCAAGCCGAACGTAGGGGGCAACACGACTGCACAATCGCTGGGAGAGCCAAATCAGAAACAGAATCGCAAGTCACCTCCAGGTAGAAAAGTCAAACTATCTGAAGCTACCACATGTGAGAAACCACCCATACTTGAGCAGCCCTCAACGTACTCGTGACGGTGTCAGGGACCCGTGCCAGCCAACAGGGCGACAGGGTGCGGGGAAGAGGATGGAGGTGGTGACAGTGGTGGGTTTGAGGAAGAGGACGGCGCGACGTCGGTGGTGATCGAGAGGGTTCAAAGGGTGAAGGTCGTCTTTGGTCTGTTTCTGTGGTTACCCCTCCGGTCTCCCCCGGTAGCGCCGACACCCACGCACTATATACTCGCGTCGGG
This sequence comes from Pyropia yezoensis, assembly GCA_009829735.1. Lineage (NCBI taxonomy): Eukaryota > Rhodophyta > Bangiophyceae > Bangiales > Bangiaceae > Pyropia > Pyropia yezoensis. The sequence continues at coordinate 41,980,872 of CM020618.1, forward strand.
GCACCCGAGGTGCCCCAAAGCATGCGTTTCCCCGTCGCGCCACCGGTAGGCACAAAACGGCCCAAAAACAAAGCATGGCTCTCAGACCAAAGCATGGGCGGGCGTGCGCACTAAAGGAGTGCAGCCCCAGTTTGCCCCAAACGAAGGGGTCCGGCGTGCGGCGCCTAGGGTGCCGCCCCAGCCGGCCTCAGACGCCAGTCGGCCCGAAGGTCCGAGAGGCGTGTAAGCTCGGTTCGGTCGAGTCGACCGAATCGGCCAGCCGGCCAGCCAGTCACATCGCTGCAATGCTGCAGCGAGGACATTTTAACGGACTCGCCAGCTGTGGCAGATGTGGCTCGTCATGGGTGCTGACGGTGGCGCCTTTCGACAGGCCATGATGGGCTGTCGATGGCTGCTGTCGTGCGGCCGGCAGACACCATGAGACAGCGGCTGACTCATCTTGAGTCTGGAAGGTACACCGCGTCATGCCCCACAATACAAGGAGTTGATCCATGTTGCCAGGAGTTGATTCGGCAGGATCTGTAAGGAGAGGTCCCAGATATTATCCCTTAAGTATTAGGCATGGGATTAGGGGGGAAATCCTTACAGATAGACCGCGCGTCCCTTGACGCATCCCTGGTTACCGCGGGGGACGGTGCCCAACACGGCGTTCTCCCTACGGGCGAAGCAGACCTGGGCGTGACACCAGGTAGCGGACTGGAGGCTACAGGCCGCCAATTACCTCCTGCTCCCGTCCCTCCAGCTGTCCCTTCTGTGGGAGCCACCCAGGGGTCAACGGCGTTCGAGACCGCTCGAAGCAGACGACTCCGTCCTGCCGGTTCTACTCCTGAACTTCCAGGGATAGCCCCTGGTGTGTTTACTCCTGGACCTACACATGCCAGCTCCGTGTATACACCTCTTCCTGTGGGCGCTAGCAGGGCCAGAGGCACCGCCATGACTGGTTCTACGGGTCCCCCTGAGACCTCGACTCCTGGGACCGGCCAAGCTTTTCCTCCCCTTGCGTCCTATGGGGCGGGGAGCTCCAAGATCGGTAACCGGAGCAACCGGAGGCGGCGTCGTCGTCGTCGTCGCTCTAGCACCAGCGAGACCGATTCCTCCAGCTCTGAGGAGGGATACGAATGGGACGCATCCCCTGGTCCCACCCGGCGCAGGCTAGTCGAGTTTGACTTCCCTGCCCACCGAGTGGGGGATGCCACCCTGAACAAGGTCACGTATTGGGGTAACTACCGGCTGGAGAATCAAGACCAAGGTGAGATCCGGAAGATGGCCAAGAAGATGGCATCCCTGAACCGGCGCATGCAGCCGAGTTTCGAGGGACATCCTAAGTTTTCCGGGAAGAAGCCGGCGCTTATCTTTGCCTTCCTGCGCCGGCTTGTCAAGGCATTCAACGACAGCGATGTGTCTGAGGGCAAGGCACTCTACCTCCTGGTTTACTTCATGACCGGAGAAGCGGAACAGCGGTTCGCACAGATTCTACCAGACTCAGCCGGAAACATCGTCGGGCGTACCGTTGGGAGCTATGCGGAAGCGGTCAGCTGGCTCCTGTCCAACTACGCTGACGCGGACTCCCTGCGCAAGGCAGTAGGCAGGTTGAACCGGGCAGTCATGAAACGACAAGAGACTCCAGAGGCCTTCGCCCGCCATGTCCGGAAGATGAGCGAGGCTTGTCGCAACGTTTACCCTGAGGACAGGCTCAAGATGATCTTCTCGGAAGGGCCTCCTGAATATCTTCAAGTAGATGATGAGAACTACAAACAGGAGCACCAAGAACAAACTTTCCAGCAGCTGATGGCCTATACCCAGGGCATGTACCAGCAAGCCAAGGCCTTACAAGCTCCCATGGTATCGTCTCCCAAGCCATTGTCGCGAGTTCGTCCCGGACCCGACAAGTGAAAGGGAGGTGATAGCCCTGTAACGGTACTCGCAGTTAGCGAGACCTCACCCGGGGTGTCAGGTGACAAGTGGGGCGGCTTTGTTTCTAACGAGCAACCTTCCATGTTCGCCCCTAAGCAGGTCAATAACCAGCGGTTCTGGTCTTGCTGGCTGTGCCAGAACGAAGACCACAAGTCCTACCAGTGCCCGACCATTCCTTAGGACCTCCAGGAGAAGCTCAAGCGTCAAGGACTGGTGTTTGCGAAAGCAGTCAACTGGGATGACCGGCGAGCACCCGCCAAGACGGACAAGGCACAGGTACAAGCAGTCCGGGTGGCAGCCTTACAGAGCATGACGGAGGCTCTGGCCAAGGATGCTCCTACGAACTTTGACCTCGAGACCGAGACCTCCAAGTGATCGTCGGACCCGGGAAACGAGAAGGGCAGGTGCTCTCCCCAATTGTCTTCCCGAATCTCCGACGGCAGGGCACTTCTACCCGTTCTCCCCCTGCGTGCCGGGAGAAAGGACGGCAGTTACCTTCTCAGCTGGTAGCCGCCTGGACACCCTGTTTGTTCGAGGGGACCTTGCTTGTCCTGCGTAAGGAAAACCTCAAGATCAATGCTCGTATGCGTGTGGGGGATAGCCTCCCCCAAGCTGTTACTCCGGTGGTTGACACGGGAGCCGGACCAAACGTCATCACTGAAAACCTGTTACCTCCGGGCTGGCGTCGACATGCCTGGAGAGCGCCAACCAGGACCCATATTGTCGATGCTTCGGGTCAAACCCTACGACCGCTTGGCCGCCTTCTTGTCGCTATCTATGTCAACAATAAACAAATACTTTTTCCCTTTCTAGTAGTCAAGACTCTCTCAGTACCCCTCATCCTAGGCTGGGACTTCCTGAAGAAGCATGTCAAGAGTATCCTGCGCGGAGAAGGAAGCGTGCAGTTCAATCATGGGTTTGTGTTACCAGTGCTGGAGCATCTGGACGCCAAGGATCGTGTAGTCAAGAACAAGAAGGATCGCATCGCACCCTCTCTCTTGACTCTCTTCAAACCGGTGCTCCTACCTCCTCGTTCGGAGACCAAGGTTCAAGTGACCACCCCGGACAACGGGTCAATGCCTGATCTACGGACGTAAAGAATTTCTGGCGAAGCACCGGTTATACTTGGCCCCCGGACATCACAAGAAGGTGGAGAGGCACACCTCATTCTCGGTGCTAATCGTCAACGTGAGCCGGAAGCCGATAACTCTCGCCAAGGGCACCCGAGTTGGTACAGCAGAGCCTTACCGGGGGTCTGCCCGTGCCATGAGCAAGGAGGACCTCTTGAACCTGCAACAAGAACTGGCATCCAACCTAACGGCCTTAGACGTACCTCCGGAACAGGAGCAGGCTGGCAGCATCACCCCGAAGCCCGATCAAGCACCACCCGGGATGCCGTAAGTCAACGAAGAAAATGTCCCTCCCGACTTGAAGAAGGCACTGGAGAAGCTTCTCCAGGAATATCGGCACTTGTGGTCTGGAGAGCTGGGCAAGATGGACGCCACCCTACAGCGGATTCAACTCAAGCCAGATGCCAAACCAGTGCACCTGCAACTGTACCGGGCTGGACCACATGGCCGGGATGAGATTGAGAAGCAGGTTAACAAGATGCTCAAGATGGATGTTATCGAGCCGTCTGATGACGAGTGGGCCTTCCCGGTGGTAGTCGTCCCGAAACCAGGCGGTCACTTCCGTTTCTTCGTTGACTACAGGCGCCTGAACAAGATGACAGTCAAGGATGTATACCCGATACCCCGGATGGACGATTGCATCGACTTTCTTGGTGATACCACCCTCTTCTCAACGCTGGATTGTAATGCCGGTTACTGGCAGATCCCTCTGGCTGACGAGGACAAAGACAAGACCACTTTCACGTGCCTTATGGGGCTAGTCCGGTGCAAGCGTCTTACTTTTGGTCTCACCAATGCTCCGGCTACCTTCCCGAGAGCCATTGACATCATCCTGTCGGGGCTAAGGTGGAGAACATGTTTGGCCTACCTGGACGACATTATCGTGTTCTCCAAGACCCCGGCGAAACACCTAGAGCACCTTCGAGAGGTCCTGGCTCTTCTGTCCAATGCTGGAGCTACCCTGAAGGCCGAGAGGTGCCACCTGTTTGAGACGGAAGTGGAGTACCTGGGGCACGTGCTGAGTCCGGGGGAGCTCCGGGTCAACGAAAAGAATATCAAGGCTCTCCGGCACGCCCGGCAACCTACGACCCCGACAAAACTCGAGAGCTTTCTGGGAATGTGCAACGTCTACGGCCGGCTCGTACGGGAATATTCCCTGATTGCCCGGCCATTAACCAAACTGACCAGCAAGAAGCTCCCCGCACAACTCCCGGTGTTCGACGAGAAGCCGACCGCTGCCTTTGAGGAGCTCAAGAAGCGCCTGACCACGACTCCAGTACTGGCGTTACCCAAGCGGGAGGGCCAGTTTGTCCTGGAGACTGATGCCTGTGGCGTCCAGGTGGGGTGCTCTCCACTCCAGCGACAACCTGATGAGCACTCTTTTTTGATAGGCTACTACAGTCGCGTCCTGACTCCAGCGGAGAAGAACTGCTCCACAACGGAGCGCGAGTGCTTGGCGGTCGTCTGGGCTTGCTTCCTGTTACGCCCCTATCTAGAAGGACAAGAGTTTCTCTTCCGGACGGACCACGCCAGCTGAAGGTGGCTGCTATGCATGGACAGCCGCCAAGGAGGGGTCGCCCGGTGGCGTCTACGCCTCTCGGAATTCAAGTACAAGGTGTGCACCAGAGCAGGGAGGGAGCACCACGGCGCCGACATCATGTGCTGGTTGGAGACTCCTGCAGCCGACACCGGCCCTATCCCGGAGGAAATACCTTGGTTGATCCTCCCGAAAGTCGGACGTGGTTGGCACACCCCCTTGTATGAGACTCCTGAAGCTCATCAACCCGTAACTATTCACCGGATGCTGGAGGCACAGCTCACGGATCCTCATTGCTCGGAGCTCCGCCACCAGATGGACCTGAACCGAAATAGTCGCTTCTTCGAGTCTGCGGATGGACTCCTGATACGGGTGTCACCCTTCGATGGGGCATCTCACGTCTACGTACATCGAAGTCTACGAGCTGACATCCTTCGCCTGGAACATTCGTCTCCCCAGGCCGGACATCCTCGCATCAACCGGATGTATGCCTCGGTGCGGCGACACTACTACGGGGAAACCATGGCAAGTGACGTCCGCAAGCATCTAGAGGCTTGTGTCTCCTGTGCAATGAACCGGTTGACCCAGAGGAAGAAGACTTCTAAGCTACGCCTATTCCCTGCGGCGGAGCCCTTTGCAAGCTTAAGCATGGATATCCCGGGGCCCCTACCTGAAACATCCAGTGGCAACATATACCTGCTCATCATTTGTGACCGGTTCTCCAAGTTCACCCGAGCGCTCCCGCTGAGGACCATCACGGCCCTGGATCTCACGTCAGCCTTCGCGAGTACTGGATAGCTGCCTATGGCCCTCCAGACTCCGTCTTAACCGACAACGGTCCCCAGCTTGCATCCCTGTTCTTCCAAGGAGTCTTTGACCTGATGGGTATCAAGATCTTGTTCGCTAAGACGTATCACCCACAAACGAACGGCCAGGTGGAACGATTCAACTGGACCCTGGTGGACATGCTACGGCACTACGTTGAGGAGCATCAAGAAGACTGGGACGAGCTCCTGGCCGTCCTCACGCTAGCCTGCAACTCTCGGGTCCACCGGACAACGGGGGACGCTCCACTAGACCTTGTCACCCCAAGACGGCTGACCAACTTCTCCCTGGAAAGAATACCAGATGGTCTCCAGCCTGCCCTGGAGTCGGGTCCCAAGGCAAAGGATGAGTTCCTGGAACAACTGGAGCTCCTGCTCCCAAGAGTCCAGGAGTCAATCGCAAAGACCCAGGAGCGATACAAGCGGGACTATGACAAGGGTGTTCGGGAGAAGAACAAAGATCTGGGTGGTGGCGACTGGGTTTTTGTGGACAACCATAGCAAGACCCGGGGGAAGCTGGACTCTAAGACGGATGGACCTTATGAGATTCTCAATACGGATGGCTGGACCTTCCTTCTAGACGTGGATGGCTCTCCGTACCGGGTGAGCAGCGACCATGTCACCCGAGCTCCACCGCCAAGCAAACGGGATCTGACCCGGCGCAAGCGCGCCGCAGTACCCTGGTTATCCCAAGAAGAAGTCCGAGAGTATGTCTACGTTAAGATCGTTGACCATGCCTGAAGGGACGGGCGCTTGTACCTGCGAGTACGCTGGTTTGGTTTCATCCCGGCTGATTATACCTGGGAACCTTCAAACCAGTTGCCCATTGCAGACGTTTGCGCCTACACGCGTCAGAACGGGATTGAGGGCACTCCGGTGGCTAGAGCCGGCAAGATCCTGGAATCCGACTCGGAGGATGACGAGAAGGAAGGAGCTGATCAAGACCCGCGGGACGAGCCGAGCTCACCCGCAACGGACGCGGAACAAGAAGATTGAGAAAAGGGAACGGGTGTATCAAGAAATAAAAGCAATACAAGCATGGACCTACCAGAAAACAAGCAAGCACCCGCTCGAGCGACCCTTCTCTCCACCTTTTCCCTCCTCCCTCCTCCCTAGATTCTCACCCTCCTTGCCTCCAAGTGCTACTCCCGGCGCGGACGCTGCGCCGCAAGAGCGTTCTCCAGCGCTGCCTCCGCAGCACGACGGGACCCAGAAGAAGACGGGATGTCGTAGTGCAGCGGGTGAGGAGCTTCCACGTACCCCGCCACCGGAGTAGTACACGTGGTCGCCGGGCGCCCCGCTCCCCCAGATACGCCTGCCGGCCCCCCTGGAAGCTAGTGAAGGTCCCCGACCAACGCTGGGCCAAGCCATGCCGCGTCAAGGACGCCAGAAGCTCACCAACCACCGGGCTGTCCGACATCTGGCCGCTGTCCGCGCAAGCAAGCACCCGGCCGACTACGTCGTTCAAGACGCTGGCGTATGTGCCCAGCACCAAGGAAGTCTCCACGCCTTCGACCTGCACCGGAAGACGACCCAGCTGGTCCTCAATCATGCCGACGTCGTACTGGTCGCACGTCGGGCCACCTTGGGTCAGGTACCAGTCGGGCACCAGAAAGCTGGAAAGGCGCAGGGTCGGCGCCAAGGTCTCGAACCGACCCGAGCTTGCCACACCCGGACGGTCAGCAGCGGCGCCGGAAATCGGAGTCCGCAACTCGAGGGTGCGCACCGGGCCGCCACCAGACGTAGAAGGCGCCCAAGGAGGAACGGCCGGAGTAGCCGGTGCCCGGATGGCAACGCCAAGAGCCGCCGCAGACAAGCGGGGTGCCGGAAGAGCCTGAGGCACCGGCACAGGTAGAGCTGGGCGCATACGCGCCGGCGACGGCAAAGGCGAAGCAACCGGGGCGACAGGCGCAACTGGAAGAAGTTGAGACGCCACAGACGCTCGACCGACCGCGGCGGCCCATCCCGACTCTTGTACCGGCGGCCCAGTCGGCAAAAGATCAAGAGCGACCGGAGCAGGAAGACTGCCCAGCTGCGGCCACGCCGGCAGAGGCGTCGCCAGCTGCACCTTGGCCGGAGAAGACTGGTAGACCACCTGGACCCAGCCCGAGCCATCCCGGCGCGGGTTGTTCTGGTCGGCGATCAGATGCAAGAAGCTCCGGTCATGCACCGGAAGCTGACGCCGGAAGCCGATCATCGCCTGGAAGAGCTTCTTGTACTCCTCGTCCAGGCTGCACAGGAAGTCGACGGTCAACTTGTCGACGATCCAGACCATCATGAGGTCGCGGAGAAGCCGAAGCCGGTTGGACACCAGGACCTCGTGGAGCCAATGGGTGGCCGCCAAGACCGTCATCTCGGAGGTGTACATCATGTACGGGATGGAATGGAAGAAGCCCTTGATCGACGCCTGGGTCAAGGCGTCCAGGAAGTATCACGTAAAGGAGATGCTGGACGGAGCAAACCCGACCGGGATCTCGACTTCCTGCTGCTGCGGGATGACCTTGGGGCAGTACGCCGCCCGGTTGGCCATGTCCAGTTTCCAGAACTCTTGATGGTTGCAGACCACGATGTAGTCACACTGGCGCCCAAGCCGCTCGCCTTGCTCCTGCGCCGGCGACATCATGGAGTACTTCCGGGTCAAGAAAGGCGGCTGCGAAGCGACCATGCTCGGACGGGGATCACTAGTCAGGCTCTTCGACCTGTTGAGCGCCTCGTCCCAGACCTTGAGCGCCCGCTGGACGTACCCTTCCTCCTCCGGCCACCAGAGAACGGACGCAGACACGCGACGCTCGGTCAAGGAATGATCCAGCACCAGCGCGAAGGCGAGATCCTCCAGACGTGCAACCCAAGAGGAACCCGAAACGCTCTGGGAGCGGTCTTGAGCCAGGCGCATCTGATCCGCCGCGTGGAGACGAGTCTTGTGCACCTCCGTCAAGACCCCGCGCTGGAGTTCCTTGCGCCAAAAGACGAGACAATCATGCTGGCACTGGGCCGCGCTGGCTTTTGCGACCACCTTGGAGTAGCGCCGGGCCGCCAGAGGATCCTGCCCAAGAAGCATCTCCGGGAGACCCGCCGCGGGGGTCTCGACCGGGCGCGACACAGAAGCCTGGGGAACTCGATCCGCCTCTGCCGTGGCGACCGACGCCGGCACCGACATCCAAGGAACCGGAGGCAGGAGAAGGGCACGGCCGCCCGAGCTCTCCTCCGCAACACACGCCGCCGGAGCCGCGGGCCCAACCAGGATCTCGGAGCTGGACATGTCGTCCAGAATCCGGGGTAACGGGAAGGTCAAGGTGAAGGACGGATGGGGGGCAGGGTTGGAGAAGGTGACCGCGCTCGGGGTGAAGACGGTCGACCTCGGCACCGGTGTGGACGTGCTCGAAGCTGTGCACGGTGGCACCTGGTACGGCCCGAGGACGTGCCGGACAAGGGAGGGAGCTATGTAGCATCCCTGGCCCCGACTTGGCGTCGACCCGGGATGGCGACCAGAGGGCACCAGGTGCCAAAACACGCCCGCCGTGTGGTGATGGTTGGCGGCCGTGGCCCGTGCCCGGCACTGGGATGCGGTGGACTACGCTACCCACACGTGAGAGAGGGATTTCTGATGGTTTTTTGCATATTTGTGAGGGACTTGATTTGAGAGAATTGGAATGTGAGATTAGTGAGTGGGAATAGAATTAGTAGTGATAGTGGCCCCCGACCTGACGGGGTAAGACTGGGGTCGGGGCCACTCGGGGGTATGGGGGGGCTACCTGGCCAACGTGCCGAGGCTCCCCCCGATGCACGTTAAGAGGGACAGCGAGGCGCCCTTGGCCCGCGCCCTCAGGAAGAAGACAACTGCGCTTTTGCTTTCCTCTTCCCCGTGTGCACTACTGTGCGTATCTGTTTGCTCTGCAAGCAGGCACGTGAGGCAACAGGCGTACCACTCTCGTAGTTCCCCTTTCAGTGTTACCTGTCCATTCCCCCCGAGGGATATTGAGAAGTGTCTGAGAGGATCGAGTTTTATACCACAGTGTTATGACCCCAGATGGGCTATCTATGCACGGAGAGCACGTGCGCCGAAGGCGTCAAGCGCACCACGCGAGCTACAGCATGGTGAGATTCTGGGGGATACAAGCAGTGAGTGGTCAGATTCACCGGAATATCGTGATTTCCATTTACGGCCCTATTGTTCATGAAATGCCATGTATTACAGCACTACTGCTATTCCCGTGCTTAGGAAAATATCGCAGATCATCCATTCGCTTATATCGTTACAACCTCTGTCCGCTCGTCTGAGCCATGGCACGATCCGCACCGTTCGGGCCAGGCTCACAGCAAGAGCCGTGGCAACGTACCCCTACCCGGCCCCGCTCTACCGCTTCACGTATCCGAGGACAAGTTTGATTCGTAACAAGCGACAACCAGGTTAAGTCGGACAGCGGGCCGTCTTCAGACGGCCAAAGCTCAAGCCGTCTTCATCGCCGCTGTCACTCGCCACAACACGGCGACGGCGTCTACGTGAAAGCCGCAACGCTAGTCGCGCCGGATTCCTGCCAAGGGGGCGCAGAGCACAGGAATCTCACTATCGCGCTTCGATACATCGTATTTTGAGAACCATAGATCCGCGAGTGGCAATCACGATATTCCTGTGAATCTGACCACTCACTGCTTGTATCTCTCAGAATCTCACAATGCTGCAGCTCGCGAGGTGTGCTTGACGCTCTCGGCGCACCTGCTCTCCGTGCGTAGATAGCCCATCTGGAGACATAACACGTTCTGTTTGTTCTTGTGACCTTTGTAGGCAAGTGGCGCACGACCTGAAGCATACCACCAGCACCCGCCGTGTGCACGTTCTGACCCCGTGAAGGAGTCTGCTTGTTCAGGTGGTTGGAAGGCGTGCACACACCAAAACGACGAGAACAAACAAAAAAAATAAAAGAGCTGTATCGGACCTATGTCGTGTCCTGACAACAGTTGTTGATGGGTCGCGAAGCGCGCCGATGTCTCCTTCGTCTCTTGTTGCCCTACAGATGATCCTCCGCGGAAGGGCGCTGCAGGGCCGCTGTGCACCACGGCAGCGACCCCGCTGTCACAGTGTCCGGCGCCGAAGAGCGCTCCGCCACCCAGACAACAGCACGATTCCACGTCAGCTGCTTCGATCCAAATTTGCAGCCGCCCTCGCGACGGCGGCCGCCCCCACTAGCGCCAATCGCTCTAAGAGCTCACCGCCGGCATCACGAAAGACCAATTTTCCCGCGCCAGCGATGGCCGTCCCCAGCTCCGCACGGCAGCCACCGCCGACTCGCCGCCCTTCACGCCCTTCCTACCACCTCTCGCCACCGGTACTGTCACGCTCGTGACGCGGCAGCGGCGGCAGCCGCGCCGGCAAGTGTCGGCCGCCCCCCACCCCCCCCCGAGCGCCCCGGCTCGCGCCTTCGGCTAAGTCGCCGCCCGGCGCAGAGGCGCCAGCCCCGGCCGCAGGCCAGCCCCCCACCACAACCCCCGCTGGCCCGCCGACGCCCACCGACGCCACAGGCGGCACAATGAGCGGGGAGATATGTGGGCGTACACCCCCCCCCCCGCCGTCGCTCGAGGACGCGCTCCCTTCCCCACGAGGCGCGGCCGACGATTGCGCCGCGGACGGGAGGCGCTAAGCGAGCGCCGTGCGGCGGTAGCCGCGGGCAGTAGTGCCCCTCGCCACCTTCGCCGCCGTCGTCGCCGCCGCTGCCGCCGCCGCCACCATCTTCTTATCCGCCGTCGACCGTGCGGCCGCGTGGGCGACAGCGGTCACTGCTTCGGTAGCAATGGCCCCAACCCCCCGTGCGTTGGTCGACCCATCTCCTGGTGGCGACGGACGCGTCGGCTTCTGCCGCCACAACAGCGGCGCGAAGACCGCCCGCGACTCCACGGCGGCCACATCACCCAACGCCGCCGCGCTCTTCACCGCCGACGCGGTCGAAACGGCCGCACCGCCCGCGGTCCCCCTCCCGACCGCCACCGCTGCGTCGCCCACCGCCGATATCAGCGTCAAAACCGCCTCAGCCCCAGCCTGGCGCAGCGCGGCGCCACCGCCGCCTCGGCCGCGGCGGCCGCCGACGTCGCGCGGCGCCCCGCGACCGCCGTCGCGGCGCCGAGTGCCACGCCGTCGGCGGCGACCGCCGCGGCGGCGGCATCGATAGGGCCGTGCACGGTGGCGACGGCGGCGGCAACGCCATTGGCCGCCGCGGCGGCCGACGCCCCCGTTGCAGCGGCGTGCGCCGTCACCGCTTCTACAATGTCGGAGAGGGCGGCGCGCACGTCGGTCGCACCGACTGGGGCGGCAGCAGCCAGGTAGGCCGCCGCCGCCGTCGCCGTGTCGTACACTTCGGCGGTGGCGGCCACCGCAACGGCATTCTCTGCAGCGCCTCCCCCCGCAGGACGCCGCCGCGGTGGTTGCGTCGAGAGCCGCCTCCGCCACCGCCACCGCCGGCGTCCGCAGCGTAGCGCTCCAGCGCGTATTTTACATACCTGGCGGAGGATGGTGGTCGCTGTTGGGTGCGGCAGTAGCTCGAGGGAGGGGAAAACGCGCCTACCATGTACAGACACGGACATCAAGAAGGGACCGCAGGAGCGATCCGTAGAAGCGCGGCGGGCCACGACGCTTCGTCACGAACGGCCCCTCATGATTCTCAGACGCTGTAAGGCACCACCCACACCCGGGCAGCCCTCAACGTACTGGCAAACGGTGTCAGCTGCCCGCGCAAGCCAATGAGGCTGCGGGGCCCGGTGAACGTGACGGGCGGGGTTACGGTGATGGGGGTGGGGAAGAAGATGGGCGTGACGTCGGTGAGGGTCGAGGGGGTCGAGGGGTTCGAGGGTAAAGGAGGTTGTTGTCTGTGTATGTTGTTTCCCCCGAGGTCCCCCCGGGTGGCGCCCGCACTTACGCATTATATACTCCCGGGGGGGCACCCAGGGTGCCCAAAAGCATGCGATTGCCCGTGCCGCCGGGGGGGCGGCACCAATGGGCTCAAAACAAGGCATAGGCTCTCAGAAAAAGTCAAGGTGGGTGTGCGCGCCCCAAGGCGCCCCACCAGACAGCCCCAAGCGGGGGCGGGGGCGGCGTGCGGCGCTCGTGGCGCCGCGCGGCTGGCCTCACACGCCGGTCAGCCAGAAAGGCCGCAGAGGCGTGTAAGCCAGACGCCAGTCTTCGGGTTCGAAAATCTCCCAAGGGTCAGCAAATCTTACCGTTATTATTGGCTCGTGGGGAGATTGTTCCGGCTGGCCGATGAATCAGAGATGTCGCTTGTCCTGTGGTCCGTTAGTCCTCTGATCCGCGGAGAGAAAATATCCGTCCGGTGATGAGTCAGGGTACTAACGGGTAGCCGATCCGCGGCTCTCGTTCTGACCGTCCGCGAACCGTAGAATCTCGGCCGGACACCGCGGCATCTCCAGATTACCAGGGAGTTGATGCGTCTTGGAAGTAGTTGGCTGAGAAGGACAGGGAAGGAGAGGCCCCAGTCCTTATCCCCGAAGCTAGAGTCTTGGGGATTTAGGGGGCATATCCTTACACCTCCCCCCCCTTTGAACGCTCGGCGATGCAACGCGTCCAAAACCTCAGGTTCGTGCGCAAGGTATTGCTTGGTCAGCCAGGAGTTCTCGCTGACGTCACAGCCTTTCCACTTGACGAGGTACTGTAGTCGTCATTGGCGCTTTCGTGACCGTATGATGGAGTCGACTTCGTACTCGACCGAACCGTCCGGAATGGTAACCGGAGGCGGAACGGGAGGAAGTCGGCCGTACGGGTCAGCGCGGTACGGCTTTAGCAAGCTCGCATGGAAGGCGTTGTGAACCTTGCGATCGAGCACCGCTTGGGGAAGATCCAGGCGGAAAGTCACATCATTGATGCTTTCAGTGACGCGATAGGGTCCTGAGTACTTGGGCATCAGCTTCCGAGCGCCTTGGAAGGCGTCTGGCATAAGGTGTTTGGTTCTTAGAAGCACCAGATCGTCGACGGCAATCTTGCAAGGTCGGCGATGGCGATTTGCGTACGCCGAGCGCGCCTCATTTGCACTCTTGATGGCTGATATGGCAGTCTCCTGAGCACGTTGGAAACCGCTTAGCCAGTCAGACACTGCAGGTCTACTTGATTCTGACTTGTCGAGGATGTCCATTGGAACTGTCTTGGGTTCGAATCCGTAGTTCAGGAAGAAGGGTGAGTACGTCGTCACAGCATTTGGCGACCGGTTGTAGGCTACTTCAGCAGCAGCCAAGAATAGGTCCCAATCGCCCTGGTGATGGTTGACGAAATTTCGCAGGATTTCCTCAATCTTCTTGTTCATAATCTCAGTCTGTCCGTCAGTTTGCGGGTGGTAGGCTGAAGATGCCTTGACCTTGACTTTAAGGATCTCCGTGAGTGACCGCCAAAAGTTGGAGAAGAAGATGCGGTCCCTGTCGCAGACGACATCAGCAGGGAGTCCGTGGTGTCGATAGACATGATCGTGATAGAGCTGTGCTGCAACTGGCGCGGTACAGTCCGGCTTCATAGGGGCGAGGCGAATCATTTTGGAGAGGCGGTCGACGACGACGTAAATCCCGTTGTGACCTCTTGGAGTCAGAGGAAGAGGCGTGATAAAGTCCATGGAGACACTTGCCCATCGTTGGTTCGGGGGATCTAGTGGTTTGAGGTGACCCAGAGGTAAATGGGTGCTAGCCTTGTTTCGCTGGCACAAATCACATGTTTGTACGTATCTTTGGATGTCCTTCCGCATTGTTTTCCAGTAGTACTTGGAAGAAAAGGCCTTCGTTGTTTTCTTGACTCCCATGTGCCCTTGGCACGGGACATCGTGGTAGTCGTGGAGTAGTCTTTGGCGTAGAGTACCGACAGGGATACAGGTACGGACACCTCGTTTCAACAGCCTCATGTGCAGCCGGTAGGGAGATACCGGGTCCTTGACTAGGTCGGCAAACTCGGGGTCCGCGTCGTACTCTTGTTCTAAGGTGGCAAGGTCTTGATCACTTTGGTTGATGGTCATGAGCTTGTTGATTTCAGTTTTCTTGGGGATGGCTTTGAGGTCTTGGCCAGCACGCGACTAAGGAGGTCTTGATTGGGGGCGTGCTGGTCGGGAGCTTTTGTGGCTGCCTGGAAAGGGCATCAGCCACGGGATTTGAAGTGCCTTTGATGGGGACAATCTTGAACTGGAACTGGTCCAGAAGCTCCAGCCATGTGACTTGACGATCGTTGAGCCTTTTTTGGGTTCTTAGGTATCTCGGGGACTCATGGTCGGTGTGGACCTCAAAGGGTCTTCGTAGAGGTAGCAGCGCCAATGGCGGATGGCTTGTACGACTGCAAGAAGTTCTCGTTCACGAATGCTGTAGCGCTGCTCGTGGATGTTGAGAGATAACGAAAAGTATGCCACTGGACGCCGGCCGCGTCCGTCATCTTGCTCAAGGACTGCGCCAACAGCATATCCGCTGGCATCGGTAGACACATAGATTGAATATCTCTTGTCGAAAGGCCTTAGTACTGGTGCGGTTGTTGTCATATTCTGCAGCTGCTCGAAAGCTTTCTGGGCGTCTGGGGTCCACTCGAAGTCGACTTTCCCAGTCAGCCTCGTCAAAGGCGTGGCTACGGCCGCCATTCCCTTGATAAATCTGCGGTAGAAGTTGACCATACCGAGGAAGGATTGCACGTCCTTTTTGCTTCTCGGTGTTGCCCATGTACGAATGCCTTGGACGTTGTTGTCTTCCATGGAGAAGCCTTTCTCGGAGATGACGTGACCGAGGTAGTCCACAGTGGTCCGGGCGAATTGGCACTTGCTCAACTTGGCGTAGAGCTTGTGTTCTCGTAGTTTGTCGAGTGCTAATCTTAGGTGCTTGAGGTGATCGACATAGGTTTCGCTGTAGACTAGGATGTCGTCGAGTTTGACGCAGATGAAGTCGTACAGGTAGGGTCTGAATACATCGTTCATTAGGTTCATAAAGACCGCGGGTGCATTCGTAACACCAAAGGGTACGACAGTGAGCTCATAGAGTCCGTACTTGGTTCGAAACGCCGTCAGAGGTATTGTTTCCGGATCAAGGCGAATCTGGTGGTAGCCAGAACGGAGGTCGATCTTCGTAAAGTACTTGGCCTTTCGCAGTTGGTCGAAGATGTCGTCGATGCGTGGTAGTGGATACGCGTTCTTGATGGTGGCCTTGGTTAGGGCCCTGTAGTCGATGCGCATTCGCCAGCCACCGTCCTTTTTTGCCGCAAAGAGGACGGAAGAGCCCCATGGTGAGGCGCTTGGCTGGATGAATCCATTCCAAATCAGGGTCGCAAGTTGTGTCTTGAGTTCATCGAGTTCCCACTCGGAGAGGCGGTAAATACCGCTGCGACGTGGTTGGGCATCGTCGGTAAGCTTGATGCTAAACTTGTGACTGCGCTCAGGAGGAAGTCCGTCGGGGAGCTTGTCTGGAAAGACGTCGGCGTATTCTTCGAGGATCTCTTGAACTTCTCTCTTGTCGTCGGCGTGTCCCATCGTAATTGCGTTAATTTCGAAGTGGGTAGAGGGATCTTCGGACTGCAGGTGGATGGCAAAAACCGGGCACATTTGGACGAGGTCCCTGGCGAGACGTTGCCGACTGATCAGGGGTTTAGGCTTCTTCAGGGAGGCTGTGATAGAGATGTTCTTGTGGTTGAACTTGAAGGAGATCTTTTTTTTTTTGTTGTTGATTTTTGCGTCCTTATCATCGCGCCACTTCTTTCCCAGGATGAGGTCGTATGCGTTTAAGTCACATACAGCAAATCTTAGTCGTTCTTGATACGGTCCAATGTGAATCTCAAGGGGTTCAATGGTTTCAGCGAGGACATGAGAGCGGGCATCGGGCATGCTTGCCGCAAACTCCGTCTCCTTAGTGTTCACAAGCAGGGAGGTCACGAGGCGCCTTGAGACGAAGTTGATGGGAAATCCGTCGTCAAACAGCACCTTCATGACTTTGCCATTGACAGAAGCAGTAGAAAGCAGAAGCCCCAGTCGCGGGCCTTCAAACGGTGACGACATATTTTCAGGAACCGAAGAAGCGTCTTTTACAAGTGTTGATGACGGTTGCTGCTTCAGTTCCGCTGGCCTTTTGGGCAGTCCTCAGCCAAGTGCCCTTTCTCGCGACAGCGGATGCACAGACCCTCGTGCATACAGCGCTGGTGTTCGTCTGGCGTCAGCTTGTCGACCTTGATGCTGGAAATGTCCATTGGGATGACACCCGTCGTCGCTGGCTTCCTAGAAGTGCTGCTAACATTGCTGGTAATATGGGACGCTCCATCTTTGGCCGCTTCGACGCGCAGAAAGTCCGTCATAAGGGACTCAAGATCCGTGTAGGTCTTCAGGCACAGTGCCTGCCAGATGTCTCGCTTAAGGCCTCGGCTATAGCGGTCGATTTTTTCCGCTTCGGTGATGTCGGGGATATCCAAGAGGACGCTTAGGAACGTCCTGTTGAACGTCCCGACGTCCTTGACTTGACGCCAGGAGTGCAGTTTGTCCCGCGCCGCCTGCGTTTTTTTCAGTGGGCTGAAGCGACGGATGAGCGCAGCCCGCAGGGCAGTCCTGTCGGGGACCGTGATGGTACGACTGTAGGTCTACCACCAAGTGAGCGCCTCTCCGTCCAGGTAGGTGCAGGCGATCGGCACGCTTCGTCATGGTCAGTCAGCCGCACATAAGAGTCCATGTGCGAGCACCACGCTTCAATTGTCCCGGGCTTGACGGAGAACAGCGCGGGCTTGTGCGGCCTCGCAGTCGTTGTGCCTGCACCGGTGGTCTTGGCCTGGGGGTCCGACAGCTGTTTCTTGGCGTCCGCCAGTTCTACCTTTTGAGCCTCGAGTTCGGCGCTCAACTGCGAGACGAACGCAGTTAGTTGATTCCATGATTCCGCTGAGGGTGCGGTTGACGCCGTGCCTGGATTAGTCGGGCTAATACCAGAAGGATTAGGGGGATCCATGGTAAAATTCGCAGCGATCAAATTAACTAAGCAGATCTAAATCGACTTACTCCGGTTGGCCGCCGGGCAGGTCCTTAAAGATGCGCAAGGTAGTTTGATCCGTCAAAGTAGTGGTACACGAGCTTCTGGACGTGTGCGGCCGCAGTGGCTGCAACGATTCCAAAGATGTACAACACTTTTTGATGGTTCACAAGTGATGCGATGGAACAGAATTCGACGACTCAAGAATGCAATCGGATTTTGCTGCCGGCGTCCGCGCCCGGGCCCAAGTCCGGTCGCGCCGGATTTCCAAGCGGGGGGTAATCCACGTGGCAAATCGCGCCTCTCGCACAGATCCGGGGGGGTGTTGCAAGGTGTCAACTGGTGTGGCGCGCCAGCGTGCGGTGGTGATCCTTGCCACGCTGGTGGCGTTCGAAGTGTTCCACCGTCTCGAGTTCGCGATCGCAGATGTCGCACCGCGTGCGCGTGGCTGGACGGTTGACCGTATTGCGGTGGCGCCGCGACCAACGATGATCGCGCAGCACTGTCAGGCTGTTGCAACGCACGCCACATGGCTTGCACACGTACTTCTCCTTGGGGATGCTCTTGGCGATCCGGCGCTGCTCCCGCTGCTCCGCCGCACGCGGCGCCGTGGGTCGGATGTGCCCAATACGTGGGGCGAGGGGCGCAGTGTATCGCCGCGCGGGGTCCAGCGGGGGCAGCAGCAGGCCCCGACTGGCCGAGCCCGCCGAGCCGGGCGTGGCGGGGCCCTTGCCCTTGCGCTAGAGGGGGGGCTTGGATGCGGCTGCCGCCGCCGAGTCGGCCGTCGCCGGCACAGAGGATGACGTGGATGCCGCCGCCGGTAATGCGCGCGCCGCCGGGGTGACGCGTGCCTCCGCGGTCGCGCGCGCCGCCGGGGCGCGCGCAGTCGCCGCCGAGGAAGTCGGGGCGCCCGCCAACGCCGAGGAAGAATATTCGGAACCTGATTTGGCACCCACTGGGTTTCAACAATCCGTTGACCAAAAGAAAGAAACCGTGACAGGGGCCACCAGGGCAGTGTCAGGGCCGTGTTCTTTCGGTGTGATTCGTGGAACCCGCTGCGTTCGTATTACAATGCCCGAGGCACGCCGAACACAGCGGGCAGCACGAGAGCACAAACGCAGGGGGGACAAAATCGGAAATGGAGTCGCAACGTCACCGACAGGAGGAAGTCAAACTATCTGAAGCTACCACATGTGAGGCACCACTCACACCCGGGCAGCCCTCAACGTACTGGCAAACGGTGTCAGCTGCCCGCGCAAGCCAATGAGGCTGCGGGGCCCGGTGAACGTGACGGGCGGGGTTACGGTGATGGGGGTGGGGAAGAAGATGGGCGTGACGTCGGTGAGGGTCGAGGGGGTCGAGGGGTTCGAGGGTAAAGGAGGTTGTTGTCTGTGTATGTTGTTTCCCCCGAGGTCCCCCCGGGTGGCGCCCGCACTTACGCATTATATACTCCCGGGGGGGCACCTAGGGTGCCCCAAAGCATGCGATTGCCCGTGCCGCCGGGGGGGCGGCACCAATGGGCTCAAAACAAGGCATAGGCTCTCAGAAAAAGTCAAGGTGGGTGTGCGCGCCCCAAGGCGCCCCACCAGACAGCCCCAAGCGGGGGCGGGGGCGGCGTGCGGCGCTCGTGGCGCCGCGCAGCTGGCCTCACACGCCGGTCAGCCAGAAAGGCCGCAGAGGCGTGTAAGCCAGACGCCAGTCTTCGGGTCGAAAATCTCCCGAGGGTCAACAAATCTTACCGTTATTATTGGCTCGTGGGGAGATTGTTCCGGCTGGCCGATGAATCAGAGATGTCGCATGTCCTGTGGTCCGTTAGTCCTCTGATCCGCGGAGAGAAAATATCCGTCCGGTGATGAGTCAGGGTACTAACGGGTAGCCGATCCGCGGCTCTCGTTCTGACCGTCCGCGAACCGTAGAATCTCGGCCGGACACCGCGGCATCTCCAGATTACCAGGGAGTTGATGCGTCTTGGAAGTAGTTGGCTGAAAAGGACAGGGAAGGAGAGGCCCCAGTCCTTATCCCCGAAGCTAGAGTCTTGAGGATTTAGGGGGCATATCCTTACAGACGTATCCCTCACACATCGAGTAACGGGAAAACGATCCGTCGCATAGCACGTCACACCACGACCGACATGTGCCAGAGAGTCCCCCGCCTAAGCGTGTCCCTAATGGGGTATCCGAACCCGCTCCCTACCAGATAAGAGAAAATAACGCTGTATTTATCTCAAGCCCAAACGGCGAGCCCGGGTGGACCCCCCCCCCCCCCAGGGACCCCCAGGCTGCCCCCCCACCCCCCCCCCTTACACACCCCCCCGGCGACCCCCCGCCCCTCACCCCCCCCCGAACACCCCCCCCGCGCCTCCCCCCTGAAACCCCCCCCCGGCCCCTGACCCCTCTTTCCCGCCACCTGCGGAGGATCCCGCAACTGGGCCCGACCGTGACCAGAGGCGGC
This sequence comes from Pyropia yezoensis, assembly GCA_009829735.1. NCBI lineage: Eukaryota > Rhodophyta > Bangiophyceae > Bangiales > Bangiaceae > Pyropia > Pyropia yezoensis. The sequence continues at coordinate 42,000,680 of CM020618.1, forward strand.
GGTTTCAAGGGGCCGGCCCGGCGGGTGCCGCCGGGGTTGGCCAAGCGGCGGACGCGTCGACGCTACCCCACTCCCCCCTTTCCCCCGGTACCACCTTGTCCCAGCGGCACCGGGCCCCCCCCCCCCCCCCCCCCCATCCCCCCTTGCCGCCCCCCTCGTGGGTGCGAGGTGGGTGGGCGGGGGGGAGGGGGGCGCTCGGCCCCTGAAGGTGCCGGGGCGGCGGTCCACGCATGGGCCGCTTCGCCCTCGCAGCTGCTGCCGCACGACGCCTGGGCGCCGGGCGACGATAGGCGCACGCGGCGGCTGGCCGGGGGGCACTCGCCGGGCAGCAGCTGGGCAGCCCTGCGTGGCTTATCTACCGCCTGCCCGGGTCACTACCACCGACCCCAGCTGTTGGCAGCGTCCCGTGCCTCGCGCCGCAATTGCGCCGCGGGCAGGGTCTCCCTTGCCGCATGGGGCTTGTGGTCTACGTTGGTTCTGCGTCTTCGTCGCGTGAGTATGGGTGACGAAGGGGTGGACGCTGCGACCATCGAGGCCGACATCGAAGCGCTGCGGGTGCAGGTGGAGGGGCTGGTGTCGGCGCTCAATGCGTCGCAGCCACTGGTTTGCGGGGAGGACCCCCCCGCCCCTGCCGCCGCTACCACCGAGACGCCGGCCGGTGATGGCGCGACCATGCCTCCGAGTGACGCTGTCGGTGAAGGTCCTCCCGCCGGGCGTCTAGGCCGACCCGACCGAGGTGCTGAAGGGAGCCGCGATGCGCCGTCTGACGACGGCACCCTCGATTCCCTTGTCCTCCAGTCAGACGGGGAGGACGGTGAAGCTCACCGTCCCCTCGCAGGGGATCCCAAAGGCCACCCCGACAGCTGTGACGGCCCGCGAATATCTGCCCCGGGCGACACCTTGCACAAATTCACCGTCCCGCAGCGCGTCCGGACGCGCAGACGGGCTTCCGTACCCTTCCGCCCCACTGACCCCGAGCACCTTGAGTCTTTCCCGGCCAACGACCCGGACGCCGACAAGGCAGCCGCGCTCTACCAAGCTTGCGCCTCGGCCTAGTTCATCACCAATAAGGCGCTCTCCCTGTGCCACCAGCGCGACGAGCTGGACAAGGCCTGCCTCGACCAGCGCCTCGCTTGGCTGGCGGTCGCTGCCCGTCTCCACTACCACATCACCGCGGCTCGCTACGACTACCTGCACGCTGCCAAGGACGAGCCCGGGATGGCCGAGCTCTACCGCGCGACTGATGCCGTGCCGCGCAACGTCGGCTGTAGACCAGGGTGGCGCAAGTTCGTCGAGACGGTCGCCGTCGACTGTAGCAGAAGTCACGTTGAAATCGCCAGAAAAATCGATGTTGGATGCCCGGAATCGAACCCACGCCATGGAACATATGTTCACCAGGCGTTGTGGACCACTGCGCCACGGGTTGAATCCTTGACATCTTGGGCCAGATATGGGGTTTTCAGCCCAAACCCTTACAGCACCGATCGCTGGGTCCGTTATACGTGGCAGTCGCGATGCTGCCACGTATCCCCCTTCCGAAGGCTTGACCGCCCCGGTCAAGTAACGTTCCCGGCTACTGACGCGACTACTCCGAGACGACTTCCACCGTGCAGCTGGAAATTCCGGTACTTAAGTACACGGACGGCTTACGGCATACTGACTTCCACACGCTTCCTGGAACGTGCCTCCCCCTGCATTTGGGTCCATATTCCCTAAGTTTGGGATAGTTAGCTTAGTAGTAAATCCAACTTGGATTTGAGGGTTTTCTTCATTTATCGTCTTGAATTTTCGTGTGGCCCGGTGGGCAGGTGCTGGGGTGGGAGATTCTGAGTGGCGAGATTCTGAGAGGACCCGGGGGGGATAAGGGGAGGGACAGCGGGGCTTGGCCCTGCGTCCCCGTCCCGACCAAGAAACTGTTTGACCACACAGCATCCTCTTGTTTGTCCGTGGGGGGTTTGCCCCACAACAGGGACAGAGTGTGTGCGACTTGCACTTCTTCCGGTTCACCCGACACGGGAGGCAGCCCTTGCACACCGCCCCAACTTGGGTGCCGTGTGTGTGAGTGGTTTTTGCCTTATTTGGTGGAGCAGCAGTGGACAGAGGTAAACTTTACCTCCGGGTGCACCCGGGTGTAGGGGGCCCTCTTTCTCAGAGGAACGGTGGTCTTGGACTGTGTCGTGTGGATCGTGAGCCAACACGGCTGGATCGGACCTCCCGACGTTCGGGAAACTCTCCGGCGACGACTTTACTCCGGCGCCTTTGAATACTGGCCAGACACAGGGTGTACCTGGGGTCGCAGAGGTGCTAGAGGCACTCCAGCCAGCAGGGCCGTGGGTATCGGTGCGGGCGGCATGCCACCCCGACCCAGTCGGGTGTTCACCCTGAGGGTCTTCCTTGGACCGGTGGTTCGCACTTCGGCCACCGGGTGGTATACTCAAAGGGAACGTCCCAAAGTGAGAGGACTGTCCCCGCGAGATCCACTCGGGTTGGATTCAACTTCGGCATAGAGCCGTCGCCAACTAGGCGGGTGAAGGACGGCGGACCTGCACTCGTCGATGATGGGCTCAAGCCTGTGACAGGGGTCGTAGCAAGTTGCTACCCACGCCACCCTCAAAGAAAGTATCTTTGATCGGGAGCCAAGTTCGGCTATGTCGACCAACATGAGGGACCGGTAGTAGCGGTCACCCTCAACGCGGGCGCAAGTAGCGACCCGCAGTCCGGAAAGGAGACGCACCAAGCCAAGTCGGCCGCCTCTCCTCGTCCCCATGTAAACATGGAGGGTGTTCCACCCAGGTTGAGGGTTCAAGTTGAACGCCTCTTGGACCAATATCACAAGTTGTGGGATGGTCAGTTGGGACTCATGAGAGCCACCCAGCACCGGATCGAGTTGAAACCCGGTGTACCCCCTATACGCCAACAACAGTGTAGGGGAGGGCCCCGTTCAAGGGCCCTCGTTAAGGAGCGCTTCAACAAAACTATTGTTAGGCGGCTGCGCCACTATGTGAGTGAGCTTGTGAAAACGTGGGACCAATACATTTCTATCCTTACTACTGCCTACAATTCGCAGGTTCACTCATCTACAGGGGAAGTAACCCTCGCTTTTGTGACCCCCCGTCGTGCGCGGTCTATTGCCGTGCGGCGGTCGCTCCCAACTAGGGAGGATGGTGGCAGGACGCCTACTCCTACTGAGAGTAAGGCGGACTTCGCTGCTAGGCTTGAAGAACTCATCCCTAAAGTCAGGGCTGAGATGGACGAAGCGCAAAAGCGCTACAAGCGTACCTTTGACAAAAAGGTGCGCAACGCCAAGTATGTCCCCGAACAGGGTGACTGGGTGCTGGTTCACTCACACACCCCAACTGGGGGTAAGTTGGTATTCCAGACGAAGGGGCCGTACCAGGTCCTTCGTACTGATGGGCGGCGCTTCACCATCGAAAGTGACGATGAGGTCCGCACAGTGAACGGACAGGACGTGGTCAAAGTTGCACCACCACCTGCAGGCGACCCAGCTTGGGCGCGTGCTTTGGAAGCGTGGCGCCTCCCCTCACTGCCTGCGGCCAAACAGGGCCCGCAGGAGTACGTGATCGATAAGTTCATCGACCACGGATGGGATGAGGACACTGACCGCCTTATGTTGAGGGTGCGTTGGTTTGGCTACAAAGCCAAGGATGATACGTGGGAGTATGTGGAGGACCTTCCCGCTGAGAAGGTCCGGGCGTACTGTGCCCGGAATGAGATAGACCCTAACAGCCCTCCCTCAACGTGAGGGAAGGCCGAGCAACAGTGCCAAGAGAGTGCTTCAAGTCGAAGTGGTACGCCGAGTGGCTTTTAACTACAGCCCTAACCCTCACACTCTCACAACAAAGGCAGCTGCCAACTAGGCATGCATGCTAGACTCTCCAACCCCACGGCCCTCGCCCTCACGTAGAGGCGAGCGGCGAGACCCACGCCGATACCGGTCTCCACTCGTTGGAAGGGGCGGCGGCTCCAAGTCGGAGCCGTCGCCCTCACGGTCGCGCAAGTGGCGCCGACCGTGGCTACTCTTCTGCCTGGTTTTGCGCGCAAGTTTGCGACGCAGACGCTGGACAGACTCCGTCTCCGACGGGGTAGATGACTCCGAGACGGAGTAGGACAACTCGTCTTCCGACACGGAGGGAGAGCGCCGCGAGTGTCGGCGACGACGGCGAGGAGGCGAGTATGCCCGGCTCGCACGACGTTTGCCACGCCCAAGTGGGGCTGGCTGGGGCATAATAGCCCCAATGCGAGCCAACTCGGCCGTCATAAACTCCGCCACCGACTCGCAACTCGCGGTCGCCACTGCAGTACGAACGCGCTCCTCAAGTTGAGGAGTCTCGGAGCTCTGGAGGGTTGCGGTCGACGCGGCCAACCAGGAAATGGTGCGCACCAACGTGGTGATCATCATCTCTGAGGTTAGAGGCGTGGGCGGTAACACCAACTTGGGGTATACCGTCAGGAGGGTGGCCCCCAAGTTGGGGGACACCGGGGTGGACGATTCAACGGCCACGCTAATCGGGATGTTCCCGTGAGGCTGGAAAGGAACAGGAGGAAGCGGAGGGGCACGCCGAGGTGGCGGTACCCGGGTGTAACTGCGACCCCGACTTGGGGCCCCCGCAGTGGGTTGAGTCATGTGGTCATCATAGGACGGCACGGCCGTAACTATGGGCTTGTCCGGGGGTGGCGCAGTGTGGCGATCCACCCCCGGGGCATACGGGTATTCCCCGATGCTCAACCCCTCTCGTAGGACCACACGGCCGTCGTGAAGTTCACAAGCGACCCACACGAACTGGCGAAGTGCGCCATCGTCCTTGGGCCCACGAGTGGGGCGGCGCAACTTGTGCTCGATGCTCTCCCACTCGATAAACTTGTGGAGGCGGAGCATCCCCTCAAGTAGAGTGAGTTGTCCTGATGAGCACCCCTCAGCAACTAGCTGAGGGGTGAGCTGTTCCAAACCTTGGATGAGCCGGAGGGGGAGATGCCAGAGCATCCCCCGCCGCTGAACACAAGACACCCAGGTCGACATGATCTCGAGGAGCCACTGGGTGGCCAAAATGGCCCACACCAGGTGATCAGGGCCAGCCGTCAACATGACGGAGCCGAAGTGGTCAAGCAACCGTGGCAGCAACGCCGGGAACCCGTAGGGGACCTCAACTTGAGGCCACCACTCGGGCCTCTTGGGATAGTACTGCTCCTTACTGGCAGCAAACTGTTGAGGAAGCTCAAGTTGAGCCGAGGTCACCAAGTAGGGACCTCGCCGGAAGTCCTTCTCCATCCGCACATCAAAGTGATGAGTGTGCGGATCGGCCTCGTGGAGGTACGGGGGGCGAGTTGCCACCGCGTCCCAAGTAAAGGTCGGCAAGTCGCCGGGACCCGGGATAGTTCCCCCGCGGTCCACCATGGCCTTGGCACGCTGAACGTCCTCAACCTCCTCATCGTCCAGGAAGGCAAACTGGTCCGTCCTGAAGCCGGCAGGGAACCCGACCCTACGGGGATACTTCTCCCGTAGGCGGTCCTATACCCGACCCATCGCTGCGCCAAGTCGGCCACAGAGAAGAACAGTCAACCCCTCCTCATATAGAGGCCAAGCGGGGTAAAACCACCGCCCCAAGGCCTCACGCGGGACAACTTGTCCCGCCTCCGGGGGAGACCCCGCCGTCAGCCCAATGCCGGGTGACGCGGGAGTCCCATCCCCCGGAGCGATCTCGGAGCCCCCGCCGGAAGTCCCGGCGGGTGCTGCACCGTAGGTGGTGTCCTCCATACGCTCATCTAGCGAGTCCGTCTCCACTCCCGGGGTCGCCATGGCTCTCCCCAAGTTGGGGAGAGACGCGCTGGCTATCGCGGCACGAGACCCGCCTCGAGTTGAGGGGGACTCGGATCGTGGGTATACGGGTGGCCTCCTCAGCGTGGGGCGGCTCAGTGGAAGGTGAAGGGGAGGTGGTGGTGGTGGTGGAGTGTGAACTGAGGAGAGCAAGCTGCCGAGTGGGCAAGCTTGATGAGGGGGGCGGTCAACGTGACCGCCTCCACATCCGCGTTACGTACTCCGGGGGGGGCAGCAAGTCGCGCCCCCAACGCCGAGACGTGCGTTTACGCACCCCCTCACAGGGCCGACCGGGTCGGTCGGAACTGAGGAGAGGGGAGTGTGGCAGTATTGACCCCCAGGTAGGGGGGAAACACGTGCCATGCAAGGGGCGGCAGGCCACTAGCCTGACCCGTTCCTCCCCCTGCATTTGGGTCCGTATTCCCTAAGTTTGGGATAGTTAGCTTAGTAGTAAATCCAACTTGGATTTGAGGGTTTTCTGCATTTATCGTCTTGAATTTTCGTGTGGCCCGGTGGGCAGGTGCTGGGGTGGGAGATTCTGAGTGGCGAGATTCTGAGTGGACCATGGGGGGATAACGGGAGGGACAGCGGGGCTTGGCCCTGCCTCCCCGTCCCGACCAAGAAACTGTTGGACCACACAGCATCCTCTTGTTTGTCCGTGGGGGGTTTGCCCCACAACAGGGACAGAGTGTGTGCGACTTGCACCTCTTCCGGTTCCCCCGACACGGGAGGCAGCCCTTGCACACCGCCCCAACTTGGGTGCCGTGTGTGTGAGTGGTTTTTGCCACGTCGATGAGGCCAAGGCGTACACCAAGAAGGCGGCCGAGTGCCACGTCAACGGCACAACCAAGCGGCGACGCCGGGGCCATGGAGGGGGGGGCAACACCCTGAAGCCAGATGCGCCACTGGCTGCCGCTCCTGGCCCTGGCGGAGGCGGCGGCGGAAGCAGCAACAAGCCTGGCGCGGGGGGCGAAGGGGGGAAGAGGGGAGGGGACAAGGGTGGTGGGGCTAAGGCCTGACCGCCCACACGATGGGCGTTGTGGGTCCCGCCTGCCCCAACGCAACCACGTCGGGCCCTGGTGGCAAAAGGCCAACCCCGCTCCCGCCCCAGTACAAGTCGGCTCGCCAAGCCATCAAGGCGTGGACAGCCTTCGGGGCGCCGAGGTGGGTCATCAAGAACCTGCTCCACAGGGCGCAGCTCCCGTGGAGTCGGGGAACGAGATCACCCCGACACAGAGCTCGGCCGTTTAGGTTGGCGGCCGAGGACGAGGACTTCGCGAGGGAGGAGATGGAGAAGAACCTGCGGGCGGGCTTTTGGACGGAGCTGAGCAAGAAGCATATCGGGCAGGCGGAGGTATTCGTCAACGGCTTTGTTACCTGGTCGGCAGGGAGCAAGCGCTTCGTCATCGACGCATGGTATCAGAACGAGTACGTCGACGACCGACGGTTCCAGTACGAGTCCTCGATGGACCTCTCCTCGCAGCCGCGCCCCAAAGACAAACTCAACGGCTGCGACGTGCGGGGGGCGTATCACCACGTGGCGTTGCGGCAAGACGACCAGCGGTTCTTTTGCTTCCAGTTCCTGCGCCGCTTCTTCCTGTGAGGACCCACAGAAAACCGGGGAGCCCTCAACGTACTCGTGGGGGTGTCAGCGGGCCCTGCGAGCCAATGGGGCGGCGGGGCACGAGGAAGAGGACGGTGGTCTCGACGGTAGTGGGTCTGGGGAAGAAGATGGGCGCGACGTCGGTGGGGATCGAGGGTACAAAAGGTTAACAGTGTCTTTGGTCTGTGTCTGTGGTTGCCCCTCTCGTCTCCCCCGGTGGCGCCGACACCCACGCACTATATACTCGCGTCGGGGCACCCGAGGTGCCCCAAAGCATGCGTTTCCCCATCGCACCGCCGGTAGGCACAGAACGGTCCAAAAACAAAGCATGTCTCTCAGAACAAAGCACGGGCGGGCGTGCGCACTAAAGGAGTGCAGCCCCAGTTTGCCCGAAACGAAGGGGGTCCCGTGGATGGCGCCCAGCGCGCGCCACCAGCCGGCTCAGCACGCCGATCGGCCAGAAGGTCCGACTGGCTGTAAGGGCCAGCAAGGCCAAATTCAATCAATCCCTTGACCGGCCAGCCAGGCACCAACCAGCTGGCCGAATTCAATCAATCCAAAAGCCGGCGAGCCAGTCATATCGCACTCAGCCGCCAGCGAGGATGTGCGGTGTCCTCAGTGTCGGTGAACCATGTGACTTGTCCTTGATGCCAGCTTTCAAGCAGCGCAGAGAATAAAATTCAGGCAGCACAGACGGGGATGTCCGCCCGTGGTTGGTCGACGATGTCACTCGCTCCTCGTTGTCGAGTTTCGACGTCCATGACAGGATTCCGACAGTGCGTCGACGGCGGCTGTCATGCAGTCGGCCGACGTCCGCAAAACGTCAGGGATACAGCGTGGTGTCGCCCAGGGTAGTGGGGAACTGATGTGTCTTGGGGGGAGTTATCGGGGCCGGACATGTAAGGAGAGGTCCCAGTCTGTAACAAAAACCACTTGCACACACGACACCCAAGTTGGGGCGGTGTGCAAGGGCTGCCTCCCGTGTCGGGGGAACCGGAAGAGGTGCAAGTCGCACACACTCTGTCCCTGTTGTGGGGTAAACCCCCCACGGACAAACAAGAGGATGGTGTGTGGTCCAACAGTTTCTTGGTCGGGACGGGGACGCAGGGCCAAGCCCCGCTGTCCCCCTCCTTATCCCCCCAGGGTCCCCTCAGAATCTCGCCACTCAGAATCTCCCACCCCAGCACCTGCCCACCGGGCCACACGAAAATTCAAGACGATAAATGCAGAAAACCCTCAAATCCAAGTTGGATTTACTACTAAGCTAACTATCCCAAACTTAGGGAATACGGACCCAAATGCAGGGGGAGGAACGGGTCAGGCTAGTGGCCTGCCGCCCCTTGCATGGCACGTGTTTCCCCCCTACCTGGGGGTCAATACTGCCACACTCCCCTCTCCTCAGTTCCGACCGACCCGGTCGGCCCTGTGAGGGGGTGCGTAAACGCACGTCTCGGCGTTGGGGGCGCGACTTGCTGCCCCCCCCGGAGTACGTAACGCGGATGTGGAGGCGGTCACGTTGACCGCCCCCCTCATCAAGCTTGCCCACTCGGCAGCTTGCTCTCCTCAGTTCACACTCCACCACCACCACCACCTCCCCTTCACCTTCCACTGAGCCGCCCCACGCTGAGGAGGCCACCCGTATACCCACGATCCGAGTCCCCCTCAACTCGAGGCGGGTCTCGTGCCGCGATAGCCAGCGCGTCTCTCCCCAACTTGGGGAGAGCCATGGCGACCCCGGGAGTGGAGACGGACTCGCTAGATGAGCGTATGGAGGACACCACCTACGGTGCAGCACCCGCCGGGACTTCCGGCGGGGGCTCCGAGATCGCTCCGGGGGATGGGACTCCCGCGTCACCCGGCATTGGGCTGACGGCGGGGTCTCCCCCGGAGGCGGGACAAGTTGTCCCGCGTGAGGCCTTGGGGCGGTGGTTTTACCCCGCTTGGCCTCTATATGAGGAGGGGTTGACTGTTCTTCTCTGTGGCCGACTTGGCGCAGCGATGGGTCGGGTATAGGACCGCCTACGGGAGAAGTATCCCCGTAGGGTCGGGTTCCCTGCCGGCTTCAGGACGGACCAGTTTGCCTTCCTGGACGATGAGGAGGTTGAGGACGTTCAGCGTGCCAAGGCCATGGTGGACCGCGGGGGAACTATCCCGGGTCCCGGCGACTTGCCGACCTTTACTTGGGACGCGGTGGCAACTCGCCCCCCGTACCTCCACGAGGCCGATCCGCACACGCATCACTTTGATGTGCGGATGGAGAAGGACTTCCGGCGAGGTCCCTACTTGGTGACCTCGGCTCAACTTGAGCTTCCTCAACAGTTTGCTGCCAGTAAGGAGCAGTACTATCCCAAGAAGCCCGAGTGGTGGCCTCAAGTTGAGGTCCCCTACAGGTTCCCGGCGTTGCTGCCACGGTTGCTTGACCACTTCGGCTCCGTCATGTTGACGGCTGGCCCTGATCACCTGGTGTGGGCCATTTTGGCCACCCAGTGGCTCCTCGAGATCATGTCGACCTGGGTGTCTTGTGTTCAGCGGCGGGGGATGCTCTGGCATCTCCCCCTCCGGCTCATCCAAGGTTTGGAACAGCTCACCCCTCAGCTAGTTGCTGAGGGGTGCTCATCAGGACAACTCACTCTACTTGAGGGGATGCTCCGCCTCCACAAGTTTATCGAGTGGGAGAGCATCGAGCACAAGTTGCGCCGCCCCACTCGTGGGCCCAAGGACGATGGCGCACTTCGCCAGTTCGTGTGGGTCGCTTGTGAACTTCACGACGGCCGTGTGGTCCTACGAGAGGGGTTGAGCATCGGGGAATACCCGTATGCCCCGGGGGTGGATCGCCACACTGCGCCACCCCCGGACAAGCCCATAGTTACGGCCGTGCCGTCCTATGATGACCACATGACTCAACCCACTGCGGGGGCCCCAAGTCGGGGTCGCAGTTACACCCGGGTACCGCCACCTCGGCGTGCCCCTCCGCTTCCTCCTGTTCCTTTCCAGCCTCACGGGAACATCCCGATTAGCGTGGCCGTTGAATCGTCCACCCCGGTGTCCCCCAACTTGGGGGCCACCCTCCTGACGGTATACCCCAAGTTGGTGTTACCGCCCACGCCTCTAACCTCAGAGATGATGATCACCACGTTGGTGCGCACCATTTCCTGGTTGGCCGCGTCGACCGCAACCCTCCAGAGCTCCGAGACTCCTCAACTTGAGGAGCGCGTTCGTACTGCAGTGGCGACCGCGAGTTGCGAGTCGGTGGCGGAGTTTATGACGGCCGAGTTGGCTCGCATTGGGGCTATTATGCCCCAGCCAGCCCCACTTGGGCGTGGCAAACGTCGTGCGAGCCGGGCATACTCGCCTCCTCGCCGTCGTCGCCGACGCTCGCGGCGCTCTCCCTCCGTGTCGGAAGACGAGTTGTCTTACTCCGTCTCGGAGTCCTCGACTCCGTCAGAGTCGGAGTCGGTCCGGCGTCTGCGTCGCCAACTTGCGCGCAAGACTAAGAAGAAGAGCAGCCGCGGTCGTCGCCACTTGCGCGACCGTGAGGGCGACGGCTCCGACTTGGAGCCGCCGGCGCTGCCGACTGGTGGGGAGCGTTATCGGCGTGGGTCTCGCCGCTCGCCTCTACATGAGGGCGAGGGCCGTGGGGTTGGAGAGTCTAGCATGCATGCCTAGTTGGCAGCTGCCGTTGTTGTGAGAGTGTGAGGGTTAGGGCTGTAGTTAAAAGCCACTCGGCGTACCACTTCGACTTGAAGCACTCTCTTGGCACTGTTGCTCGGCCTTCCCTCACGTTGAGGGAGGGCTGTTAGGGTCTATCTCATTCCGGGCACAGTACGCCCGGACCTTCTCAGCGGGAAGGTCCTCCACATACTCCCTCGTATCATCCTTGGCTTTGTAGCCAAACCAACGCACCCTCAACATAAGGCGGTCAGTGTCCTCATCCCATCCGTGGTCGATGAACTTATCGATCACGTACTCCTGCGGGCCCTGTTTGGCCGCAGGCAGTGAGGGGAGGCGCCACGCTTCCAAAGCACACGCCCAAGCTGGGTCGCCTGCAGGTGGTGGTGCAACTTTGACCACGTCCTGTCCGTTCACTGTGCGGACCTCATCGTCACTTTCGATGGTGAAGCGCCGCCCATCAGTACGAAGGACCTGGTACGGCCCCTTCGTCTGGAATACCAACTTACCCCCAGTTGGGATGTGTGAGGGGACCAATACCCAGTCACCCTGCTCGGGGACATGCTTGGCGTTGCGCACCTTTTTGTCAAAGGTACGCTTGTAGCGCTTTTGCGCTTCGTCCATCTCAGCCCTGACTTTAGGGATGAGTTCTTCAAGCCTAGCAGCGAACTCCTCGTTGCTCTCAGTGGGAGTAGGCGTCCTGCCACCATCCTCCCTAGTTGGGAGCGGCCGCCGCACGGCAATAGACCGCACGCGACGGGGGGTCACAAAAGCGAGGGGTACTTCCCCGGTAGATGAGTGAACCTGCGAATTGTAGGCAGTAGTAAGGATAGAAATGTATTGGTCCCACGTTTTCACGTGCTCACTCACATAGTGGCGCAGCTGCCTAACAATAGTTTTGTTGAAGCGCTCCACCTGCCCATTAGTTTGTGGGTGGTAGGGGGTGGCATAGTTTGCCCGCCCCGCCAACATATCCAGCACTCCCTGAAACAGTACAGACGCAAATTGCGGTCCATTGTCCGATAGTGTACTATCCGGGATGCCATACGCGGCAACCCAGTGATCTAGGAAGGCTGACACGACCGACATGGCCGTGATCTCCGCCAGTGGGATCGCTCGCGTAAGTTTCGTAAAGCGGTCACAGATGACCAGGAGGTACTGGTTGCCCTCCTCGGTCACTGGCAGTGGCCCAAGAATGTCCATCGCCAACGCGGCAAAGGGCTTCTTGGCCGGGAACAATAGCATAGCCGTAGTAGGCCGCCGTTCCATCAGACGGTTCTGCGCACAACTTGTGCAGGCAGCCACCCAACTGTAGATGTCCACCACCATGGACGGCCAGTAGTACCTGGTCCTCAGGGTCCGGTACAGTTTACTAGACCCCAGGTGTCCACCTGTGGGAGCGTTATGCTCCCTCTCAATAATACTGTCCTTGAGGGATGCGGGGACGACAAGTTGTTCGGTCCCCTGGAATACCCCCCTCCTCATGAGGAGGCCATCGTCTTCCAGAAAGAACCGCGTCTCCGCCACTGTATCCAGCGTATCCCTCTGCGACTTGCAGAAGGGGTCCTCGGCCTGGGCCTTCACCACCTCTTCCAGGGACAGGGGCAAGTACTTCTTGTTCCCTGGCGCCTCGGGGTCCAACGCCTGACCTGAGCGCGTGGCTACCCCCACGATGGGGATGTCCTCATCGCCTGGGTTAGTGTCCAGCCCCTCGGTAGGTACCCGAGAAAGGCCGTCGGCAAGGGCATGTTGCCTGCCAGGTCGGTACTCAATATCAAAGTTGAAGGGTGCCAGTCGCACCCTCCACGTGTTGAGGCGTGTGTTCGTGCGATCCGTCTTGAAGATGAACTGCAACGCGCGGTGGTCACAGCGGATGAGGAACGTCTCACCCTCTAGGTAGTGAAGAAGTGACGTCACCGCCCACACCACTGCGAGTCCTTCCAACTCGGTGACTCCATAGTTCTTCTCCGCCGAGTTCAGGCCCTTGCTGAAGTATCCCACCGGCAAGTACTCCTTGTCCGGCTGCTGCTGAAGCAACACACAACCAAGTTGGTCGTAGCTAGCGTCCACGTCCAGGATGTAGTGGCCTCCCAACCTGGGAATAGCCAAGATAGGGGGCTTCAGCAGAAGGTCCCGAAGAGTCTCGAAGGATTCCTGCTCCACCCGACTTGGGGGAGGCAGGTTCTTCGGTAGCGCTGAGCTCACTAACTCATTCAACGGTTTCGCCACCTTGGCGAAGCCCTGGGTGAAGCGTCGGTACACGTTACACATCCCGAGGAAGCTCCTCATCTGGGTCTGGGTCCGGGGGTACTGAGCCTTACGGATGGCCCTCAAGTTTTTCTCGTTGACACTGAGGCGCCCCGGACGGACAACATGTCCCAAGTATTCCACCTCCTGAGTGAAGAGGTAGCACTTACTCGCCTTCAGTGATACACCGGCGTCAGCAAGTAGCTTGAACACCTGGCCAAGATGGCCAATGTGTTCCTCCGGACTTCGGGAGAACACAATGATATCATCTAGGTACACGAGACAGATCTGCCACCGTACTCCGGCCAGAATCATGTCCATAGCGCGCTGGAAAGTTGCCGGCGCGTTACACAGGCCAAACGGTAGACGCTTGCACTGGTAGGTACCACAGTGACAGGTAAAGGTAGTTTTATGCCTGTCCTCCGGGGCAATGGGAATTTGCCAGTACCCCGCGTTACAGTCCAGGGTAGAGAACACGTTCGCCTCCCCCAGAGAGTCCAGACAGTCGTCCATCCTAGGTAGGGGATAACTGTCCTTCACCGTGCTCTCGTTGAGCTTACGGTAGTCGATACAGAACCGGGGGGTCCCATCAACTTTGGGGACGATAACCACCGGACTCGCCCTCTCGGCGTTGCTGGCCTCGATCACATCGAGGGCCTCCATGCGAGCAACTTGCTCCTTAACGAGGGCCCTTGAACGGGGTCCTCCCCTATACGGTTGTTGGCGTATAGGGGGTGCACCGGGCTTCAACTCGATTCGGTGTGGGGTGGCTCTCATGAGTCCCAATTGGCCATCCCACAACTTGTGATATTGGTCCAAGAGGCGTTCAACTTGAACTCTCAACCTGGGCGGGACACCCTCCATGTTCACATGGCGCCGAGGAGAGGCGGCCGCCTTAGCTTGGTGCTTCTCCTTTCCGGACTTCGGGTCGCTACTTGCGCCCACGTTGAGGGTGGCCGCTACTACCGGTCCCTCATGTTGGTCGATATAGCCGAACTTGGCTCCCGACTTGAAGTACTTGGGCGACGAGCTCAGATTCATAACCTGGATCCTCCACGGGACTCCGGCTTTGGAGTCCATCGTGCCAAGGGCGACATGCACTTGGTGCTTGCGAGCAAGACGGGGGTGAGGGTGCACCAACCCGTTCCCCGTATAATCAGTTACAACATCAACGTGCGCCACCGAGTTGGGGGGCAACGTGACTTCACAGGCTAAACGCAGAGTAGCAGTAAACGCTTCCCTCACAGAGCAATCAGGCTTCGACTGTGAGACTGTCACAGGAGCGACAGACTTTCCCTTACCAAGGATGGGGATAGTCTCCCCATTCATCAACTTGACCCAGTACTCAGGGCCACAAATCAAAAACACTTGTGTAACAACATAAGGGGCACCCAGAAGCAGGGGTACCGATATATTCTCGACTACTCCATAGGTCACGTCGACCTCATGGGTCCCCAACCTAGTTGGTAGGGTCACGGCACCAACGATGGGAAGTACCCCACCATTGATGTCGATCAGATGGTCAGCTTTAGACTTCCAGCTTTGGAGCTTCATTTCCTTTGGTAATAGCGACTTGCGTATCAAGGAGGCTCCTGACCCGGTATCAAGTACGATACGGGCACAACAGGCACGGCCGGGGGCTAGTTGCACCCGTCCAGCCGCCTGGAAGTTCTCTCCCGTCAGCACCGCGATGACCCGACGTGGGTTTACGTTCTTGGGGAGTCCTACCCGAGGTGGGCGGACTCCCTTAGGTCGCCGCAGTATCCGGCACGGTTGATTCGTCCTCTTGGTCCACTTGGCAGAGGCTGCCTTTGTGAGCTTCGGACGACCAGCTCCAACGGTCATTCGTTTCCCGCCGTTTTGGCGTCCGAATCTGAGGACGAAGGGGAAGACGAGTCCGAGGACGACGTGTACGCCCCCTCCGCCGAGGGTGTGGCGACCGCCACCACCGGTCGAGACCCACCCTCGCGGCGTGAACGTACTTCGTTCGTAACCGACTTCTTACTCGCATTCCTAACAAGTTGTTGGATGCGTTTACTCAACTTGGGGCAATCATATGCCCAGTGTCCATCGGAGTTGCAGTTCCAACACCGATTGTCAGTTCCCGGAGGGGTCTTCCCAATTGGGGAAGACAAAGAGATACCCTGGGAAGTTCCCACGGCAGCTACCACCCTCTCCTTGCAGATTCGGCGTGCCTCTCTCAACTCTCTGGCCTGGCGCGCCTCCTCCCGTTCCTTGGCCAACTCGGCTTGACGCTCCTGGCGTTGTTCCTCCCGCAACTTGCGGTAGGCCTCGCCTCTGCGGTAGGCGAACCTAGCCAACTCGGCCAGGGTCGTTCGGGCATTGTTATGCTCCCGGGTCTCCATCCGGACTGACCAGTGGAGTCCCTCCACAAACCGACTCTTCACCACAGCTTGTGGATGAAGAAACCCACAAAGATTGTTGAGCTTACGGACTCGCTCCGCAAAGGACAACTCGTCCTCCGCCTCTTCCTGATGGGCTTGCGTAAGCTCCTCGACTTGAGAAGCCAACGCCGCTTCATCAACCATGGCCCTCAACAACCACTCGACGAGCTTCAAATAGGACGTCACCTCCCCAGCGCCTCCACTTGAGGAGCTGGGCATGACGGACATAAGTTCTGTCCGTAGGTCGCCCTTCGTAAACTCCTGTAGCATGTAAAAAGCCATGCCTTCACTTATGGCATTGTCGTCACAGGCTTTTGTGAAACGACGTAGGAACTCAAAGACACGGAGGGGGGGAGTTCCATCCCACTCCGCTTTGTGTCCAAAAGAGTGAAGTGCATTCTTCTTGGGACGGCCCATGGCTCGGGCCTGGTCAGGACCATACGCCACCGACTTGTTGTGGAGGGCGTAGGTCTCACAATCAATGATCCTCTGGTAGACCGGGTTGGCTACCTGGATCTTGGGCGGCACCTCACGTTGAGGGAACAGCCGCTGTGGCACTGGGGTAAGTTCACCCTCAGTGCCTGTAGTCCGGCGCGGCGCGCTTTGTGTAGCCGCCGGCGTCGCCGGGGGGAGCTCCCCCATGAAGGGCGTACGCCCCACCGAGTATGGTGTGGCTCTCTCGTTGGGAGTCGCAGGTGTCGCCCCCTGTTTGGGGCGACCCGAGATAGGCGTGAGGGGGGATTCCCCCTGCACCTGCGGGCTCGAAAGCCCCAATCCGGTCTGGACATTAAGGCCATCTGGCAAACTCGCCACAATCTGATTCAGAATAGTATTCGTCATCGTGACCACCAGGTCCGGCAAAGTCTGCCGCAACACATTGGTCGCCTCCCGACGGACAGTTTCCGCGAGGAGTGGATTGTCGACTCCAGTTGAGTCTCGGTCCGCCACCGGGAGTCCACCTGAGGGGTAACCACGATCCTCAGGGGTCTCAACCGGGGGCATGGGCGCGAGCCCATCGCCGACCAACGGAGGTCCGCCGTCCTCCGAAAGAATAGTTGGCGATGGCTCCAAGCCAAAGTTGGCTCCAACCCGAGTGGAACCCGCGGGGACAGTCCTCACCCCTTGGGACGTTCCCGTTGAGTATACCACACGGTGGCCAGACTTCGGCCCACCCACATCAAGAGTGTCACCCGAGTGAACTCCCGACTGAGTCGGGGTGGCCTGTTGCCCGCCCGCACTTCCAGTCCTGCTGGCTTGAGGGACCTCCAGTCCCTCTGCGACCCCAGGTAAACCCACCTGTGTCTCACCAGTATTCAAAGGCACTGAAGTACGTGCGTCACCCGTGTACTCCCCGGACGACGGGGGGTCCGAGCTAGCCATGTTGGCTAACGATCCGTATGACACGGTCCAAGTCCACCGATCCTCTGAGACAGAGGGCCCCCTACACCCGGGTGCACCCGGAGGTAAAGTTTTCCTCTGTACCCTGCTGCTCCACCAAATGTGGCAAGAACCACTTGCACACACGACACCCAAGTTGGGGCGGTGTACAAGGGCTGCCTCCCGTGTCGGGGGTACCGGAAGAAGTGCAAGTCGCACACACTCTGTCCCTGTTGTGGGGCAAACCCCCCACTGACAAACAAGAGGATGGTGTGTGGTCCAACAGTTTCTTGGTCGGGACGGGGACGCAGGGCCAAGTCCCGCTGTCCCTCCCCTTATCCCCCCAGGGTCCACTCAGAATCTCGCCACTCAGAATCTCCCACCCCAGCACCTGCCCACCGGGCCACACGAAAATTCAAGACGATAAATGCAGAAAACCCTCAAATCCAAGTTGGATTTACTACTAAGCTAACTATCCCAAACTTAGGGAATACGGACCCAAATGCAGGGGGAGGAACGGATCAGGCTAGTCGCCTGCCGCCCCTTGCATGGCACGTGTTGCCCCCGTACCTGGGGGTCAATACTGCCACACAGTCCATATCCCCTGGGTTCCGGGTGGCGATATAAGGGGCAAATCCTTACACCTCCCCCCCCTTAGGACGCGCGTCAAAGAAACGCGTCTCAAACTTCAGGGGCGTTCACAAGGTCTTGCTTTGTCAGCCAAGAGTTCTCGCTGATTTCGCAGCCTTTCCATTTGACGACGTACTGCAGTCGTCCACGGCGCTTTCGTGACCGTACAATGGAGTCCACTTCATACTCGACCGAGCCATCCGGAAATGCAACCGGAGGTGGAACGGGAGGAAGTCGACCATACGGATCAGCGCGGTACAGCTTCAGGAGGCTGGCATGGAAGGCGTTGTGAATTTTGCTATCGAGGACAGCTTGAGGAAGATCGAGACGAAACGTGACGTCATTGATGCTCTCCGTGACTTTGTAGGGTCCGGAGTATTTGGGCATCAGCGTACGAGCGCCTTGAAAAGCGTCGGGCAAGAGGTTCTTGGTGCTGAGGAGTACGTGGTCGCCCACAGTGATTGTGCATGGTCGGCGATGACGGTTTTCGTACGCCGAGCGCGTCTCATTGGCGCTCTTGACGGCGGCGATAGCCGTGTTTTGGGCATCGTGGAGGCTGGATAGCCAATCCGACACAGCAGGAGGATTTGAGTCCCTGCTGTCGAGGATGTCGACAGGTACTGTCCTTGGTTCAAACCCGTGGCTCAAGAAAAATGGAGAGTACGTGGTTACGGCATTAGGTGACCGGTTGTACGCAACTTCCGCGGCAACGAGGAAAAGGTCCCAGTCGCCTTGATGATGGTTGACGAAGTTTCTTTGGATTTCTTCAATTTTCTTGTTCATAATCTCAAGTTGGCCGTCCGTCTGCGGGTGGTAGGCCGATGAGGCTTTGATCTTGACCTTAAGAATCTCTGTCAGTGACCGCCAGAAGTTGGAGAAAAAGATGGGGTCGCGGTCACAGACGACTTCTTGAGGTAGGCCGTGGTTGCGATAGACGTGATCGTGGTAAAGCTGAGCTGTGACCGGCGCTGTACATTCCGGCTTCATTGGTGCCAGGCGAATCATCTTGGTGAGTCGGTCAACAACGACATAAATGCCGTTGTGGCCTCGTGGTGTCAGTGGCAGTGGGGTGATAAAGTCCATGGAGACACTTGCCCATCTTTGGCTTGGGGGTTCGAGTGGTTTGAGATGACCCAGAGGTGAATGAGTGCTAGCCTTGTTCCGCTGGCACGAATCACATGATTGTACGTATCTTTGGATGTCCTGCCGCATAGAGTTCCAGTAGTAATTGGAAGCAACGGCCTTGGTGGTTTTCTTCACTCCCATGTGCCCTTGGCACGGGACGTCGTGGTAGTCGTGGAGGAGTCTTTGGCGTAGAGTACCAGCGGGGATGTACGTACGGTCACCTCGTTTCAACAACCTCATATGAAGCCGGTAGGGAGATACCGGGTCCTTGGCTAGGTCGGCAAACTCGGGGTCAGCTTTGTACTCTTGTTCTAGGGTGGCAAGGTCTTGATCACTTTGGTTGATGGTCATGAGGTTGTTGATTTCAGTTTTCTTGAGGGTTTCGTCAATGCTCTTGGTCAGCACTCGACTAAGGAGATCTTGTTTGGGCTCGTGCTTGTTAGGGGCATCTTGGGGTTGCCTGGAAAGGGCATCAGCTACGGCGTAGGAGATGCCTTTGATCGGGACAATCTTGAACTGGAATTGATCCAGAAGTTCAAGCCATTTGACTTGGCGGTCGTTCAGCCTTTCTTGGGTTCGCAGGTATCTCAGGGACTCGTGGTCGGTATGGACCTCAAAGGGTCTTCGGTGGAGGTAGCAGCGCCAGTGCCGGATGGCTTGGACCACTGCGAGCAGCTCACGTTCGCGGATGCTGTAGCGTTGCTCGTGGATATTCAAGGTCAGGGAGAAGAATGCCACTGGACGCCGTCCCTTTCCGTCGTCTTGTTCGAGGACTGCGCCAATAGCATACCCGCTGGCATCAGTAGACACGTAGATGGGATATTGTTTGTCAAGCGGCCTTAGTACCGGTGCACTTGCTGTCAGAGTCTGCAGCTGCTCGAAGGCTTTCTGGGCGTCCGGCGTCCACTCAAAGTCGACCTTACCCGTCAACCTTGTAAGAGGGGTCGCAACTGCGGCCATTCCCTTGATAAATCGGCGATAGAAGTTGACCATACCGAGGAAGGACTGCACGTCCTTCTTGCTCTTGGGGGTTGCCCACGTCCGAATGGCTTGGACCTTCTGGTCCTTCATGGAAAATGTGGTATAAAACTCGATCCTCTCAGACACGTGTCAATATCCCTCGGGGGAAAGGGACAGGCAACGCAGAAAGGGGAACTACGAAAATGGTATGCCTGTTGCCTCACGTGCCTGCTTGCAGGGCAAACAGATACGCACGGTAGTGCACACGGGGAAGAGGAAAGCAAACGCGCAGTTGTCTTTTTCCCTGAGGGCGCGGGCCGAGGGCGCCTCGCTGTCCCTCTTAACGTGCATCTGGGGGAACCCCGGCACGTTGGCCCGGTAGCCCCCCCCATAACCCCGAGTAGCCCCGACCCGAGTCTAACCTCGTCAGGTCGGGGGCCACTATCACTACTAATTCTATTCCCACTCACTAATCTCACACTCAAATTCTCTCAAATCAAGTCCCTCACAAATATGCAAAAACACATCAGAAATCCCTCTCTCGCGTGTGGATAGCGTAGTCCACCGCATCCCAGTGCCGGGCACGGGCCACGGCCGCCAACCATCGCCACACGGCGGGCGTGTTCTGGCACCTGGTGCCCTCTGGTTGCAGTCCCGGGTCGGCGCCAAGTCGGGGCCAGGGATGCTACATAGCTCCCTCCCTAGTCCGGCACGTCCTCGGGCCGAACCAGGTGCCACCGTGCACAGCCTCGAGCACGTCCACACCGGTGCCGAGGTCGAGCGTCTTCACCCCGGTCACGATCACCTGCCCCGATTCTGCCCCCCCCCCTTCCGCTCCTTCACCTTGGCCCTCTCGTTCCCCGGAGTCTGGACGGTATGTCCAGTTCCGAGATCCAGGCTGGGCCCGTGGTTCCGGCGGCGAGTGTTGTGGAGGAGAACTCGGGTAGTCGCGCCCCTCTCCTGCCTCCGGTTCCTCGGATGTCGGTGCCGGCGCCGGTCGCTACGGCGGGGACGGATCGAGTTCCCCCGGCTTCCGCGATGCACCCGGTCGAGGCCCCCCCGGAGGGTCTCCCGGCGATGCTCCTTGGGCAGGACCCTCTGGCGGCCCGGCGTTACTCCACGGTGGTCGGCAACGCCGGCGCGGCCCAGTGCCAGCAGGATTGCATGGACCTCTGGCGCAAGGAACTCCAGCGCGGGGTCATGACCGAGATGGACAAGGCACGTCTTCATACGGCGGACCAGATGCGCCTGGCACAAGACCGCTCTCAGAGCTTCTCGGGTTCCTCTTGGGTTGCTCGTCTGGAGGATCTCCCCTTCGCACTGGTACTGGATCTACCCTTGACCGAGCGTCGCGTGTCCGCGTCCGTTCTCCGGTGGCCGGAGGAGGAAGGGTACGTCCACCGGGCGCTCAAGGTCTGGGACGAGGCGCTCAAGGGGTCGGGAAGCTTGAACTGCGACCCCCGTCCGAGCATGGTCGCTCTGGAGCCGCCTTTCTTGACCCGGAAATACTCCAAGTTGTCGCCGGCACGGGAGCAGGGTGAGCGACGCGGGCGTCAGCGTGACTTCCTTGTGAGCTGCAACCACCAGGAGTTCTGGAAGCTGGACAAGGCTAACCGGGCGGCATACTACCCCAAGGTCATCCCGCAGCAGCAGGAAGTCGAGATCCCGGTCGGGTTTGCTCCTTCCAGCATCCCTTGCACCTGGTACTTCTTGGACGCCTTGACTCAGGCGTCGATCAAGGGCTTCTTCCACTCAATCCCGTACATGATGTACACGTCCGAGATGACAGTCTTGGCGGCCAACCACTGGCTTCACGAGGTCTTGGTGTCCAACCGGCTTTGGTTTCTCCCCGACCTCCTGATGGTCTGGATTGTCGACAAGTTGACCGTCGACTTCCTGTGCAGCGAGGACGAGGAGTACAAGGAGCTCTTCCAGGCGATGATCGACTTCCGGCGTCTGGTACCGGTGCATGACCGGAGCTTCTTGAACGCGATTGCCGACCAGAACCGCCCGCGTCGGGATGGCTACGGTTGGGCGCAGGTGGTCTACCAGTCTTCTCCGGCTAAGGTGCAGCTGGCGACGCCGCTTCCGGCGTGGCCGCAGCTAGGTAGCTTTCCTGCTCCGGCCGCCCTTGATCTTCTGCCAGTTGGGCCGCCGGTGCGGGAGTCGGGATGGGCCGCGGCGGTCGGTCGGGCGTCTGCGGCGGCTCCGCTTCCTCCTGTTGCCCCTGTCGCCCCGGTTGCCTCGCCTGAACCGTCACCGGCGCGTCCGCGCCCTGTTCCTGCTGTGCCGGTACTTCAAGCTCCTCCGGCACCGCGCTTGTCTGCGGCGAGTCTGGGAGTGGCCGTGCGGTCGCCGACTACTCCGGCCGCTCTACCCCGGACGCCTTCTTCCAACGCCGGCGGCGCTGTGCCTCCGCTGGAGTTGGGTACTCCGGTCTCGGGGGCCGTTGTGGACCGTCCGGTAGTGTCATCCTCGGGCCGGTTCGAGATTCCGGCGCCGACTCTGCGCCTTACCCGCTTCCGGGTGCCTGACTGGTACCTGAACCAAGGTGGTCCAACATGCGAACAGTACGACGTCGGCATGATTGAAGACCAGCTGGGTCGTCTTCCGGTGCAGGTTGAAGGCGTCGGGTCCTCTCTGGTGCTGGGTACTTACGCCAGCGTCTTGAACGACGTGGTCGACCGGGTGTTTGCTTGCGCGGACAGCGGCCAGATGTCGAACAACCCGGTGGTTGGCGAACTTCTGGCGACTTTGACGCGGCATGGCCTGGCCCAGCAGTGGTCAGAGACCTTCACGGGCTTCCAGCGGCGCCGACGGACATATCTGGATGAGCGGGAGCCACCGGCAACTACTGGTACTACTCCGATGGCGTCATACCGGGATGCGCCGCGTCCACCGCACTACGTCATCCCGTCTTCCTCCGGTTCCCGTCGTACCGCGGAGGCAGCGCCGGAGGACACTCCCGCGGCTCAGCGTCCGCGCCGGGAGTAGTAGTTGGAGGCAAGGAGGGTGAGGATCTTGGGAGAAGCGAGGAGGGAAGAGGCGGAGAGAAGGGTTGCTCGAGCGGGTGCTTGTTTTCCTTGATTGTTCCATGCTTGCATTGCGTGTTCTCCTTGATATACCCGTTCCTTTCTTCTCAATCCTCTTGTTCCGCATCCGTTGCGGGTGAGCTCGGCTCGTCCCGAGGGTCTTGGTTGGCCCCGTCCTCTTGGTCCTCCTCCGTGTCCGACTCCAGAATCTTGCCGGCTCTGGCCATTGGAGTGCCCTCAATCCCGTTCCGTCGCGTGTAGGCACAGACGTCCGCGATGGGTAGCCGGTTTGAGGGTTCCCATGTATCATCTGCCGGGTTAAAACCGAACCAGCGTACTCGCAGGTACAGGCGTCCATCTCTCCAGGCATGGTCGACAAACTTGACGTAGACAAATTCCCGACCTTCTTCTTGGGATAGCCAGGGTATCGCAGTCCGCTTACGCCGGGTCAAGTCCCGTTGGCTTGGCGGTGGAGCTCGGGTGACATGGTCGCTGCTCACCCGGTACGGAGAGCCATCCACGTCTAGAAGGAAGGTCCAGCCATCCGTATTGAGAATCTCATAAGGTCCATCCGTCTTAGAGTCCAGCTTCCCCCGGGTCTTGCTATGGTTGTCCACAAAAACCCAGTCGCCACCACCCAGTTCCTTGTTCTTTTCCCGGACACCCTTGTCATAGTCCCGCTTGTATCGCTCCTGGGTCTTTGAGATTGACTCCTTGACTCTTGGAAGCAGGAGCTTTAGTTGTTCCAGGAACTCATCCTTTGCCTTGGGACCTGACTTCAGTGCAGGCTGGAGACCATCCGGTATTCTTTCCAGGGAGAAGTTGGTCAGCCGCCTTGGGGTGACAAAGTCGAGTGGAGCGACTCCCGTTGTCCGGTGAACTCGGGAGTTGTAGGCTAGAGTGAGGACAGCCAGGAGCTCGTCCCAGTCTTCTTGGTGCTCCTCCACGTAGTGCCGTACCATGTCCACTAGGGTCCGGTTGAATCGTTCCACCTGGCCGTTCGTTTGAGGGTGGTACGTCGTGGTGTACAAGTTCTTGATGCCCATCAGGTCACAGACTCCTTGGAAGAACAGGGATGCAAACTGGGGACCGTTGTCGGTTAAGACGGAGTCTGGAGGGCCGTAGGCAGCTATCCAGTACTCGCAGAAGGCCGACGTGACATCCAGAGCCGTGATGGTTCTCAACGGGATTGCTCGAGTGAACTTGGAGAACCGGTCACAAATGATGAGCAGGTATATGTTGCCACTGGAGGTCTCAGGTAGGGGCCCCAGGATGTCCATGCTTAAGCTTGCAAAGGGCTCCGCCGCAGGGAATAGGCGTAGCTTAGAAGTCTTCTTCCTCTGGGACAACCGGTTCCTTGCACAAGAAATACAAGCCTCCAGGCACTTATGGACGTCACTGGCCATGGTTTCCCAGTAATAATGTCGTCTCATGGAAGCATACATCCGATTGATACCAGGATGTCCGGCCTGGGGAGACGAGTGCTCCAGGCGTAGGATGTCAGCTCGTAGACTTCGGGGTACGTAAACTTGAGTTGCCCCATCGAAGGGTGACACCCGTACCAGGAGTCCGTCTGTAGACTCGGAGAAGCGACTGTTCCGGTTCAGGTCCATTTGGTGGCGAAGCTCCAAGCATTGAGGGTCCGTCAATTGTGCCTCCAGCATCCGGTGAATGGTTACCGGTTGATGAGCGTCAGGTGTCTCGTACAGGGGAGCGTGCCAGCCACGTCCGACATTCGGGAGGATGAAGCAAGGTATTTCCTCCGGGATAGGACCGGTATCGGCTGCAGGAGTCTCCAGCCGGGACATGGTGTCGGCGCAGTGGTGCTCCCTCCCTGCTCTAGTGCACACCTTGTACTTGAACTCCGAAAGGCGTAGGCGCCACCGGGCGACCCTTCCTTGACTACTGTCCATGCATAGCAGCCACCTTAGACTGGCGTGGTCCGTCCGGATGAGGAACTCTTGTCCTTCAAGATATGGACGTAACAGGAAGCAAGCCCAGACGACCGCCAAGCACTCGCGCTCGGTCGTGGAATAGTTCTTCTCGGCTGGAGTCAAGACGCGACTGTAGTAGCCTATCGGGAGGAAGTGCCCATCAGGTTGCTGCTGGAGTAGTGAGCACCCCACCTGGACGCCACAGGCGTCAGTCTCCAGAACAAACTGACCCTCCCGCTTGGGTAACGCCAGTACTGGAGTGGTGGTCAGGCGCTTCTTGAGCTCTTCGAAGGCTGCTGTCTGCTTCTCGTCGAACACCGGGAGTTGTGCTGGAAGCTTCTTGCTAGTAAGCTTGGTCAAGGGCCGGGCAATCAGAGCGTAGTCTCGTACGAACCGGCGGTAGACGTTGCACATACCCAGGAAGCTCTTGAGTTCCGTCTGGGTTTTAGGTTGCCGTGCATGCCGGAGGGCCTTGATGTTCTTCTCATTGACTCGGAGCTCCCCCGGACTCAGCACGTGCCCCAGGTACTCCACCTCAGTCTCAAACAGGTGGCACTTC